>OX411554.1:52444716-52857373 GCA_948146395.1 Fragum whitleyi
TAATTAAAATCACAACTTCGATGCCAAATCAGACATTTTTGTTCGTTTTGTTGTCGTCTAGTATGAGGTACCAAAACTGCATATTTAATAATGGCACTACTTACTCTCCATATACTAAAACGTCGCTTACCTGAGTAGGTGAGTCCTAAGTTTTAAAAAAATCTTTTTTGGTGTATGTTTAACTTCGAAGTCTGTGCCCACTGCTCAGTCATGAAAACATTTGAAACAAAATGTCGTTAAATGTCGGAGTTCAACCGTCATCTCAAGGTAGTGGAGCAGTAATAATTCCACAAAACAATGCTATCTGAGGTTTCCTAATGAAATCACTAGGAAACCTGGATACACACTGTTAAAGTTCATTGCTTCCGACTAGAAGCTTTGCGGAACTATAACGGGTCCACTACCCTAAAATTTGAGTCTTTTTGAGTCGGCTTTCGATTTTTGGAATGACAATGGCGATCTTTTAATTTTTGATCTGAGAGTTATTAACAGAAATTGACAAATCTATATCTTTTTACCTGATCTGCTATATAAATGTGACCACGGTCGCGCGACTGACAAGGGACCATCTGGGTAGTTCGTAATCCCGAACTTGGCGACGGGGAAAGCATATCGTATATTGTATTGCGTGCTGTAGCTTTTTGGGGGGGAACATTTTTAAATTAAAAAAAACAATTTACACAACAAAGACCAGGTATAAAACAGTGATATCATGGATATTCGTGTAGAAGTAAAAAAAAGAAACTGCCCTCTGTGTCAGGAATTGATATTCAGAACTGTTGCCCTCTGTGTCCGGGATGATATTCTGAACTGTTGCCCTCTGTGTCCGGGATGATATTCTGAACTGTTGCCCTCTGTGTCCGGGATGATATTCTGAACTGTTGCCCTCTGTGTCCGGGATGATACTCTGAACTGTTGCCCTCTGCCTTTGGCATCGGATAACAGTTCAGAATATAGGGCTAATTTCAAAGTTTGAGAAAAATTATTATTTTGCGGGAAAGGGGGTGTAATGGGTTTTGAGAAAATGTACGAGGGTTGTCCCAGAAATTCATGAACTTTTTCGATTTTTCAAAACTCAAGCGTCCGATTAAAATAAAACTCTTTAACTAACAACACACGTTCATTTTCAACCGATTTGATAAACGTTTTATGGTTTTACTATGTTCATGTTCGGAAATATAGCTTTAAAAGACACGCTCGGTAGGGCCGGTCGGCGCACTCCAAATTTATTACCTACGATTCTTATATAGTAGATATTTGATAGTCATTTATTTCGATATTCACGAGGAGTTCGATGTAAAACTAACATAGTTGAAAGCGGTCAACTTTGGAGTTCACACATGTATATTTTCATACAAATGACATCACGTAGTGCGCAGTTGTGAAGTTTTGTTATGTCCCAGTACAAGTCAAACGGCGAGAAAATTGCGACGTTCACGCGACGCTCGACGCACAAAATCGTTTATAATATGGTCTGGATCGCTAAATAAGACCTATACAAAGCATATGATAATTCAAAATGAAGAAAGACTATAACTGGGTGTTGCACACTTTCTATTATAATGGATAAAATTTAAACTGATAAGGGACAATAGGAAAAAAAGATCGAGAAACAACGCGAGCAGCGTCGTAAAAGGTACAAAAGACTTTTCGATCGACGTCAATCAGAACGTCTGATTGGCTAAACAGAAACTAAGAGTAAGTAAAACAGCAATGTATAGTTTTATATGACTTGATCATAAGTTGCGTCAATACATGGTAGGTATCGAGGCATTTAAGACATATGCAAGCACTTTCGACATTATGAGAAATTTGGAAGCGGTTCTAACGAATTCCCAGTTTTCTATGGTGGGTCTATCTCAGTGATGAATTAAGGCAGTAGTAGTGTTATTCTAAGGTATTCAAAACAAACACAAATTCTTAATTCCCGCGAGTATAACACAGTAAAAGTTCCTTTTACGAAATGTCTAAATATAACGATAGGTCATGAAAAAATATAACATTTACTTCATCCTTCCCTTCTCTGGTTAAAAGAAAAGTACGATAATGCGTACCTACGCAAAAGATTGAGAAAGTGGTTTTAAATAAAATATTTCATTGAATGCATAACAAAGGTCTATGTCAACAATGATTTGAGATGTGTTTTGACAAAGGTTCTTTCTACGTAACAAGTCCACAACGCCGGTAAGGACGCTACTTCGAAGTGATTCAGTTTTGAAACGACGTTTCATGTACTCGTTTTATATTTTAATGACGTTGATAGCGTGCGCCAACACACATTTACTAGTACCACATTACAAATCATATCTTCGCTAGTATTGTACATAGCCCCATGAAATAACACAAAAATAAAGAAAAATGATTTATCCACATTACTTGTAATTTTCAATTTCATCAGACGTTTTATATAAAAGTTATCACAAAAGTTCACGAATTCCCGGGACAACCCTCGTATCACTGCAAACCTATGAAAACTTGAAAAAAAAAAATAAAAAAAAAAAAAATAGATTTTTCATGTAATCCATCCTTTCTTGCTTTTGTAAAAATCGTGATATCGTTAAATAGAACTAATTTTCCAGCTAGTGAAATAATTTGACGTTTTTGAGTGTCACTTGACCATAAAACGATGTCACCCAATGCTAAACACCTAGCAGTTGGGGAGGTATCGATATAGAAAAAATATATAATATATGTCTAATTTGGGTTCTTTACTGTGCTTAAAAACAGTAATAAATTAATAATAATGATGAATACTAAGCCTTGATGTTTGGCGACCAAAAGTCTTTTTTACAACTTTCGGTCTTCAAAAGGTTATACGTCATGAAATGTTTTAAAAAGCCTATCATTTTTTCTACATATGAAATGGTCGCCGTGTCTTTCGAGATTTTTAAAGTATTCTGGACATAAAAAGTAACGCATCAGTTTTTACTCTGATATCACGTATCTCTTGATTACCCGTCCAAAATAACCAGTGAAATTATCAAAATGGTCAACTCAACTGTTTGGTAGATATAACCTTGCATTTCATTTTACGTTTAAACGAAGCCATTCATTGGGATGACGTCATAACGTTGCCATGTCAATCACTTGTGCAATGAGTAAAAGCGTAGCGGCCGGCTGAGAAGATCCGATCTCGGGATAACGGCATTCAAATAATGTCATGGTATCATAGAACTGTCAGTACCTACCAGATCAGTAATACAACTGCTTTTTGTGAAATTTACCCCGCTTTACATTAAGTGCACATGCAAAGTGCGGAGAAATAGCAAATAGTTTGATTTATGAATCCAGGCTGAACTTGACGCCTGGGTAAGCATAAATTCCGTGCTGTAGCATTCAAGGGGCTAAATGTAAAATGCTGAAAAGATACTCGTCCAGACAGGAGAGAAATATTTAGAGAAGCAGATGCTGGATTAAAACTCTGCTTTTAAGGTTCATGTAAAGTGTTTGAGACCCAATTTTAAGGGCACTCATTTGCCAAGAAAAGCAGTATGTCCAGGAATATTATATATCAAAATGAAGCTATTTATGAGCACAAGCAGTTGAAAAACATAACACTGTTATAACTATAGCGGTATGGCCAAAACATTGTGGAAAAGGGTCATTTTGTACAGAACAAACAACTGCATGACTGTTGGATTAAAATAGCTCATATTTTAACAAAGTCTAGCCTAAAGTACCACCCAGGTAGTGCTACAACCATTGGTACAAAACTCAGCCCCAAAACGTAGTTATGCAAGCAATTTATTTTGACTTATTTTATAAACACATATGTCATATATGTCAATCTAATTTTGTAAACGTGTAGATCTTTTTAGGGTATGGTGTGTTATCACAACATAAATAGACATTAATTGTTTATATACTTGTAAGGTTGTTTAGCAATATATCAATTTCTATTTCACAGAATGATAAATATATAGTAATATTGTAGATCATTGAATTAAAAAAACACCTATAATTTGAAATAAATCGCAGAAAATATTTCACAATATTATGGTATAATGTTGCACCATACCTTACATCTATTTTGAAAACAGACCAAACCGGTTTGACATGTATGTTGACAAAATAAATGGAAATTGATTGTTTCAAAAGAGCCTTTTGAGACTGAGTTTTATATCTAAGGTTGTAGCACTACCTGAATGGTACTTCAGACTGTACTTTGTTAAAATACGGGGCAATTTTTATGCAACCGTCATGCAGTTGCCTGTTCTGTACAAAATGACCCTTTTCCACAATGTTTTGGCTACACCGCTATATGTATGGCGGTCTTATGTTGCTTAACTGCTTGTGCTCACGAATAGCTTCATTTTGATATATAATATACCTGGACATACTGCTTTTTCTTGGCTAATGAAGTGCCCTAAATATTGGGTCTCAAACACTTTACATGAACCTTAAATCAATCTCCCCCCTAAAAAGTTTGTAATATTTACGCATAGAATATTCTCACGGTAATACTCCAACCCGGAATCAACACGATTCAACAAAAATGAAACTAAGTTTTACACACGTTTTATTGATTTGTCTGTCAGTGACAGTGATAGAATCTGCTGATAAACCAAGCTGTCAGTATCCGAAACACCTGAGCGAAGAAGCAAAGAACGGTGAAGGCCAAATCGCTGCTTTGAGTGGTGACAGGTAACTGTAATAGTGTTTGGATGTTTCATAAATCCGGACAAATTGGCTTGGAGACGACTTTCTATTAATCAAATTTCCTAACAAAGTTATGATTTTTTACATGACATGGCTGTGGAGTTTTCTTTACACTTTCTCTGGCATAATTAGATTCTTCGCTGATGACAATGAATAAGGATTGTTAAATACGAAATGGACTGCCTTGCATGAAATGGGATAAATGGACCCTCAAGGGGGTAATGGACATTTTTTTATACAACATACATGAATTCCCAAATAGAGCAGTTGCACAGAAATTAACCTGTATTAAGCAAGCACCTGTCTTAAACAAGCACTTTTACAATGTCCCTAAGGTGCTTGCTTAAGACAAGTTTGACTGTACCTTTAACCAGGAAATGGCTCCAAAATCACATAATATTGCCTTTTAAAATGGTGTACAGCTTAAGCAGGGATTCGATTCCCAAACTTGAAATCTTTATGGTTGAGTTCTTTGGAACCCATTGTGTGGAAGCATGGCTAAAACCCTGTAAACTATTCAGATTTCTTCAGATTTCAAGAAGTGGTTAATTACATCTCTATTGTTCAGCAAAAAAATGTAACTTATTGCACATTTAAGTAAGGATGAGAAATGACAGTTCCCTCCACTTGTCCATGAACAAGTTAAAGATAATTTTGTACTTGTCCAGGATCAAAATCAACATGTCTGTTATAAAGAGATAAGAAACATATTGAGCAGAAAATGTCTTTATAGAAGAAAATGCTGTAACCCAGCATTTTAGGCTCACCTGAGCACATTGTGCTCAAAGTGAGCTTTTGTGACCATGGGATGTCCCTTCTTCATCGTGTGTTGACGTAAGGCCAGCAAGCTATTGTCATGGCGGGGTGTCCGTCGTGCATCCGTGTGTGCGTGCATGCGTTAACTTTTCTTTAAATGTCTTCTCCTCCTAAACCAATGGGTGGATTTTGACGAAACTTGGCCAAAATGTTCCTTGGGTGACCCTCTTTTAAAGTTGTTCAAGAAATTTGGATTGACCCCCAATTATAGGCGTGGCAGGGTGGGGCTTATTTTGACCCCCAAATCTTTGAACGACATCTCCTGAACCATTATAGGACCACAATGGAAATAAGAGGATCTAGTTTTCTTCTTTTTTGTGTTATCCTTGGTAATGGAGAGCATAACATGGTGCTTTTTTTCAATTTCAATTTTCATTTTTTTTTCCTCGATGCATAAATTATTTGTTATACTACTTTTACTATGCCATGTTCTGTACTCTTTTACCTAAATAAACTTTTTATTATTATTAAACTTATTATTATTTGGCCGATTTCAATGAAACTTTACCAGAATATTCCTTGCGTGACCCTCTTCTGAAGTTGTTCAAGAAATTTGGATTGACCCCCAAATATGGGCGTGTCAGGCTAGGGCTTATTTTGACCCTGAAATCTTTGAACAACATTTCCTCCTGAACCATTTGGCAGATTTCAATGAAGCTTTACCAGAATGTTCCTTGGGTGACCCTCTTCTAAAGTTGTTCAAGAAATTTGGATTGACCCCCCAAATATGGGCGTGGCAGGGTAGGGCTAATTTGACACCGAAATCTTTGAATAACATCTCCTTCTGAACCATTGGACTGATTTCAATGAAAATTTACCAGAATATTCCTTGGGTGACCCTCTTTTAAAGTTGTTCAAGAAATTTGGATTGACCCCCAAATATGGGCGTGGCAGGCTGGGACTTATTTTGACCCGGAAATCTTTGAATGTCATCTCCTCCTGAACCATTTGGACGATTTCAATGAAACTTTACCAGAATATTCCTTGGGTGACCCTCCTCTAAGTTTGATCAAGAAATTTGGATTGGCCCCCAAATATGGGCGTGGCAGGATCAGGCTTATTTTGACCCCAAAATCTTTTAACAACATCTCATCCTGAACCACTGGGTGGATTTCAATGTAATTTTACCAGAATGTTCCTGTGGTGACCCTCTTCCAAAGTTGTTCAAGAAATATGTGTTAACCCCAAAATATGGGTGTGGCATGGCGGGGCTTATTTTGACCCAAAAATTTGGCTGGCAGGGTGGGGCTTATTTTGAGTCTGAAATCTTGGAATGATATCTCCTCCTGAGCCTTTGGATCAATTTCAATGAAACTTTACCAGAATGTTCCTTGGATGACCCTCTTCAAAAATTGTTCAGGAAATTTTGATTGGATGCGATCCACTGGATCAATAAAATTTAGGTGAGCGGTTTTGGGCCATTCTGGTCCTCTTGTTTTAGGCGATATCTAAATAGTTTTTTCCTTGTAATTTTACATATAAGTTAAATAAGTTCATTTCTTCATAAGACAGTTCAACTTGGAAAAAGTCGGAATTCGAATTCCTTCTGAATGCTGGTGACTTTCATTACCTTCTATTTTCAATATCTCTCTTTCTAATCTTGAGATTTTTAAGCCAGTGGAGCGATACAGGCCCTCTTGGGCCTCTTGTTCAATCTTCATGTGCTTTGGTTAGAATATTTTTCATGTCACAAGGATGCACTCAATTGAAAATGGGAAGGATCCATGCCATATCACGGGAAAAGGGGTCTTAATGACAAGTTTCTTGTTTACACTCTAGAGATAACAAATATGGACAAATCTTCGTGAAACTTGGTCAGAATGTTTGCCAGGTCACAAGGATGAATCCTTTTGAATATGGGAAGGATCCATGCCATATCACAGGAAAAAGACAACTTTCTTGTTTACACTCTAGATGTAACTAATATGGTCCAATCTTCATGAAATTTGGTCAAGGTGTTTGTCAGGTCAGTTGAGGTTGCAAGGATGAACCCTATTGAAAATCTAAATGATCCACGCCTAATCATGGGAAAAGGGGCCTTAATGACAAGTTTCTTGTTAACACTCTATAGGCCACAGATATGTCCTATCTTAATGAAACTTGGACAGAATGATTGATAGGTCACAAAGATGAACCCTATTTGAAATTGGAAAGATCTATTTAAAATCACGAGAAAAGAGGCCTCAGTGACAGTTTTATTCCCTCAAGAGGGCACAAATCTGGGTCAATCCTAATGAAATTTGGTCAGAATATTTGTAACAAGGATGAACCTTATTGAAAAGGTGAATGATTCATATGACATCACAGGAAAAGGGACCTTAGTGACAATTCTTCTGTGTACAGTCTAGTGGCCACAAATCATAAAAGCACAATCATTACTTTTGCTGGAAAATTTGATAATTATTGATTGAGTCAAAGAAACGAAGGTGAGGGATATAGGACTATCATCGTCTTTTTGTATTTATTAAAGACAAGTTTCTAAACTTTCTACACTTTGGTAAATTATAATAACATACATTTAAGAATCTTTTAGATCGATTTAGTACTATCCTTCAATCTATTCTTGTGTTTACTTGTCCATGGACAAGTGGACAAACCTATACTTGTCTGCAAGGAGAAAACCTTGTATCAGACAAGCGGGGCAATGGAATTTGGTACTCCTGTTTTATTCTTGTGACATTGATTGATAAAAGAATCATAGCTGCAGATTAGAGGGGGTAAAACCAGTTAACCCTTGTCATGCTGAACCCGGAATATTCCTGCTTTGGTAGGAGCTATAAACAAACATCAGCCTGCACATATGTGCAGTCTGATGTTAGTCTACACCACCTGTTTCTCACTTTCAAACCAGAATTGTAAATAGATTTAATTTTTCAATAAACATTGACCTTCAGTTGGTAATTTCAGTGCTTTTTGCCCTTTGATTTTGATGAAAATTTTTGGCAAAAATTTTTTTCAGCATGACAAGGGTTAAGAATCTTCATTTCTCATTGAAACCAAATGTTATGAGGACTCATTTGAATAGTCTTGACTATTTGATTCCAATGAATACCTATAGCAACAGATTTGATAAAGTATGATCAACAGTGTTAATTCCAGGATTTCATAAATGTGGGGATTTCAGCGCACAGTTGAAGCAATTGAGAAATAACTAGTATTCCATATTCTGTGTTCATAGTAAAAATTTCCCAAGAAATTTAGAAAATATGGGGGATCTATGAAAAAAGTGGGACAGTCCCCCTGCTTAGAATAAACACTTGATAAAGATATTTACAATCTTAAGTCCAAAACTTAATTCTTTTTAACAGATATGTGGTGAAAGATAAAGATGGCTTCACATACTATATTGCTGTCTGTACAGAGGCGATGGACCCCTACCCTGAAGGGGCAGAAACGCAGCTTGACGGGGCGGGAGTTGTGCAACAAGATCAAAATGGAACTTTCCGTGTGATTGGAAAATATGGGAGTGCCGATATTATGGCGGGAGGTAAATTAACTGTGTGCACCAGGGGTTTGCTTTTTAAGGCAGAGTTTGAATGATAAATATGCGATATTGATGGCTCAGTGTGAAACAGTTGTAACTGCCTATATGTTTTTCGCACTGAGGCATCGAATAATTATGTCTTAAAACCGTTGATAAATTAGCCCCTAGATTGCTGAATTCCCAACCA
The DNA here is from genome assembly GCA_948146395.1 of Fragum whitleyi. NCBI lineage: Eukaryota > Metazoa > Mollusca > Bivalvia > Cardiida > Cardiidae > Fragum > Fragum whitleyi. Next base: position 52,453,863 of record OX411554.1, read on the forward strand.
GACCCCTTTAAGATCTTTAAAAACTTAAAACTTTTAAAACCTTATATTTGTTGGAATCCTTTAAAATATTTATTCTGATGGAAACACTTTTATAAGCTTTCAATGATGTAAAAAAAACCCATTAATTTCATGATATCAAGTGTCTTCAGTAAGCATTAAACCAATAAAATAGTTCTTCTGAATTATGTTTTTTCTAATATTAAGAAGTGGACAAATACAGAAACTTAAAAGAACATAACAAAAAAGAATCCTTCGGAAATTATCATTTTTGTCTCTCGAAACTAAGGAAAAGATATAGAGTTTTTAGCATTTATCATCTGACTATCACTAAATGAGCCCTTATTTTATCTGAAATAACCATTATGAATAAACTTTTCATTTTAAGTTCATTTACTTTTCTGACTTTGGGCTTGTTTGCCAGTGGACTAGAAGATTTTAACTTGTAGAAGGACAAGTTGATCTTGAATTAAGAATGAAAATTAAAGACAACTTCATTATCAATTGAAAGACATAGAGAAATTACAGGTCAAAGTTTGTTTCAAAATTTAATTGAAGTTCTAAACAGAAGTAGACAAGACATGAGAGAAAACATTGAATTAAGGGATGAAGAGGTTAGATTTGTTGATTTCATAGAACTATGAAAATAAAATCCTAATCACACTATGAATATGCAAACTAGATTAATACATGAGTTTGAAAATGATTTTCGCTTATCTTATTATTAAATATGGCCAGAACTTGGCTTGGTGCATTTTTCAAATTGTTTGAAATGTCACTAATAAGGCTCAAATAAGGTAGTTCTTTTCCAGTTTTCAGGAAATGAGAATGCAAAATTTGAGTTATATTTTGTTGAAAAAGGTGTTATAATCAATAATAATAATAATAATAATAATATTGATAATAATAATAAAATATTATTGTTCTTTTCCAGCTAAATGGGTGATGTTGGAGTACAATGATGGAGACCAATATGGCCACCACTGTATTGGGCCTACCGGACCAGAGAAGAGAAGAGCTAGAATTCTTTTTATATGTAATGAAAATGATGTAGATGTAAGTATATTCCCATTAACACAGGCCTCTGCAATACCACTTTTCCAAGTGTCACAGTTTTTAGCTCCACTGGCCGAAAGGCCAGCGGGCTATTGTCATGGCGAGGTGTCCGTCGTCCGTGCGTCCGTGCGTGCGTCCGTGCGTCCGTCCGTCCGTCCGTAAACTTTTACTTTAAAAATCTTCTCCTCATAAAGTACTGGATGGATTCCAATCAAATTTCACAGGAATGTTCCTTGGGTGACCCTCTATCAGATTCCTTCAAAGATTTTTAATCGGTTGAAAATCATGGCTGTAGTGGGCGTGGCTAATTTCCATATATGGTAATAGGTGGCTTTTCTCAAAAACTAATTGATGGATATTTACCAAACTTCACATGAATTATCCTTGAGGGACCCTCTATCAGCCTACAAAAAATCATTGTGATCAGATGAAAAATATGTATTTTATGGGCGGAGGTCATTTCTCTATATGTTATATAGTGGAAACTTTGATAATCATTTTCTCAGAATCTAATTGATAGATATCAACCAAATTTTACATGAATGATACTTGAGTGACCCTTTATCAGTATAGCAAAAATTATTGTGATCGGATGAAAAATGTGTATTTTATGGGCGGAGGTCATTTCTCTATATGTTATATAGTGAAAACTTTGAAAATCATTTTCTCAGAATCTAATTGATAGATATCAACCAAATTTTACATGAATGATACTTGAGTGACCCTTTATCAGTATAGCAAAAATTATTGTTATCGGATGAAAAATGTGTATTTTATGGGCGGAGGTCATTTCTCTATATGTTATATAGTGAAAACTTTGAAAATCATTTTTTCAGAATGTAACTGATAGATATCAACCAAATTTTACATGAATGATACTTGAGTGACCCTTTATCAGTATAGCAAAAATTATTGTGATTGGATAAAAGATATATATTTTATGTGCGGAGGTCATTTCCCTATATGTTATATAGTGTAAACTTTGAAAATCATTTTCTTAGAACCTAATTGATAGATATCAACAAAATTTTACTAGAATGATTCTTTAGTGATCCTTTATCAGTCTATTAAAAAATATTGTGATCAGATCAAAAATATGCCTTTTATGGGCAGAGGTCATTTCTTCATATATAGGGTAAAACAAACTATCCTGAAATTATCAGACTGCACAAAATTATTGTGATTAAATGAAAAATATTTGTGTAACAGGTAGAGGCCAATTTTGTTATTCACTGATCATGATTTTTTTATGCAGAAATATTTCAGCATATGACCCTTATTTACTTGAAATAAACATTCACTCATTCATTCACTTCAATTCTCATTTAAACAGCTTTATCATCCTCTAATAGTCATTATTTGGATATTCAGGCCTGTGGAGCGAATCAGGCGCTCAAGCGCCTCTAGTTCAATCATATCATGCTGGCCATCATTGTATCAAGCCTTGTGGCTCTGAGAAAAGAGTTTGATTGCCGATGGCAGCACTCATTCTTTCTGACTATTTGTCTCTCACCAATGGGTCGATAATCATAGACCTATGTGAGTTAGCAGCTGAAGGCTAGGAAAGGATGTAATGGTAGTAAGAGAAATACATTCCATTGTAAGGTTCTCCAGCCACAGCGATATAGCCGAGTCTGTTGAAAATGGCGCAAGATTCAAACAAAACAAATCTGAGAAAAGGGGAAGCAATCTATTTATTTGTCACAAAAATGACATAGATCTAAGTACAGTAAAACTTTTAAGGGACCACTTACAGGACTACCAAACAGTGGTCTCTGATGGAAATAGTCACTAAATACAATCAACCTCGGATGTACATAGACAGGCTATTTTTAAAAATTACGGGAAACCCTTAGAAAAACTTCAATTAAAATGGAGTAAGCCCTTGAAAATTTGAGTGAAAACATTCGACGTTGCCAACGCTACTCGTTCAAGTCACTGACGTGAAACCATCGTATCCTTATATAAATATCTTTAGATTCTTAAATAACGGCTGAAAAAATCTTAATTTTTGAGAATGATTCATCATTCTCAAAAATTAAAATTTTTCAGCCATTATTTACTGTTAAAGATATAAATCTACAGTGCTAGTTTTTCTTACACTGTTTCCGCCTAACAAAATGCACGATTTTGTAACCTACCCCATCCCATCCGCCTTACATACATCCGAGGTCTGTTGCAGTTTACAGAAATGGCTGAGCGATGTTCCAAATATAAATACAATATGTCATGAAATAAGACATGGCATTTCATTAATTAGAATGTATAGATAGTCAGGTAAATTTTATTGAATCTTAAGATATTTATACCCATCATTATCATCTCATTGGTAGTAGTGTGAGCTAGTGATGGTCTGATTAATCAATATAATTGATAATCAGTTGGTTTGAGCTTCTGATGACAACAGTCGATTAAGAAATCTCAAAATTGATTAATCGGTTATCAATGTGTAAATTGCAGCCATTCAATGTTTTGTCACTTATTAAGTTTTGGTTACTTCTTATTTTCTGATAACATCCTTGGACTTGAGAAAAAACAATTTATTTTAAACCAACCCTGAGAATAGATGTACACTTAACTTTCGGTGGTCTCTGAGTGTCAGTCCATTTCAGCTATATGCTAAAGGATTCAACATAAACCATTACTTACATTATTATCTTTTTTCAAAAAACAAAGATAAGAAGTTTTAAAACATATTTTGTTTACTTTTAGTACTTTCACTAAGAATTGTTTTGATTTCTGAGAAACCCATTGTAGGATTGATCATTAGTTGATTGTGCTCTTTCCACTAGAACTGAAAATCAATTGTGATTTGAAACCGATTGCCCAACACTAGTGTTAGCTAAGAGTTGTGCCCCTTGCTTTTCAACATCAAGTCAGAATTGAAAGAGGTTGCAAAATAAAAAGAGGAATTAATTCCAAAAGACAGTTCAAGGGGTGAGTGCAACACTGTTGTAAGTGCCTATAAGTATTTTATTTCATTTGGTTTCATTTTTGAAATCAATTGCTCAACACTAGTGTGAGTGAAGAATAATGCTCCTTGCTTTTCACCATCAAGTCAGAATGGAAAGAGGCTGCAAATACAAAGTGGAATTAATTAAAAAAGACAGTAACTGTCTGTAAGAATATAGGCTCTTACAATAGTGTTGCGCTGACCCCTAGAGCTTCCTTTGTGGAAAAAATATAGAAGAAAGGGTTGCAAATTTCTCATGACATGTCATTTCTTGTTTTTCCTAATCTCAAGTATAAAATCCCAGGGATGTAAAATTCTTGGGCTGTACATTACTTGTGACAATTCATTTCTTCTTTTTCCCCAATCTCAAGTATAAGATACTGGGAAAATAAATACTTGGGTTATACTGGAACGGTTAATTTGTTACCTTTATTTTTCAGCCTGTTGTACAAATTCTAGAAGAATCCAACAACAAAGTATATAAGAATATAGGCACTTACAATAGTGTTGCGCTGGACCCCTAGAGCTTCCTTTGCAAAAAAAAATGTAAAAGGAAAGGGGTTTGTTTGTCATGACAAGTCATTGCTTCTATTTTCCCAATCTTAAGTAATAAATCCCAGGGAAATTCAATACTTGGGTTGTACAAGAGGGTTTAATTTATTACCATCAAGTCAGAATTGAAAGAGGCTACAAATGCCATTAAAAAGTGGAATTAATTCTAAAAGACAGTTCGAGTGGTGAGCGCAACACTATTGTAAGTGCCTATAAAGATATAGGCACTTACAATAGTGTTGCGCTGATGTATAGAGCTTCCTTTGTGGGAAAAATTTAGTAGGAAAAGGGTACATTACTTGTGACTAGTCATTTCTTCTTCTCCAATTCTAAGGTATAAAATCACAAAGATGTAAATGTCTTGGGTTGTACAGGGGCGGTTAATTTTCTACCTTTATTTTTCAGCCTGTTGTACAAATTCTAGAAGAGTCCAACAACAAAGTAGAGAGTTGTTATTATTTATTTGAGGTTTCAACGACAACAGTTTGTCCCAAACAGCCTTTAATAACCATAGGCTTGAGTGTGGGATCGGTCCTACTTATAGTGTAAGTTTTATTGTTTTATACTAAGTTTGAATTACCCCTGTCTTAGCAGGAGGTAATGACCAAGATCAGGCTGCACATATGTGCAGACAGCACATATGTGCAGCCTGATATTAGTCTGTACAACTTGTTTTACCTTCTTAAACAAGAAATTGGAAAAGTTAAAAAAAAAAAAAACACTTAAAAAAATGAAAAATGAATACTGACTCATAATTAAAGTATAAAGTGTTTTTAGCACTTCTATTTTAATGCAAGTTTGTCATGATTTTTTTTTTCAGTATGACAAGGGTTAAATTAAGAATTAATATTAATTGTAAGAACTTGTTTCCAAATAGATGAAAAAGAAATATGTTTAATTGATTGATTGAATGGAGTTTAACGTCGCTTTCAACATTATTTCAGTTATATCGCGGCGGCTGGAGCACGTAACAATGGATTCCTGGTATTTCTCTCACCAGTACAACCATCACATTCTTTCCTAGCCTCCAGCTACTATCTCACATAGGTCTAAGAATATCAACCCATTGGTGAGAGACAAATAGTCGGAAAGAATGAGTGCAGCCGTCGGGATTCGAACCTGGGACCTCTAGATTGACAGTCCGAGGCGCTACCAACTGCGCTATGACGGCGGCTGCATGTTTAAACCTAAAGCATTAAAATCAAAATCAGGACCATAGGGTGGATTTTGATGAAACTTGGCCAGAATGTATCTTGGTGACCCTCTTCTAAACTTGACCCCCAAATATGGGGGTGGCAGGGCAGGGCTTATTTTCACTTAAGAATCTTCTCCTCCCAAACCAGTGATCTGATTTCAATGAAACTTGGCATGAATGATCCTTGGGTGAACATATTTTAAAGTTGTTCAAGAAATTTTGTTTGACCCCAAATATGGGTGTGGCAGAGGGAGGGGTTATTTTCAATATAAAAAACCTTTAAAAATCTTCTCCTTCAAAACCATTGGCCTGATTTCAATGAAACTTAACATGAATGATTGATGGGTGTCCCTCTTTTTAATTGTTCAAGAAATTTTGATTGAATGTTTTTCAAGCAATTTGGATGGACTCACAAATAAGGGTGTGTCGGAGGGGGGGGGGACTTAATTTCTCTATAAATCTTTAAATATCTTCCGTTCCCAAACCATTGGCCTGATTTCAATTGGTTTTACATGACTGATTCTTGGATGACCCTTTTCTAAAGCTGATCAATAAAATTTGATTGACCCTAATATATAGGTATGGCAGGGCTTATTTTCAATATATAAAACCTTTAAAAATCTTCTTCCAAACAATTGGCCTGATTTCAATGAAACTTAGCATGAATGATCCTTGGATGGCCCTCTTCTCAAGTTGTTCAAGAAATTTGGATTTACTCCCAAATATGGGTGTGGCATTGTGGGGCTTATTTTCTCTTTTAAATCTTCAAGAATTTTCTCTTTCCAAACCATTAGGTTGAATTCAATGAAACTTGGCATGGATGGTCCTTTGGTCACCCTCTACTTGAATTGTTAAAGAAATTTTGATTGACCCCAAGTATGGACAGGGCTTCTTTTCACTTTAAAATCTTAAAAATCTTCTCCCTTCCTCTCACTTTGGCCAAATTCAATGAAACTTGGCATGAATATTCCTTAGGTGCACCTTCACTTTAATTGCTCAAGACTTTTTGATAATACCATAAATGTGGGCATGCCTCGGAGGGGCTGATTATCAATTTGAAATTTAAAAAAAAATCTTCTTCTCCTGATCAATTGGACTAATTTCATTGAATCTTGTAATGAATGACCCTTTACTTAAATTTATTCCTGAAAATGTGTTTAGAATGATCTACTTATTACAATCACCTTTATGTTGGTAATAATATGGGTAAAGTGCATGCAAGTTAATGATGATTGAGTATTTTGGTGCAATGTGTCCCAGAACCAGTAAATCATTACACAATAGTTCTTAAGAGACTTCAAAGTGTTGTTTTCAGCCTAAGTAAGGTTTGTTAAATGACAGTTAGGAGATGTCAAAAGTCAGTGGAGTGATACAGGCCCTCTTGTTTTTCTTAGAATTTAAGAATTTTTCACTATCCAGCATCTGAGGGCAAGCATTGACATCTGCATACTATATTCTTGTTCATTTCAAACAACTGTTCTCTGCCATTTGCCTTTTTGCTATCTTTTGATTAATTTCTTAACCCTTGTCATGCTGTATAAATTTTGGCTAAAAATTTTCATCAAAATCAAAGGGCAAAAAGCACTGAACGTACCAACTGTAGGTCATATTTTATTTGAAAAACTAGATCTTTTGACAATTCTGGTTTGACAGTGAGACAGGGTGGTGTAGACTAACATCAGGCTGCACATTTGTGCAGGTTGATGTTTGTCTATAGCTCCTGCCAAAGCAGTAATATTCAGGGTTCAGCATGACAAGGGTTAATACAAGCTATGTACACATATGTATATCTATAATAAGGAACACTTAAAAACTAAACATATCTTCTTTTCGTATTTCAGATTTTTTTGCCTTGTAGCAGTGTACTTGTTTGGAGGTTGTATGTACAATAGATTTGTTTTAGGAGCCAAAGGGCTGGACCAAATCCCTAATAGAGAGTTTTGGCAGGACTTTGGAAATTTACAAGCAGTAAGTGAAGGACTTTTTCTGATTTTTCACACCTGAGTAAAATATTATTTGTAATGCAAAAAATGGCCGTATGGGAACATCATCAAAGGAATTTCAGAATATACCAAACAGAGGTCAATCCGCGCTTCCTTTTAAAACATTGAGTACAATAAGGTAGAATGATTTAGGGCTCTTTTCTCTCTAATACCCATTTAAGTGGGAATTCAGTTCAAATTACTTACTTGTCTAGTTAGGTCAGAGTTGAGGGTCAAAGTTGAAAGACATATGAGCCTGTGTGTGACATTTCCAATAGTTTCAAATGTGTCTGAAGCAAAGACAGTCTGACCAGAGTCTTAACTTTGCACTTTGTAGAAAGATAAGGTCCATAAGTGTCTTAAGAAAGTCAGGAAAACATCTTATTATACTACATTGTAGTCAAGGTTGGTTAATTTTGGCCCTTCACGTGCATGTCAAATTGCTAGAAATCCCATCCCAAAATTTTGGAGCCTCTCCATCAGTTTATCTTAAAGCATCTCTCTGAGTGCATGTTTCCACACAACATATAGAGAATGATATGTTAGTGACTCAAAATATCAATGTTATTTGGTAGAGGTTGGGGGATTATATCATAACTAGGCTTTGCCGAGTCATGATAATTTCTCGCAGCCGAGAACAGATAGCATTGATATTTCAAGGCACTAACATATTATTCTATTTATCATGCAACCTTTTTTCAATGCTTGATTAAAATTAACCCTTAAAAATTAAAGAAATCAAGTGAAAGTGTATGTAAACCATTCATAAAAAAGGCTGTCTGATATCATGACATGTGATATCAGGTCAATGCAGGCTTCATTGCATGACAAATATCCTTTCTAACATTTGTCTCCCACTAATGGATGGATATTCGTAAACCTTTAGTAGGTTATCAGCTGGAGGCAAGGAAAGAATAGAATGGTAGTATTGGTGCCAGAAAGTCCCAGAATTCATTGTAAAGTGCTCTGGCTGCCACACTTTGACTGAAAACGTGTAAAAACTGTGTTAAACTCACATTCAAAGCATTTTTTTTTAATTCTGCAGGATAATTGTTATTCTTAAATGCTTTTTGGTGGTTTGTAAAGAAATAACGATAAAGTATCACTTAATAATCCTACAGCCAAACCAGTGAAATTACAAAAAATTATAACCTGTTTTTATTCATTTAACCCCTTTTTGATATTATCTACGGGGAACCAAATGAACCAAACACAAAATAATGTTGCATAGCAATCACATGCAAAATGACAAGATTAGATAGAATTTGTCCCAACATTTTCTTCCATTTATGCCTAAAAAGAAATAGAATGATTATTTTAGTTTTTGTTTAAGGTCAATAAATCCTTTTTGGCAAAGCCTCCCTTGAAAAATAGTGTTTTTGATGTTCACTCAATGAAAAGTACAGTCAATCTTCCTCGAGCGACCATGTCTATCAAGCGACCATTTTTATTTAGCAACTGTTTTCAAAATTCCCTTCTTTTAATTAAGATATCCTAAAAAATAGGTTTTGTTGGTCTAAAAATTATTGAAAATGAATACTATGCTGTTAAAGCTCAACAGAATCATCTCAATGAGACAATGCTATTGAGTTATAACAACTTAGGATTTCGCAATAATATGCATATTCAATCAAAAAGTATGTTTCTTATTTTGATAGCTCAGCGCAAAACAGTAAAAACTGCCTATATGTTTATAGGCAGTTACAACTGTTTTGCGCTGAGCCATTGATTTGTGATCAAAATGTGTATTAAGCAACAAATTTATTAACTACTCATTAGTGGTCCCTGTAGTGGTCACTTAAAATAAGTTTGACTGTATAATGATCTTACACTGAAACAAACAATTATTTTCTGTTTCATTTATCTAATAACTGTACAAATATCTGTGTGATAACATCACATATGATATTTTTTATGATATCATATACATGTAGTTATTTTCAAAACAATAATATAATGAGGTTATTTTAGAAACTTTCATTTCAGTTAGAAACATCAACGAAAAGAAGACAAATAGAGGTTATAAGATAAATATAATAAGTACTTAGTGCATTATATGAAAAATATATCTAACTCGGTTGTGAGAATTGATAATTGTCTTGGCAGAGCCACGACAATTTTTCAATTCTCCCAACCTCGTTAGATATTTTTTATCATATAATACAATAAGGATGTATTATCAATTTACATTGTAGGACGGCTGTGATTTAGTATGCAGAACTGGTAAACATAGACAACCGAGGATGTATAAAGGTATCGGTGATGATCAGCTACAAGACACAGAAGATCAGACGATAACAGACGAAAATTTATTACCCATGTAACAAAACAGCTCAATAGTGCAATAAGAGATTTGGTCTCGTAGCATCGATAGCCATTTGAACATTGTATAAGATTCTTAGTTTACTATTGTCCAAGATACATAATTTACAAAGCTGTCATCATAGTACACTTGTATCACCAATAGTATACCATATTGTGTGTCAGACTTCCAGTTATGAGTTCCAGGTTGCTGTTTTACCAAACTTCTTACAAAAAAAATTTCCGTAAGTCAAAATCACAAATTGCACCATCGGAATCATCTTAAGAAGACAATTCCAAGATTCCGATGAGATGATTTATGGCAGAATTCCATATTTAGTTAATATTGTTGAAGAAATTTTAATTTTTGACTTGCGCAAAAAATGATTGTAAAATGTTTAGTAAAACAGACTCCAGGGTTTCAATCCCTGGCAGTGGCACACATCCTTAATGACATTTGTCTCCCACCAATGGAGGGATCATCGTAATAATTTATACCCCCAAAGCTATGTTTGGGGGGTATGTAGGAGTCAGCTTGTCAGTCGGTCCATTGGTCCGTCCATATGTCTGTAGCTTTTTTGTGTCCACTCAATTTTTCAGCAACTAATGGGCAGATTACATTCAAACTTTATAGATATGATCAGTATCAAGAAAAGATGTGTAAGTATAGTTTTTGCTCATGATCCATTGCATTTTGATAAGGTTATGGCCCCTTGATGTAAAATGGCATGCACTTGTAGGGGGTATTAGTATTAGCTTTAAGATAGTCTAGTTCTATGTGGGATGAGCAGCTAAAGGCAGTAAGGGGTTGTACTGGTGTGAGAAATACAAGGAATCCATGGTTTGGAGTCCCAGCCTATGATTTTTGACTGTAAAACTGTTGGAAATAGCATTAAGGTGGGGCGTTACAGTTTTGGGGAGACAACTCGCGTAGAAAAAAATGTGAGGGAGGGGCCTTGTTAAAATCAACTTTATATGATGTTGCACGTGCATAGCGGAAGGCTTTTTTTCAATCAATCGTAATTTTGCCAACCTGCACGCAGGATTGTCCTGAATTCAAAATAAAAACGTTCGCGAAACATTCCAGAAACATAAGACTGCTAAGAAAGATTCACTTTCTAAGCGTTTGCAAATGTTTTTGCATCCTGTACTGCAGGGTTTGGCAATTATCATGAGGGACAAAATGAAATCCGGACATGCGTTAAGAATAACGAGTCACAAACGATCATCCGAGAAATGGTAATCTGCATTACCCTGTCAAGTGTATCTAATGAGTGTTTCAGACTTGTGCTGCGTTATTCCAACGATGTTGATAGACCTATCAAAAGCCCTGCATTCAGGATGACAAACGGAGCAAACATTTCGCTTTTTATATCCTGCATTGCTCGCATGTGCTTGAGCTAAACGTTTGCTCCGCTTTGTTGTCCTGGACGCAGGACTGTCAAGTAATCTTCATCACCGAAAGGGAATGTTTGAGTTCGGGTTATTTCGTTGTAAGTATAAAACTATCATATAACAGATGCTTATAAAAGGTAGTCATCGTTCAGTTATGAAACATTGCTTGGAAAGGAGAAAAAATATGCTTTTTATTTACGACTTCGGTAAAAACTGACACGGGTTGACGAATCATATCCCAAAGCAATAAGATTTGCCACTTGGACGCGATTTCTCTCCTTTTCAGTTTACTTTTCTGTACTGTTAGCAGTCTGTTCGTTTTTCACTGTTCTTTTTAGAAATATTCAAAATGATATGTTCTTTTTGCATGTAAAGATCCCATTCATTACGTATGTTACACGTTGTGAAAACCGAAAAGAAGACAGCGTAGAAAAGGGACAATTTCAACTTATCAAAAATTCATTTCTTCCCTCTAAATTCCACCTTTACAACATTCCCTTTATGTGTATTTGTGAGAGAATAAATACGATAATTTGATAAGATTTATCAAAATCCCATCATTAGCTTTGCCAACATTGAATATTTTAATAAGCAATGGTTTGAAAAAGCTTTCGTATTATTCGAAGAGTGTATGCATTCGAGAGTTACTGCGTCTGCTCCATGACCAAGAAGTCCCGAGATCGTTTATAGATACCGGCGATTTTTCCCCTTTTTTGGCCCTGAGACTGTTGATTTCTACTTTAATCCACAGAATCGAGAGGGGTCAATGTAAAATTTAGGAAATTGTTTCAAACCCATTGTAAAATATATTAGGTACAAATTCTCAACATAATCACAGAATTCTAAAATCTTTAAAATCAATCGAAAGTCATTGTTCCTTTTTTTTTTTTTTTTTTTCAATCGAGTAATAAACCATCTTATCTTCCGTGGCAACTGAAATGACATATAATATTTACATGTAATTGCCTCATATAGAAAATGAGCTTATGGAGGAAAACCTCATGTTATGATCAGGATAATGACTGTGCACTGGCGGAGCCAGAGGGAATGGGGTGTTCAGTCTTTTACCATTTTCACTGGGTAATTCGGCAAAACTTTAGTAATGATGTGAAATGACTACCCCTCCCCCCTTAATTTTAGTTTAAACCCCGTTAGAGAAATCCTACAGCTGCCTAAGGGGTTACTTAGTGTATCAAAATTACAAATGGTTTTTTATTGTTGATTGCGAAATCAGGGGACATAACAATAACTTGACAAAATCAAATCAGAGTAGTAAATTATCGGGGGTACTGTATTTCAAACTTATGAAATTGACTAAAAGTGCTTGGATACATATAATTTTCTTTATTAATTTCAGTTGTACGATAGTTGGGCTAATTTTCTATTGATGTATTTTGATTTTATTTTATATAAGCGCTTGCTTTTTTTGCCTGTAAAAAAATATTCACTTTTTATCTTTGAGGAACATTTAAAGCAATCTTTGTCACTTATTTATGCCCTTACTAGAAAGTAAATTATATTTTTATCTTTTCCATATCTATGGCTATAAATATATGTTGATTTAGCACACCAGTATTGTGATTGGTCGGTGTAATAAGCAGTTCTCTTTGATATTTTCGAAAACATTACCATCTAAAGAAAAATGTAAATATTTTCATATTATGCGTGGAAAGCTATGTTGATATTTTCACTATATCTGTGCATATGAATCCTCTAAAACATACATCTATTTCGCGGATATCTGGATACCCCCCGAAACTGCAACGGCCCTCCTTAAGCTCCATACAAAACAAAACAATGTTATTAATGGATCAGTACATGTATCTGCTCTTCCTTTATTTTTGAAGGTTTGTTTGGAGTATAAAAACAACTTTGTTTTTTAAGTAGAGGATTTTGAATGAGTGGTGATGAAAAACTGAATTTATTAAGCAAGTCATCTATAATGGCTAAAAACCAGTTTTAATCTGTTTTAGATGATGAGTTTGATAAATTTGGTATTTCATATATTTAAAGATATTTTATTTATAATATGACCTGAATTTTTGTGATTAATCAACAGAATTTGTGAAGTTCATTGATTTATATTTTTCTGCAAAACTTTTTCAACAGGGTGATTTCATTCCCACTATGTAGGTCATGTGATGAAATATAGTTGTTGGGTGACCAAATGTTTTGGATGCTTGATTACTGTAGATGGTCTGGAAAAAAAATATGAAAAAATGATGTAAATGTGGTACATACAGTCAATTTAAGCCACTATAATGGTGTTGAAAGGCTCATTAAGGTAGTGGACCCCTTATAGTTCCGCAACGTTTTGGAAATCATGGACTTTAACAGTGTTAACCGAGGTTTCCTAATGATTTCCCTTAGGAAACCATGATTAACATTGTGAAAGAACATGTTGTTCAAAATGTTGCGGAACTATTACATGTCCACTACCTTAATAAGAAATATTTTGATAAATGTTATGAAGATTTTACTTCCTGTTTCAAGGAGTATAATTGCCTACCAAATGGTTGGTTTTCAGAATCTTGTTGTAAGGATTGATACTGCTCACTTAAGGTAGTGGACCCGTAATAGTTCTGCAACTTTTCGGAACTCATGAACTTTGACAAAGTTGACCGAGGTTTTTATGCCCCCGTATCGAGAGATCGGGGGCATATTGTTTTACTCGTGTCCGTCTGTCTGTCTGTCCGTCCGTCTGTCCGTCCGTCTGTCCGAAAACTTAACCTGAAAACTTAACTTTGCCAATATCTTCAAGCCTATTCAAGATACAAAGCTAATATTTGGCATGATGATAGATCTCAATGACCCGCATCCGCTGGTACCAAAGTCAAGGTCATGTGACAAGGTCAAGGTCATCTGTCAAGGTCAAACTTTGAAAAAAAATGCCGTTCCGGGGGCATTCGTGTTTCACAAACACATCTTGTTTCTTATGAAAATCATTAAGAAACCTTGGTAAACATTGTTTAAGATCATTACTTCGGGTATGTTGCAGAATTATAACGGGTCCACTACCTTCAGAAAAATTAAGCATAATTTGACCCTTGATAAAGTTAAAGATACTTGTATAGAATAGTGAATTAGTGGTCATTATGATTAAATACCAAATTTATAAATTGAATCATGGATGAAAGCAAGGTTATATCTAAATAAATTTATTATTTTATATATACAACTTCCAAATTATATTTATGATATGGCCTAATTTTTCAGCAACTCAATCAAGTCATGATATTCTGAAAAAAATAATGTGATTGATAAAACAAAATCATATCATACATTAAAGCATCATTTTTACGTTAACAATGAAATATTTATGCACCTTCAAAGCTCATTTGCATAGTCATTCAACTAGTTTAGTATAATTCACGATTTTTGACCTTGCAGGGCGGAGCCTAATTAGTGGTTCATTTCATTTAAGGTTAAGGTAGATCAGCTTTTATTTATAATTACTCATTTTATAGATAGTCAACAAACTCTTCATTGTAGACAGGAAACAAAACCCTCGTAACCTCAGCTTAGAGAAGCTGAAGTTACGAGTATTTAGTAACCAATGATGAAATATGTTCACTTTTGCATAGAACCCTTAACCTTTTGGTTTTAAGATACAGTTATTAACATGTCAAGGTTTTAGCACAAGAGTGTACTAAGTGTTTATACAGTGTATTGTATACCGTATTTCACCTTATAGACGCGCCCTCCCTGATAAACATGCTCCCCCATAAATACGATTCCCAGGCCCTTGACTATACGATCAACAACATCCAACCGTCCACGGTCCGTGGTGAAAAATCCGGTCTCGAATTTAATTTCATTAGCTGCTACTCCAAGACGTAATGTTCAATAGATTGTGGGTTAACTATCTAAAATTCCTATCAGGATAAGGCTGGTTGCATCATTAAACGATCGTTCAACATCTGAAAAACTAGCGCGTCCTAAATCGCGCAGTTTTCCGGAAGCGCAAAAGGTTAAAATTTAAAACAAAATTAAAACTATTTCTCGTCATTCTTCATAAGTCACATGCGAACAAAATCCCCTTTCCTCACGTTGTTACGAAAATATTTCTGAAATCATTTTACCTTCTGCAAATATACAAAATGTCCGAGTCAAATGATTGAATCCTAGTCACATTTCATACTGTTAAAATAGGAAACCCCCGTAAAATCTCGTGTGTGACTTATTTCAAAAGCGACGTCACCACTTGCAAGAATCTGGGGACTTCAAAGGGTGCCGACACGTGGTGACCCAGCTAGCTCCAGACGTGTTGTGTTTTCACTACAAAACACTTTCATTTCATGTACCGGGTGCATTTACACATCACAAAATTTTAGGATTTAATACAGGATTATTTATTTCATACGTGAATAGGTAATGATTTATTAGACTGCTTTGTCCATCGGTAGCGGAACATTGAATATTACATCGTCTGGAACATTCTATCTTGTACAAATAATAACAATGATAATAATCTCGGCTTCTGCTAACACAATCACTTGCTTTTGAAAGTTGCAATTAATGGTCGAAGGTGACCGTATTTCGATAGATAACTTTAAATGACAGAATTGCAATTCATTGGCTAACATTTTATTAAATTTTTTTTTTTTAAATTATAGCCTTAATAGATAAATAGGAAAGCGTATTGGATAGCGTACGTATTTCAATCGATAATTATGAACATGTTAACAGTTTGCTTCTCTTAGGTATCAAAAAACGTAATTTGTTTAAATTAAGTAAAAGTGTCTGAAATATTAGCGCCCCAACGACGTTTTGCATCGCGCCCGGGCGCCTTTTATAGGAGAAATACGGTATACACTTAGTACTTTCTTGTGCTAAACCTTTGATGTGTTCATCACAGAGTCACATTTGTCCACTTACTTTTGATAAACCTAAAATATTGAAAAGTAAACTCTGACGGACTAAGCAATGCACTGCCAACTGTATAATAACACAGAGTATCACTGATGTAATATCAAAAATATTTTGATGGTGTAAATTAACTCCCAGACAAAGGTTATTTATTTCATTACTTTTTATTGTCACTGGCCATCACTGCATAATTTTCAAAATCTGTTCCAAATGACTTCCAAAAAAGGTATCATTAATTTAGCCAAGTTTATTTATTTTGCTGACAAAAGTCGAAATATATCTCCAACATTGATGTAAATTTAAACATATATTTTTAGCTCACCTGAGCACAACGTGCTCAAGTGAGCTATTGTGATCACCTTTTTTCCGGCGTCCGTGCGTCGTCCGTCGTGCGTCGTCCGTCAACAATTTCTTTAAACGACATCTCCTCCTAAACTACTTGGCCAATTTTGACCAAACTTGGCAGAAATGTTCCTTAGGTGGTCCCCTTTAAGAATTGCTAAAAGAATTGAAATCAGTGAAAAAACTCTGGTTGCTATGGCAACCAAAGTTAAAAAACTAAGAAAATCTTTAAAATTCTTCTTCTTCTGAACCAGCAGCCCTACAGCCTTGAAATTTGGCATGGATGATCAGCTCATAGACCTTAATAAAAATAGCTAAAATCATATCTGTTGGGCCACCAGGTGCAGAGCACCAGGGGGGAGGGGGTAGTACTTTGGGTAAATTTTGTAATCTTTAACCTTCTTCTTCTTCTGATCATGAAGGCCTACAGCCTTAAAATTTTGCATGTATCATCACCTCATAGACCTTAATAAAAATAGCTAAAATCATATCTGTTGGGCTGCCAGGTGTGGAGCACCAGGGGTAGAGGGTAGTACTTTTGTGAAAATTTTGTAATCTTTAACCTTTTTCTCCTTCTAAACCAGGAGACCTACAGATTTGAATATTGGCATGGATGATCAGCATATGGACCTTTATAAAAATACCTAAAATCATGACTGTAGAATCACCAGGAGCGTAGCACCAGGGGTAGAGGGTAGTACTTTTGTGAAAATTTTGTAATCTTTAACCTTCTTCTTCTTCTGAACCACAAGCCCTACAGACTTGAAAATTGGCATGGAGGATCAGCTCATAGACCTTAAAATAAATAGCTAAAATCATGACTGTAATGCCACCTGGTGTGGAGCACCAGGGGGGAGGGGGGAGTACTTTTGTGAAAATTTTGTAATCTTTAACCTTCTTCTTCTTCTGAACCACAAGCCCTACAGACTTGAAAATTGGCATGGAGGATCAGCTCATAGACCTTAAAATAAATAGCTAAAATCATGACTGTAATGCCACCGGGTGCGGAGCACCAGGGGGGAAGGGGTAGTACTTTTGTGAAAATTTTGTAACTTTAATCTTCATCTTCTAATGAACCAGGAGCCCTACAGACTTCAATATTGGCATGGATGATAAGCATATGGTTTTAAAATAAAATAGCTAAAATCATGAATGTAGGGCCACCAGATTCGGAGCATTAGGGGGCAGGGGGTAGAACTTTGGATCAATTTTGAAATCTTTATCCTTATTCTTCTCCTGGATCAGGAACCAGACTAGATTCACCAGGTGCAGAGCATCTTGGGGGAGGGGGGAGTGCTTTGTTGAGAATTTTGAATCCCTACAGCCTTTATATTTGACATGGATTGATCAACTCATTAAAGAAAACTCTAAAAGTCTCAGACTCAGCCTGTATATCTGGCATAGATTAGCTGATCACAGACCTTTTATGGGAAAAGCATAAATAAATAATGTCCAGGGGAGGTGCAGATGGGGTGGGGGAATGATTTTTAGCTCACCTGAGCACATCGTGCTCAAGGTGAGCTTTTGTGATCATTGAATGTCCGTCGTGCGTCGTCTGTCGTCCGTCGTCCGGCGTCAACAATCTTTGTGTTTACACTCTAGAGGCCACAAATATGGCCCAATCTTCATGGAACTTGGTCAGAATGTTGGCCAGGTCACACTGATGAACCCTATTGAAAATGGGAAGGATCCGTGCCATATCACGGGAAAAGGGGCCATAATGACAATTTTCTTGTTTACACTCTAGAGACCACAAATATGGCCCAATCTTTATGAAATTTGGTCAAAAGGTTGGCCAAGCCACAAGGATGATCCCTATCGAATATGGGAAGGATCTGTGCCATATCACGGGAAAAGGGGCCTTAATGACAATTTTTTTGTTTACACTCTAGAGGCCACAAATATGGCCCAATCTTCATGAAACTTGGTCAGAATGTTGGCCAGGTCACAAGGATGAACCCTTTTGAAAATGGGAAGGATCCATGCCATATTACGGGAAAAGGGGCCTTAATGTCAACTTTTTTGTTTACACTCTAGAGACCACAAATATGGCCCAATCTTCATGAAACTTGGTCAGAATGTTTGGCAGGTCACAAAAATGAACCCTGAAAATGGGAAGGATCCGTGCCTTATCACGGGAAAAGGGGCCTTAATGACAATTTTCTTGTTTACGCTCTAGAAGCCACAAATACAATTCAATTTTCATGAAACATGATCAGAATAAGCGCTAGGTCACAAGGATGAGCCCTATTTAAAATGGGAAAGATCCATGTCATATCACAGGAAAAGGGGCCTAAATGACTCTTTTCTTTTTAGAGGCCACAAATATTGCCCAATCTTTATGAAACTTGGCCAGAATGTTGGCCTTGTCACATGAAACTTGTTGAGAAAAGGATAGAAATTTATGCAGCGATCATAGAAATAGAGTTATGTTTTTCTTTGAAAAATTTAATGATCATTTAATGATCTTTCAAGTATTAAATTTTGCTAAGTGAGGAGTCAAAGAGACGAAGGTGAGCGATATAGGACCATCATGGTCCTCTTGTTTCAAATGTTATCTGATTGAATAAGTGAAAATCTCTTTTTCTGTGGTTGCATGGACATACCTAGGTAATGAAGCTTTTTTCTCAGGTGAGCGACCCAGGGCCAACGGCCCTCTTGTTTCATGACTATGACTATTATAATTACTTAATCCACTAAGACAATGAAAAAAAAATATCATTCTTGAATAGACCTAAATCTAAAAAAAATTGAACTGAAAAAAAAGAATTTGATAGCTATGATCATTTATTCTTTTAACTCTATGTTCTTTTATCAGGTAGTAATTAAGGATATTAACTGTTCAAGATCTTTGTTAAAATGTTCTCTCATTGTATTGCTATGTGCTGGAAACACTGTAGATGTTTATAGCGTATTAACCCTTTGCTGTTTAATCCCTGCTTTTTACGTGCCTGTGATTTTATGATTGAGAAAACATTGTGAAAAAAGAAGAAATTGCTTCTGATAAGCAATTTCTTCTTTTGCCACACTATTTTCTACCCTACAGAATGGTTATTTTTCAAATTAAATCCACTTTAAATTTTCGTCTGCAAAACCTTTGAATTTGGACAGGTCCAAAATTGTGTGAAACAGGAAAGGGTTAAAAGTATGAGTACATTCCTTGCAGGGAAATCTTGGGATGTATTTTGATAGCAGTAGCTTGGCCTCTGTTCAGACTACTGTGATAATACATTGAAGCCAAATCACAGGTTCAGAATATTTGCATAGGGACTTTAAACTTACAATTGAAAGTTGGTTTCTAATAGTTTTGCAATTTTGATTAATATCCAAGTGAAAAAGAAAATATTAGGCTACAGATGGGTTGTTGATTGACACCCCCTTCCCTTCTGGATCAGTCACTGAAGCTTCCAAATCACTGATTATCAAAAAAAATTAAATCAACATGAACTACAAAACAAAAACAAAACAATCATTGTAAATAAATGAGGGAACATCCTGAAATGGTTCTAAAATAATACCTTTCCTAATCGGACTGTTTCTGTCTTCTGTGTTTTTGAGGCATTTCCTGAAAGCTCTAAATCCAATGACAATTCAGTTTTAGCGACATACACTCATTCCAGCTTGAGCCTAAGTTGATTTCAAATGCTAATCATAGTGGATTCAATGATCACAGATGGCACAGTTCTTCCAAAATGTCCATCTGAGAACCCAGTCGATTTCTAAAGAATCCCGGTGTTCCAATTTTACACTGTTGACAATGTCGTCATTCCTAAATCTAGACAGTGTAAGATTCTCCCAAATTATTTTTGTTCCTCGTCTCAAAGAGTGTTTTTGCTTCAAAGCATCTTCACTGTTTCCTCGATTTTTCAAAGCGTAATCCAAGATGGCGACTAGAAACTATTGAAAAGAAAATTTTCTTGGTATCAATACGTGAAAAATTCGCAAGGGCTGATGACTATAGAAAATGAAAAAATACATAAATTTAGGAATAAAACAAAGGTTGTAGAGAATGTAATAAAAAGAATAATCAACTGTTTATGTCTGATATGAAAAGTATTTCACTCAATACATTAGTAGGCTGCTAAAAACTTGCTCTTTAGGCTAGCTTTTAAATGCCTAATAATCCATTCTTGCAAAATATTTTTTATATCAGACATAACCAGTTGATCATCCTCTATACAGTAAAATCTCAGTCGTTCGCACGCCGGTGGTTCGTAGGAATGTGTTGGTTCGTATACATTCTTTGGTCCCGATTTTTTTCCCTCTTTATCTTTGTAAGAAGGCTCCGAGTAATTCGCACGTCGGTGGTTCGTAGTTCGTAGCCCGTGTCAAGTCCCGAGGGTTTCCAAATAACACAAATTAATATGTTTAATCCGTAGGTGTGAATGGGTGTGTTATCTCCCTTGTTTGCTCTGTGGATTAAACCTGAGGTGTTCCAAAATCGTTAGCGGTCCTTTTAGAAATATTCCTTGGATTTTATCCATAGTTTCTTTGGAGAAGTTGCGAATTTTATTTTTGTAAATACAAAATACCTTTTTATACAATTCGTATTTATGATAAAGTTTTCAATAGCAAAGAAAAAAATAAATATTTATTTTACGTCAAATGTATCTTATAAATTGCGTAATATTTGATTTAGAGCTTATCTTTAAATCTTACAGTGCAAAGAAATTAAGGATAAAACCCAAGGTAACCACTGATTAGGACCCTTCCTCCTTTGGGAGTATTTCAAGGGAGATAACCAACCGATATCCCTCATTGTGCGATCAATAGCTTTCCTAGATGTAAGAATAGACATATACCTTGATTTTCACACCTGTTGATTGGTATTAATCGAAGTTATTGTTTTGCATCAATATTACATTATATTTGCATTGTTTGATCTGTAATATTCGGCGGGTTTAATCGAATAAAGGATCAATCAGTGACCTTAATTATTGTATTTCATCTGGCTTTCTCATACCGATCATGCATAAATGGATGTGCAAATCTTCGTAGACTTGGTTGTCAATATGACTTCCACACAGATTCATCGTAATGCCGAGATTTCATCGTCCACTGAATGATTACTCTAAGTGATTTGATCCAAAGGGAAAACACTCTGACATAGTTAATATTTGGCATGTAAATAATTGCCGAAATTACTTTATTTAGGATTTAAATATGGACAAAACGAAAGATGGTCATTGTTCAAGTGAGATTTGTTGCGTCCTTACTCTCTACAAAATGGTCTTGTTAGAACTTGATTTAAAATCTATTCCATAGAACCTTAGAATAAAGCCACAAATACAGGGTACCTTAAGACCATGTCCGATCTGAGCCATCAAAATACTACCGACCGCTTGAAATTGGTTGGTTCGTACTATGTTTAGTTCGTATGAATTGTCCCGGTCCCTTGAGATACGAACCACCGAGACTTTACTGTATTAAAAATTCTTATCATAAATGAAAACCAAAGAAACTATTTTCCTCTGGAAAAAATTGCTAGTTGTTTGAATAAATACCAGTTCTGTGCTATGAAATAGCAATTAAATGAATCCAGGACAAAACTTACATTGCAATATTACCCATTTTTCTATGATATTGGTCCAACTAACTCTTGGCCTGAATGGGTCCCCATTTTGTTGTTTTTAATTTTTTACAATAAGAAACCAGCTCTATGCTCCAGGTGACAAAACGTTGCAAACTGTTTTCAAATTATGCCCCACTTTGCATGTCCACTTGCATGCAAAAAGAGTAAAATTTGATAACGGGTTGCAATGTCTTCTCATTTGGAACTTAGCGCTGGTTTCTAATTGAGGCGCGGCTGAAAATCAACCAAATCGGGACCCGTTCGGGCCAAAAGTGAGTTGGCCCTTTGTAAGCAGGCTGAAGTTAATGAAATTGAACATTTCTTTCAATCCTTAGAAAGGATGGAGGCAATATATTGATGGCTTAGTGCAAAATTATTTTAAGTGCCTTTAAATATAAAGGCACTAACTATAATTTGTGCTAAGCCCTCAATTCATTGTTTATAAGTTGAAAAGAAAAGTAGTACATAAAAGTTGTTTCTTTTCATCAGCTTCTTACCAAGAATAAATTGGTTATGCCCCTTTGAAGAAGAGGGGGTATATTGCTTTGCACTTGTCTGCCAGTAGGTCTGTCCATCTGTAGACCATATTTTTTGTCCGAAGCATATCTCAAAAAGTATGCAAGCTAGAACCATGAAACTTCACAGGTGGATAGATCTCATAGAGAAGTGTCGTAAGTACCATAATTCTACCCATCATATTTTGTGAGTTATTGCCCTTTGTCAATTGACAAAGAATAGGCTATTGACCTGCTTTTATGGGGGGGCATAAATGTTTTACAAACATCTCTTGTTAGCAAATTTCAAAGACGGATAATTTATAGATAAATTGTTTGTTGTAAAACCATTACAAAAAATCTACTGTACATTGTGTTTAGTTTTGAGTAAGTGTAAATTGATACTCATCCATTGCTGTTTTTGCCATAATAATGCTTAGATGAATATTAGAGTTTGTCTGTGACATTTCCAACAATTTTTAGCTCCACTGGCTGAAAGCCACTGGGGCTATTGTCATGGCGTTGTGTCCGTCGTGCGTCCGTCAGTCCGTGCGTCCGTGCGTCAGGTCGTAAACTTTTTCTTTAAAAATCTTCTCCTCAGAAACTACTGGATGGATTTCAACCGAACTTCACAGGAATGATCCTTGGGTGACCCTCTTTCAAAGTTGTTCAAGAAATTTTGATCCAATGAAAAACATGGATTTAATGGGCGTGGCTAATTTCCAAATATGGTAAAAAGTGACTTTTCTCAGGTTCTAATTGATGGATACCAATTAAATTTTACATAAATGATCCTTGGGTGACCCTTTATCAGTCTACAAAAAAACATTATGATTGGATGAAAAATATGTATTTTATGGGCGGAGGTCATTTCACTATATGTAATATAGTGGAAACTTTGAAATTCATTTTCTCAGAATCTAACAGATAAATATCAACGAAATTTTACATGAATGATCCTTGGGTGACCCTTTATCAGTCTACCAACAGTTATTGTGATCGGATGAAAAATGTGTATTTTATGGGCGGAGGTCATTTCTCTATATGTTATATAGTGGAAACTTTGAAAATCATTTTCTCAGAATCTAACCGATAGATATCATCCAAATATATGAATGATCCTTGGGTGACCCTTTATCAGTCTACCAACAGTTATTGTGATCGGATGAAAAATGTGTATTTTATGGGCGGAGGTCATTTCTCTTTATGTTATATAGTGGAAACTTTGAAAATCATTTTCTCAGAATCTAACCGATAGATATCATCCAAATTTTGCATGAATGATCCTTGGGTGCCCCTTTATCAGTCTACCAACAATTATTGTGATCGGATGAAAAATATGTATTTTATGGGCGGAGGTCATTTCTCTATATGTTATAATCAGTAGGACCCAAAATATCTAAAATTCTAGTCAAAACTTAGATTTGGTATTACAAGAAATTCAAGCCTGTGGAGCGACACAAGCCATTCATGGCTTTCTAGTTTGTGTAATGTCACAAATGTGACAACTCTGATCAGCCAGTGCATCTACAATGTCTGAACAAAGTCTTCACTATGCCCTCGATGGATAGCTACATAATCATAATTTAGCCTGTTAGCGACATTTCCAACAGTTTTCACCAAACAATGAGTGGCATAAACAGCCACACACTGCATATATAAAGTTACCTGATGGTCTAGAGATATATTGAGATCTAATCGATCTACTCAGTGCATAGTGAAGACTCTGGTCAGACTGTGTGGATGCACAGGCTGGTCAGAATCTTTCCTTTGCGCACATTTGAAATTGTTGGAAATGTCACACACCGGCTCAATTTCTGTTTTCAATTAGGAAGAAGATTAGATATACTGTTTGGATGTTGAGGCTGCTCAATGTCTCTGCATCATGCTATGCTATGTTGGAAATGTCATACACACTCATTAGTGAAATGGTAGTGCAAAATGACTTCATCTTCACATATATTTTGTGTAAACTTAGAATTATTTTGCACTAGTTTCAAATATTTATGTAATCATTGTTGTATTTTGTTTGGTCAGTGAAAAACTATTGTAAGTGCCTATAAGTAGGCACTTACAATAGTTGTGTTGCGCTGATTTTTTTATTTGTTTTGTTTCAAAATTCTACAAAAGACATTACATGTATTTTGTTCATAAATTGTTAAAATGCTTCCATATGAGGAATGGTATACTAATTTACTGATGTCCATTTGTTTTTAAAAGTTTGAAAAAATGAAAAAGAAAGTCTCTTTTTCAGAGTTTTAAAAAGTAAATTGCACTGATGGATAATGTATTTCTTGATACATATCTGCCTAACTACAAGTCATCTGTATACCCTTGTCATGCTGAATAAGATCCTGACAGGGAAAGAGGGGGTTTGGTTTTCAAATCAAAATGCTTCATTTTTCCTATCTTTAACCATATGTTTCTGGTACTCATTTGAGATGTCTCATGGAGACGATTCAAATGAGAACAAACAGTATAGGGTTTTATTGGGAAATAAAGATTTGAGACTGGCTTTACCCCCTCTTATCTAGACCTCTGTCTTTGTAAAATTGCATTTTAGTAAAAGTACTGAAGGCCTGAAAGCACTTATTGTAAGACAGTATTTATTTCAAAAAATAAAATTTTCAAACTTCTCATGCTGAAGTGAAACACCAGGTTGCTAAGACTAAGAACAGCCTGCACATTATGTACAGGTTGATCTTTGTCTTTACCTCCTGCAAAAACAGGAATATTGATGGTTCAGCCTAACAAGGAATACAGTTGATTTTAATTTTCAAAGTCAAAATCTGGTACATGTACATATACTCTAAGACTAGATTTTAGAAAACATTTCATTTCATAGGCATGTTAATGTATGTTCTTCAAATTCCTATTATAGGCTTTATGATGCCATTAATATTTGAGCCTGTCAAGGACATTTTGAACAATGTCCTTGGTCTTAGCCATTTTTTTTACAAAAAAGTCAGTGTGACACCCATCACTTGTCTCCCATGTCTCCCATATAATACAAGTTTTGGGAATAGGAAGCTGGTAGCTGGTATAAAATGTTTTACAGATGTGAGAAGGGGAAGAAGTTCATGGTTAGTTGTACAAGGTGTTGCAATGCAATTGAAATGCTGTAGAAACCCTAAAGAAGCAATGAAATTCGACAATCACATAGACATTGAACAGCCTAGCTTTCCACAGCATGCAGGTACACTTTGAACATCGAATCTCATTGACATCAATTAACAGATTCCATCTATCAATTAAAAAAATGGATTGAACTCAGTCATTTCCTGCCACTTTGTTTCAATCTTTAAGTGGAATTATTATTTTCCAATATTTTGTTTCAAACCTTACCTATTCAGAATGGCATCTTAAACAATTCTAGATGTATTTGTGATGTTTAGGTCGCTCCCCTATGTTTAGGACCAAATATTATCAGATGAATGAGGTTTCAAAATTGGAGGCATTGTGTCAAGGGGTGTGGCTAGTGATCCTTTAATAAGAGGATATCCAATAAATAGTCATGAAATACCAAATTTATTAAACAAGTCATCTAAAAACAGATAAAAAAAAGCTGGGCTGAGTTTTTATCTGTTTAAGATGACGAGTTTAAACAATTAATTATTGCAGGAGCACAAATTTGATATTCAATTTATGAAATGACCTGATATTTTTGTGTTAATTTATTGATTTAAGTTATTCCTCGAAACATATAACACACAGCAAAATGACATGGGCAAATACATTATAACTTCATTTTCACAGCAAAAATATAACATTGCTATACTTTCTTAGCTTATTTGCAAAGTTATTCCACTAGTGTAATTACACCTGTGTTAAATCAAAAATATTCGAAGGTATTATTTCACTCCCATGACTAGGTCATATTACAGTTGGTCTTACAAAGATACAATTATTCAGTATAAGGATATAAGAAGAATCTGATTAGACTTGTCATGTATGCAGGCTAATCTGACGCTTTATTAAAAGTTTTTTGATGGGTTTGCACAAAACTATTCTAAGTGATCATATGATTATCAGTTTTGCATAATTTCATTCATATATGTATGTAAATTATCTTGAAACCTCATGTGGGGCTCAAAATTAGTTGTAGATACTAGTTTACTTTGTTTTTACTTTCAGCTCAATACATTTTGTTGCAATCTTGTTATTTTGATTGTGGTATTCTTTTGTCTTAAAATTTGTAAATCTACATATCAATAAAAGAAATTAAAAAAATAAACATTCTAATATAAGGGAGGTAATATATTGATAAGGTGGTCAGCATGAATTTCATGTATAGTTTCATATAGATGTACAAGTTAAGGTAGTGGACCCATAATAGTTCCACAACATTTCAGAATTCATGAACTTTCACAATGTTGACAGAGGTTTCCTAATAAATATCATTAGGAAACCTTGGTTGACACTGTTAAAGTTCATAACTTTCAAATATTCTGGAACTATTACGGGTCCACTACCTTAAATTGAGTGATCCAAGGTCAATTTCCTCTATACCTGTATAGAGAAAATTGACCTTTGATCACTCACAAAAAATAGTGCATCTATACCTGATGCTCAATGTTAATCCATATATTGCTGAATTTTAGTTTTGAAAAACAATTTTCCACTTTATAGGACATTTCTAAACTTATTTGAACTATTACTTGGTAGGAAGTAGAAGTGTAGGCTAAGATCAGACTGCATGTCTGTGCACACTGAGCTTAGTCTAAACTGTCTACTAAAGCTTTGTGTACAGCAAGAATATGCCACAAACAGTATGAGGAGGGCCAAGTGTATTAAAAGATGACAGCAGCTGCTGTCATAAAGCAGTTGGTAGTGAGTTGGACTGTCAATCTAGAGGTCCCGGGTTTGATCCCCAACGCCAGCAAACATTCTTTCCGACTACATGTATTTGTCTCTCACCAATGGTTTGATAATCATAGACCTATATGGGATAGCAGCTGGAGGCTAGGAAAGGATGTGATGGTTGTACATGTACTGGTGAAAGAAATACCAGGAATCCATTATTAGGTGCTCCTGCCGCCACAATATAACTGAAAAAATGTTGAAAGTGGTATAAAATCTAATTTTATCAATCAATTAATTGACAGATGACAGCATTTCAAATCGGCCCAAATGGAAAGAATTTGTTTAGGTTAATTTCATATTGATGTATTTGTGACCAATCACACAAAAAGGGACAATCTGGGAACCCTACAAAAAAGCATTTGTAAAAGAGATTCGGTTCAACATAGGTCAAGCAGAGATGAAAGGTAGATTGATCATGCTAGATTCAGAAAAGTAGCAAATTGCGAAAAAGAAATGACCCTAGTCAGTCTTTGCAGTACACCGTCTGACAAGGGTCAACACTTTACACACTACCCAGATGGTCCCTTTTTCCATGATGGGTCACAAATTAAGAGCATGAATGTCTTTTGTAGAAAAAGTTAGTGGGAAATGAATTGCTTTTAAAAAAATGATTTCTAAGTTTTCAACCTTGTTTTGAGGTTGACGATAAGACATTGGGTTTTTGTGTGAATGAGTAAAAAATGGATGGATCTAATGAGAACCAAACAAACTCCAGAGTAAGGGAAATAAGTGAGACATAGTAGCTCATGAATTTGTTTAGTTAATCATGCTTTTGTATAAAAACTTCCATGGTCAATTTAAAGGTATCATTTTGCATATCGTTCTGTCGGTGGACAGCCAAAGCCATTCAACTTGGCTGAAGTGACAAGTTTGTTTGCCCATCAACAATTATGTACAATGTCTAAAATTTGTTAATGTATTAATGAATGCTTGGCATTGAAATTATTTAATGAAATAAAATGAGAGTGTGGTTGGGTTGATGTTAGTGGGATTTTGTTACTAAGTTTATGTTTTCTTGATTTTATGTAAATTAAACATTCCATGTATTCTAATTTCGTGTCAAAACTATATTTGAACCCATCTTCTAAAAAACGCCATGTAATTAGCCTTGCTGAAGTTGAACAAAAAGTCAAGCTTTTGTCATTCACCATCACAGGAGCTTCCATACTATGTGGAAGGGAGATAACTTTTGAAGCACTTTTATGCCCCTGTATCAATAGATCAATTTGCATGCGCTCGCTGCAAAATTTTTATTGCGAGCAGTCTATCTTGAATGCACCGCTAGTACTTTAAAAAAATAAAGGGTCGATAGGCAGCAAAACAGACTCGATTGAAAGCTCAATCTCTCTAATACCATCAGAAAATCTTTTTAGCCGGGCTATTTTGTAAACAAAAGGGAAAAACAAAGGGGAAATCCGTAGATTTTCTAACAAATCAATAATGTTCAACTCATCCACCATTTTAAGCTCGCCAAAACAAAAGTCTCAGCAGAGCTACTTCATACCCACAGATGTCGGTGTCAGCGTCAGTGTCGGCGTCCATATTTGGTTCAAGTTTTTGATTCAAACAATATTTACCCTAGAGGCTTTATATTTCACATAAACACTCATTAGGGTATAGACTTTCATTTGAGACAAGCATCCATGTCAAAATGACCTTGAGACAGTGACCTTGACCCTTTTAAAAAAAATCTTTAGGCCAAAACTTTAACCAAAAAATTTAAGCTTTGCTAATATTTTCTGAATGTTTAACCTAGTTACATAGTTCCTTCATACAAATACTTACTAGGTGATAGGCTTTTATCAGAGACCAAGTGATACCTTACCGTTTTGACCTTGACTTTTTATGGGCTTAAAAAACTTTAACTAAAAACTTTAACCCAAAAAATTTAACCTTGCTTTTATTTTCTGAATGTTTAACCTAGTTGAATTGTTCCTTCATACAAATACTCACTAGGTGATAGGCTTTCACTAGAGACCAAGCTCCTTGACATTTTGACCTTGACCTTTAATGACTTAGAAAAACTTAAACCAAAAACTAAAACTAAAAACTTTAACCAAAAAACTTAAACCTTGCTTATTTTTATGCCCCCGCATCGATATTGTTTTACTCATGTCCGTCTGTCTGTCTGTCCGTCTGTCTGTCTGTCCGTCTGTCTGTCTGTCCGAAAACTTAACCTTGCCAATATCTTCAAGCCTATTCAAGATACAAAGCTAATATTTGACAAGATGATAGATCTCAATGATCCGCATCTGCTGGTACCAAAGTCAAGGTCATGTGACAAGGTCAAGGTCATCTGTCAAGGTCAAACATCCTAAGACTTAACCCGAAAACTTAACCTTGCCAATATCTTCAAGCCTATTCAAGATACAAAGCTAATATTTGGCGTGATGATAGATCTCAATGATCTGCATCTGCTGGTACCAAAGTCAAGGTCATGTGACAAGGTCAAGGTCAGCTGTCAAGGTCAAACTTTGAAAAACAAGAGCCATGTTGGACATGGGCATAAGTCCCCTACCGGCTTTGTTTGTCTCAATGTTTTCCCACGCCAATTCTATCAGGGACGTCAAAACCAGGTCTTGTTAAAGGGTTAAACAAGACTTACATGAGTTGTTGTCTCTGCTGTGCCCACTATACAATTCATGGAAGCAATAGACAGATGCAAGAAATAGTATCAATAACAGTTACCTTGTCTGATCCAAGATGTTTTTCTTCAGTCTTGTTGGTAAGAAATGAGAACTTTCACTGGAGGTGATTAATACTGCTGCATCACCACCCTGACTAACATGGCTTATATTTTTTTTTACATTTTAAAACAGTTTTCATCAAGTTAGCTTGCTTAGTTATTAAGTTATTGCAGGATCCATTTTTTGCCATATTTTCACTATTTCCGTTACCATAGCAACCGCACTTTTTGTCAAAGAACAAAGATAAAATGATGTGCATAATCTACACATTGCCATCTAGTCATATACCAAGTCTCATCAAATTAGCTTGCTTACTTATTAACTTATCGCAGGATCCAATATTTTTTGCCATATTTTCACTATTTCCGTAACCATAGCAACAACAATTTTAGTCTAAAAACAAAAATAAAATGATGTGCATAATCTACACATTGCCATATAGTCATATACCAAGTCTCATCAAACTAGCTTGCTTAGTTATTATCTTATCGCAGGATCCCATTTTTGGCCATATTTTCACTATTTCTGTAACCATAGCAACCTCAATTTAAGTCGAAAAACAAAAATAAAATGATGTGCATAATCTACACATTGCCATCTTGTCATATACCAACTTTAATCAAAAACGCTTGCTTAGTTATTAAGTTATCGCGGGATCAAGATTTGAGCGGACGGACAGACGGACGGACGGACAGACAGACGGACGGACAGACGGACGGACGGACAGACAGACGGAGGGCAAACCTATAGTCCCCTCCGGTGTGAACACCGGTAGGGGACTAAAAATGCCGTTACGGGGGCATTCGTGTTTCACAAACACATCTTGTTTCTGAATGCCTTTACCTAGGGACATCATAAACTCATACACACACTCACCAGGTGATAGGCTCTCACCTTTTCACCAGTAACCAAGGTCCTTGACAATTTGACATTGACCAATTTTGTACTTATAAAAAATCATTAAAAAATTTTAAACTTGCTTATACTCTCTGAGTACTGTTTGTGACAAGCAGCAGTTTGGACGAGCTATGTTGTCTGCTGGCAACTCTTGTTGTTCCCTAGACTAGTCACTTTGTGACGTTGATAGCCCATTTTCGCAAGTGCCTCAAGCAAGAACATCATACAGGATAGAAAGCATGGAAACACTTGCTATTGTCTGCAAGCATTTTGCTCTTCTGAATTCAAGGCAGGGTTATTTTGTATTTTTCCTGTTTGTCACCCAAAATCTTTCACTTTGAACAAAACTATTTATTGGTGAGTGGTAGGGCCTTTACATTTCATATGTGTATTGCATTAATTTTGACAAGACCTTTTGAGGTCATCAGTCAAGGCCAAGGCCAATTTTCAAGGCCATATAATTATGTATAAAGAGACCTGGTGTTGAAATGCGGCTAAAGCAGCAGTTTGAATAAGCAAGAGACTTATTTAAGGTGAGATTAAATTCAATTGTAAGAATTATTCTTCCTGTTTGGCCTAGATTTTGAGCATTATCCAGCATTTGCAACTTTTGGCAACATGTGGTGCTCAGATTCCAATTTTAAGAAGCAGATTAAAATGAGAATGAATGAATGAAATAGAAATGATTATAAGGATCCATTGTTATAATGGTATATCAATTACTCAGCGTGAAACAGTTGTAACTCCCTATAAACATATAGGGAGTTACAACTGTTTCAAGCTGAGCCATGGAACTATATGGAAATGAAATCAACTTTGTAAAATATGATATGTCTTATTCAGTAATATAGTATACGGCAGAGTTAACTAAGTGTCATTGAAAAAAAATAATTATCACTAAAGCTTAACAAGAGCAAAGCATTCTGATGCCAGCACTCAGTTGCAGTTGCTAGATAGGGAAAAATTCTATGTCGATGAAGGGACATAATTCTTACAAAAAAAGGCTGAGGTTAAAGGTAGCTATTTGAAAAAATAAACTATTTGTTAGAGGCAATCTATTGATAGGTGCTCCTGCCACCGCAATATAACTTAAAAATTGTTGAAAGCGGTGTAAAACTCCATTCAAACAAGCAATCCATGTGACCCCTTTGCTTGGATGTGGTTGTATTGGTGTGAGAAAAGACATGAAACCATAGATATGTGTAGAAGGGGGTTTGAACAATCAAAAAGAAGATTCGTTTTCCAAGTATATTACAATTTTGATCCTATTCCTGCTAAATTTCCTTTTTTCTAGACATGTCAATAATTCTGCTTCAAGATCTTGAGACAAAAATCAAGAAGGCAGGCAGTGTGTCGTCTTTGTTATTCCAAAATCTTGAAACTACAGCTTTGGTCACGATATTTTAGAATTACATTGACAGTATGCTTAGAGATCAGACTGCACAACTGTGCAGACTGATCTTTGTCTTTACTGTTTGCCAAAATTTTGTTCACAACAGGAATATGTTGTGAAACGCAAAAAGGTCAATTATTGAAATTCTGCATGCAAATGAAATATTTGGGTTTCAGAGGGGGGAGGGGGTGATTCCCCCCCCCCCCCCCTGAATCCGCCACTGAAATCATACATGTTACCAGTGGGTTTTTTTTGTGTGTGCAGATAGACAATGGTTGGTTAGCTTTTATTAATTTGGTGTAAAAAATGAAAAAAAGTTGTAACCGAGATTAACTATACTGCTCAGTATGTCTTCTGCTGAGCAATATATCTAAAAAACATTGTAGCGGTAGAAGTGGTGATTAATCCAGAATAGTCCTGTTTGTTTGAATTGGGGTTTTACGCTGTTTTTAACAATCTCTCAGATGTATCCCGGAGGCTGGAGCACCTAACAATTGATTCCTGGTATTTCCCACTCCAGAACTACCATTACATTTCCTTTCCTAGACTCCAGCTGCCATCCCATAAGAGTCTACGATTATCAACCCATTGGTAGAAGACAAGTTGTTGGAAAGAATGAGTGCTGCCTTCAGGAATAGAAACTTTTGAATGGTAGCATGGCACTACCACTTGGCTATGACGGCGGCTGCAAACCCAGAACAGAAGTACATACTAGAAAACAGGGTAGAAATGTAAAATTGTCTAAGATACATTGACACTTATGGGCCCAAGGTTATAAAACTTTTCTCATTCTCAACTAAAAATTTTCTCAAATTTCAACTTGAGATTTAAGACAGATTTCTAATTCTGTTGTGGTACTCATATCAATATATGAAAATAAAAGATAATAATAATAAGTTGTTACAACATATCAATATTATCTTTTCATTTCATACATTTATTTGAATTTCAAATTTGAGAAATTCTTCAGTTGAGAACAAAAATAGTTCCATAACCTTGGGCCCAGAAGAATCTAGAACTAGATCTAGCTACCGATTTATGTTTTTAGCTCCACTGGCTGAAAGCCACTGGGGCTATTGTCATGGCATTGTGTTCGTTGTGCGTCCGTACATCTGTCCGTATGTGCGTCCGGTCGTAAACTTTTTCTTTAAAAATCTTCTCCTCAGAAACTACAGTATGAAATTCAACCAAACTTCACAGGAATGATCCCTGGGTGACCCTCTTTTAAAGTTGTTCAAGAAATTTTGATCCATTGAAAAACATGGATTTAATGAGCGTGGCTAATTTCCAAATATGGTAAAACGTGAATTTTCTCAGATTCTAATCAATGGATACCAATTAAATTTTACATGAATGATCCTTTGATGATCTTTTATCAGTCTATCAAAAATTATTGTGATTGGATGGAAAATATGTATTTTATGGCCGGAGGTCATTTCTCTATACATGTATATGTTATATAGTTGAAACTTTAAAAATCATTTTCAACATCAGTAGAACCCAAAATATGTAAAAATCTAGTTAAAACTTTTATTGCCTTTACAAGAATTTCAAGCCTGTGGAGCGACTCAAGCCATTCATGGCTTTCTAGTTGTTCATTGGGCTTGATCTGCATCAGAATTTGACAAAATTTCTTCGGGTTGTATCAAAAAGGACACCGTTTGCGCAAATTTGATTAAAAATGATACACCGTGGGAACGTACACATGCTGGCGCTGGTTTCCTTTGCAACCTGTACGTCTATTGCACGTGCACATTATAGAGGGCGTTGTGACCTACACTTATTTCGTCTGCAGACGACACTTTTTTTTACATCGAAACTCGCATTTCTTCAATCCTTCATTCTAAAATTCAATCAAGTTTCTCTAAGAATAAACACTGGTCTCAATTAAATGAATTTATCGATGGCGTAAAGTCCATGCGGAACCACGTGAGTATTCGTTTGACCCGACGGAATCAATCGATCGTGTACGGAGAGTCAAAATCGCGCCATCTGTTGGAAAAATAAAATGACACTTAATTGAAAATGAGTCAACCATGCATCTGTTGTCAGGATCATTCATTGCGTGAAAATTCGCTGCACCCATCAAACCACGTGCATCCCAACTGTGACTTTCTCTTTGAAAATGGATTTTAATTCGCTAACATAGGTAAGGATGTTTCCTTTTTTCGCAACCGGTTTAAAATTGTCACCGAGTCCATTGTTTCGCGTGTGACAGCGACCCGAGATTATTTTTAGCCAACGCCCCAGATATGGATAGGATACTTTTTGATACAAAATCTTAAATTTCTTAATCCATCTTCCAGTCCTATGTTGTGGGTACTCATTCGAATCGTCTCATCAAGACGATTCAAATGAGTACACACAACTTAGGGTTTTGATGAGGAATAACGGCTCTAGAATACCATTACTCGCCCTTATTTAGAGCATTGTTTAGTGTTGACTGTCATTTAAAGGATCAACTATGACAAATAATGTGTTATTTACAGTATTTTGTGTATCACAATGCAGTAATCTTGTTAATGGATAAGGGTGACAAAATCCTGCTCTCTTGGTTATCTATTGAAGGATCTAAATAGATAAATTGGTAAGTTTTTTACACATCAATTGATGAGGGGTATCTTTGACTTGGCAAAAGCCTAAGATGTTGCTAAGATTATTTTCAATTATGAACTTAAATGTTCCACTAATATCTGAATTATTTTTTTCAGGAAAGATCCCAAAGAAAATTGCTTAAACAATTATTGCAGATCCAACCCTTTGTTCTAGATGACAAAACCTTCATGGTGTGGGTACTCATTTTAAATCATCTCTGAAGGATTCCAATCTTTCCATCTATTTGTCTCCCACCAATGGGTAGATAAACATAGACCTGTGGGATAGCAACTGGAGCCTAGGAAAGGATTTAATGGTAATACTGGTGTGAGAAATACCAGGAATCCATTTTTAGGTGCCCCAGCTGCCACAATATAACTGAAAAAATGTTGAAAGATGGATAAAGCCCTATTCAAACAAACAATCCAATAAGTACAAACTATATAGGATTTCCATTTTAGTTCTAGTATAGTTGAAAAGGGCTTTTTTTAAATCCAAAATACCTCCTGTATCTAATCTGTTACTGCAGCTCTGATGAAGTTGGACACCTGATCATGAGCATAGGTACAGATAAGAGGGGGGTAAAGCCAGTCTAAAATCTTTATTTCTAAACAAAACTCTTTGTTGTGGGTACTCACTTAGACAATTCTAATGAGGAACCTCAATATAGGATTTATGCAATAATTATTGAAAATATTTTAATATGAAATCCAAAATACCCCCTCTATCTGTAGTTCTGCTTGAGGCCTTGGTTCTCTGACCCTCATAATTGCAAATGTTGGCATGTGTATCAAATCATTAGCAGAGGTACAGACAAAAAGAGGTAAAGTCAATTAGAAATATTTATTTCTGAATGAAACTCCAGTGTTCCCGCTGCTTTTTCAATCTGGGGGTTAAAATGGGTATTTTACAGCATGCATGTATCCCCTCTACTTATTTAAGCGACCAATTTTATTAAGCGACCACGATAAAAAGTCCCTTCACCGTAAGGAAATTCTCTGAAAAAGAGGACATTCTTAACGAAAAATTGGTTATTGTTGAATCTTATGTTGTTGGAATCCATTAGAATCGTCTCAATAAGACGATTCTACTGGGTTTAAACATCATAGGATTCAGAACGACTTGACCAACATTCTATGAATGCTATCAAAATGAACCGTCACATTTATTATAATATTCTGTATTAAGCGACCATTCCCTTAAACGACCGCTTTTTGGTGATCCCTTAAGTGGTCGCTTAACACAAGTTTTACTGTATTTTAATCTGAAATCCAGAATACTCCCTCTATCTGTAGCTCTGCTTAGGTGGATAATCATAAATCTAAGCAGGATAAGCTGATGACTTAACCCTTTGCTGTTTAATCCCTGCTTTTTATGTGCCTGTGATTTTATGATTGAGAAAACACTGAGAAAAAAGAAGAAATTGCTTCTGACAAGCAATTTCTTCTTTTTCCACACTATTTTCTATCCTACAGAATAGTTATTTTTCAAATTAAATCCACTTTAAATTTTAGTCTGCAAAACCTTTGAATTTAGACAGGTCCAAAATTTTGTAAAACAGGAAAGCCTCAAGGGTTACATTTGGAAAAGATGTCCGAGTCAGTTCTCCTCGTCAGGAAAATGCTTGGAACAACAGGAAAAGGGTTAAATTAAAGTGAGGTGAGCGGCTGGAAGATGGGATTACTTGTGTAACAAATGCAAGAGAATCCCTTTAATTGCAATTAAGAGAATTTACTGTAACAGGAATTTTATGGAAACCATGGTGAGGTGCTGAAGCTGCTGTGTTTTGACGGAAATGCTGTAAAGAGAGCTACAGATAGAGGGGGTATTTTGGATTTCAAACAAAATTATTTCAACTATACTTGAAAATCCTATGTAGTATGTTGAAGGTACTGATAGGAATCGTCTTGTAAAGACGATTCAAATGAGTACCCACCACATAGGGTTTCAATGAGAAATAAAGATTTTAGACTGGCATTAACCACTTTTATCTGTATCTCTGTGTTAAAAATGGTAATAATCCCATATTCAATCAATCAATATGGAGTAAAGTTAATAGGACTGTATATTTATGAAAATAACGGAAGTATTTACTTACATCCTAACTAAGTTATAAGTGTGCGGGCTGCCTCTTGACTATCCTTGAGCCGGATGCGGAATTCTCTACTTCTGACTTCGATATCAATTCAAATTGAGTCTTAAATTTCTGTAATTACAATGTTTTTGCAGCTTGTGTTGGATGATATGTAAGCTGATCGAACTCTTAAACAACTTATTGCGGAAGTAAGAAATCTAAGTTGTTTTTGTGAGTGTTCAAGTAATTGCATGCAAATTTGTCAATTATTTTATCGGAATATATATACTTTCTTAACCCTTTGCTGTTTAATCCCTGCTTTTTACGTGCCTGTGATTTTATAAATGAGAAAACATTGTGAAAAAAGAAGAAATTGCTTCTGACAAGCAATTTCTCCTTTTTCCACACTATTTTCTACCCTACTGAATGGTTATTTCTCAAATTAAATCCACTTATGATTTTCGTCTGCAAAACCTTTGAATTTGGACAGGTCCAAAATTTCGTAAAACAGGAAAGGGTTAAATATCTTTCTTTTGGAAATGGATTTTGATTTTCTAATCCTGCTACAGTAATAACTTATCAGTGTCTATTCTAGGATTCGATAAGTAGGGGGGATTTTTGTTGAAAATCAGAAAAATTGCCTGAAAGATGGACAATTTTGCTTTTTCTTTTAAAATAATTCCCCATTGTCTTCAGAAATACGGGGGATATTTCAAAAGTATGTGCTAAAATGCGCAATCCCCCTTTCTAGAATAGACACAGACTTATTCAAAGATATTTTGGTTTCATGATCAGTTGATCCTATTAATGTGTTAATTAAGATGAGGGACGCAGGATAGGGGGTATTAGGACTCGTTTGAATTTAGATTTTGGTGAAAGTATGGTTATGAGATTGGAGAAATCAGAAATTGAAGTATCAAAGAGTTATTGTCAAAGAAAAGTATTTCTACAGATGAATGAAGCTGTAGTTATGACATTTTTCTACTCTAGCCACTGATGATATCATGATTTTAAACCTGTGCGTGACCTTTTTCAAAAGTTTTACTAGGGATTATTCTGGCTCAGAATTTCATGTGCAAAAATACCTAATTTAGCCAAATCTAAAGTGAAAAAATATTTTTTAGCAAGAAATTTAAACCAAATCCTTCACTAAATTACAAATTGCTGTGTGATTCTTCTCTCATTAAGCCAGAGATTTGTGGCAAAAAATGAGAGAATCTTTAAAATTATTACCCTCAAATGATCCCTGTTTTACATATCTTAAGTTGAAAACATTAACCCTTGTCATGCTGAACCCTAAATATTCCTGCTTTGGCAGGAGCTATAGACAAACATCAGCCTGCACCTATGTGCAGTCTGATGTAAGTCTACACCACCTGTTTCTCACTTTCAAACCAGAATTGTCAATAGATTTAGTGTTTCAAATAAATATTGACCTACAGTTGGAAATTTCAGTGCTTTTTGCCCTTTGATTTTGATGAAAATTTTTAGCCAAAATTTATCCAGCATGACAAGGGTTAAGGTAGTGGACCCGTAATAGCTCCGCAATGTTTAGGGAGTAATGAACTTTAACAGTGTTAACCGAGGTTTCCTAATGATTTTGATTTGATAATGATTTTCATTAGGAAACCTCGGTCAACATTGTGAAAGATCATGATTGCCGAAATGTTGCGGAACTGTTATGGGTCCACTATGGGTCCACTACTTTAAGCAGCCTGGACATCCACACAGTACAGATAAAAGATACAAATGCACAGTCTGTCTAGAGTTTTTGCTTGGCAAACTGTTGGAAATGTCACACACAGGCTCATTTTCAATTGAAAACATCTCCCTTCTCCTGCCAACTTAAGGGAAAATCTGTTGATCTGATTGTTGAATCTCTCCAGCTTTGTTAACCTCGCCATGGCCTTTATCTGACGTAACTGAGAGCTTAGAAAAAAGGGTCTGCCCAAGACATCTTGTTTCCTTCATTTTGTCTGGTTAAGGGATAAATGATGGTCTTGTAGTACAGTCTAGTTTAACCTAATTACTTTAATTTTATCTAGTTATTTGCAAGGAAAGAACAATCTAGACCCTTATTTGTTTTAAGTGTTTTTGTTTTTTTGTTAATAACCTAACTAGTATCTTGGAAGGGTTTGATAGGAATCTAAATTTGGTCAAGGTCAAACCTTTGTTCTTAGCATTTAAGGGATCATAGTAGTATAATCAATAATCAGCTAGTTTGGGCCTCTGATCGTGATAATCAACTAAGAAATTCCATAATCCATTAATCAGGTCCTAACATATAAATGAAACAAAACTGACACTAGTTGATGACTCAGTACAAAACAGTTGTAACTGCCTATATGTTTATAAGAAGTTACAACTAAATTTCATTCTGAGCCATGGAGTTTATAAAAAAATTCTGCAGGATGAGTTTTTAGGTCATGAGTTTTAACTTAAAACAGACACATTTTATTTTCAAAGCAATGATACTGGGATTTCTGTAATAATTTAAAAGAAAATGAGGCAAGGAAAAAAAAGTGTTGTGTTTCCGGTTCCCCGACCGACCCTACATTTTTGGGGCCGACTCTGAACTTTTTTTTCAAAAAAAAAATTTCCCTGAAAGTACCGGCAAAAAGTCCGAGAAATAGGGGTAGAAATAGTACGGTATCGGAACAGTACCTGGTTTTATTCACACTCGCGGTTTTCGGCAGTGATCTGGCGAGGCCGCGATTCTGCGACAATCTCGCTTAAAAATTGTACATGTCCCATAAAATCTTTGCAAGATGCGACTTTTGTCCCATGTAAATATGCGCTCGAGCTTCAATTGAAACGGCCTAGAACGACTTCAATTGTACTTAAAGTGAAAGTAACAAGGATTTTCCAAACTAACACCTGCAGCAAGGTTAAAGGTCAAATATAAATTACATACTATCCAAGAATTCAACGCGTCAACACTGTCCTCACGTGCGAAAATAAAATTCCCGGGGTGTTTTGACGTCGAGTTTGATTACCAACTTTAAACGCGGGTGAGGTTGACTGTTTACACGATATGCATGACCGATATAATTTAAAGATGTCAAAATTAATTAAATTAGAAAAAAAATATTCAATTTCAAAATGTTTTAATTTTTCGTAGACATTATTTGTTATTTCAAGTCGTCAAAAATTAAGAAATACCCGAAAGAACGAATTGTATCTTGATTTCGAATCGAACACGCCATCGTTTTGCGTCGCATAGTAACCTGCATAGAAATCGGGTTTTATCATTCGTGACTGTTCCGTCGATGAGTAATTAAACAATGTCCGACAATTTCTCTATTTTTTTTCCCCATCAAACATCGCACAGTTCCGAGTTCGAGATTCAAATAGGATGAACAGATTGAAGCAGACGAGTTCTGGCAAGGACTCATCAACGAAAAATCGCGGCGATGAAATAATTCGTCTGCATTTTCTACATTACGGCTCAACTCAAGACTCGCAAAGAGACATAAGAAAATGCTAAAATCATGTTTGATAGCCTGAGACTTAAGTTGTTTGAGAGATCATGACCTGGAATGTAGACCGAGGCCTTAGTTTATTCACTGAGTTCAGTTCATCAAAACCCCAGAAGAGAACTGGAGGTACTTGTTTTTTTTTTCTTTTTGAAAACTTTTAACATCTTATAAAGTTATAATTTCATATACAGCTAGTATAACAGTCGTTTGAAACAATTAAAAATTGAATTAAAATTTAGTTTTTAGAAAGTGTCTCAGGTTTTCCAAAAATGTCCCTAACTTTTTAGCTAGCATGAGACACTTGTCCCATACTTTTTTTCTTCCTCGCCAGAACACTGCAGTTTTCGGGACGATCTACTTTTGATTTGATAACCTTGTTTCTTTTTATATACATAAACGATCCCGTTGTGTTTCGAGATGGTTTTGGTCCGAAATGACCGGGCACCGAAATATCAACAACGTAGGTATCTCGTTCTACCTCATTCCAGTAAAGTTAAGGACAAGTGTATTTTACGGCGCATTTACGGCCCCACTCCAATATCGAACAGAAATGATCAAGACTTATCTTATACCAATTAGAAAACGAATTCAAGTTACTTTAGACCATTTAGATGAAACAAATGTCTTTTATGGTTTTAAAAAAATATAATAAAATTTCAAGTTCATCTCAAATTTAAAAAAAATCAGGTAAAAAGTAAAACGAAATTGAAAAGATCCTATTACAATTATTCTAAATATCACGGCTTTACATGCTTGTCAACATATTTTTCTTAATCAATGGGGAGAGTAAATATTTAAAGATGTGACAAATTAATTTTAGAACTTCTTTCTTTTTTTTTTTCTAAGTATTTCCCTTCAACTTTGTAATTTAATATATGTATAAATGCGCCATATATTTTAATCAGCAGTAAACTTTCAGGAAGGGGGGATTTATAAAACTCAATTATCTCGTAAATGCCAAGAAATTATTTTTCTCTGTCTCGCATACAAAACCAAGGCTAAAATTTCAACAAAAATTCGAATTGAAATCACTTTTAGTAATTTAAAAGCGTATCAAAGTTGGGGGCCGTAAATTTCAGATAGGGCCGTAAGGGGCCGTAAAAAACACTTGTCCGGCGGTTAAAAATAGAACAGAACGGAATGGCGGCTGCTATTCTTTCAGTGACTTTAACGAAATGTCCGCATTTTGCGGGCTTAAAGTGTTTAAATTCCTTTCCGCATGCAACAACAATGGAAGGTATCTGGCGCAAATTTCACCCAGCGCCAGAAAAGGGTACATGTATGACTGCAGTCGGCCAGAAAGGTGAGTTGGTTGGTGCCTTGATTCGGACAGAAGTAGTTAAGCTGCAAAGCCAATACTATCCCCTACCACATATATTCGAGCCAGTAGAGCTTAAAATGAGCCGAACCTAGAAGGATATGGCCTGCTCCTGTCCACAGGAATGTGAGGCTTCAAAATCCTGTTTTATACACCCTACAACTGTTCACATTTGATGTCGGATGCATATTGGTCTAAAGTTTTATGCAGTGTAATGCACTTGTCATTTGTAACCACGGCCCCCAGCCCGGGGGGATAGGCGGATGTCATTCGTAACCACGGCCCCCAGCCCCGGGGAATAGCGGGGATTTTGACTTTTGGTCCATGCCCTGGGTGGACAGCTGGTTGGTTAAACCATGGCTATTTAAATTTCCCCCGCTGTCCGCTATGTTTTCATTACAGTGCCCTTCCCCGGAGCTGGGGGGGGGGGTGTTTCGTTACAAATGACTAGTGCATAACTGTCGACAAGTGGCTTAGAAGCTCAGTTTGCAGAGAGCTCGCACAGTAAGCCAGAGGCCCTGAGAACCAAGTACCTCTTCTGAAATAGTATGTTGTTGAATCCATTTTGTATCAACAGACTTGGCTATCCTTAGAAACAAATAGATGCAAGCTGCTTTGATATCAATTTAACATCTCTGGAGCTGTATGTAATAAGGCAGCTACAAGTTATAAACTAGGACTGAAGCATCAAATATTGAGCCAAACAGTATTTACAGGAACTTAAAAAAAAAAAGTAAAAAAAAAAAAAAAAGTAAAGCCTACCTACCGACCCTAATTTTTTTTGACCAGGAACCTGAAACACAACACTTTTTTTTTTTGGCCTGATTG
Organism: Fragum whitleyi; assembly: GCA_948146395.1. Taxonomy (NCBI): domain Eukaryota; kingdom Metazoa; phylum Mollusca; class Bivalvia; order Cardiida; family Cardiidae; genus Fragum; species Fragum whitleyi. Next base: position 52,496,705 of record OX411554.1, read on the forward strand.
TACAATTGATCATTAGTCGATTTACTCTTCTCAAATGAAAAGCCGATTATTGATTTCCGTAGATCTATCTTGTTTGCTCATCTAAGCACAAAAGCTCAAGGTTAGCTTTTTAGCTCACATGAGCACGAAGCATCCGTCAACAATTTCTTTGAACAACATCTCCTCCTTAACTACTAGGCCAATCAACACCAAATTTTACAGAAATGTTGCTTAGGTGGTCCCCTTCCAAAATAGCTAAAAGAATTGAAATCTATGAAAAACCCTGGTTGCTATGGCAACCAAAGGTGAAATTTTAAGAAATCTTAAAAATTCTTCTTCTTCTCAACCAGGATTCCTACGGACCTAAAATTTGGTATGGATGATCAGTTCGTAGACCTGAATAAAAATAGCTAAAATCATATCTGTTGGGCCACCAGGTGCAGAGTACCAGGGGGGAGGGGGTAATACTTTGTCTAAATTTTGTAATCTTTAACCTTCTTCTTCTTTGGAACCAGGAGCCCTACTGACTTGTAAATTGGCATTGATGATCAGCTTATAAACATTAATTAAAATAGCTAAAATCATGACTGTTGGGCCACCAGGTGCAGAGCATCTGGTGGGGGGGGGGTAGTTCTTTGTTGAAAATTTTGAAATCTTTAACTGTCTTCTTCTGATGAACCAGAATCCCTACAGCCTTTATATTTGACATGAATGATCAGCTCATAGACCCTATCTGATATAGTTAAAATCATGAATGTTTGGCCACCAGGTGCAGAGAACCATGGGGCCGAATGGTAGCTTTTCAGAGCAATTCCTAAATCTTTTACCTTCTTTTTCTGATAAACCATGTTCCCTACAGACTTGAAAAATGGCAAGGATGATCAGCATATGGACCATAATTAGAAAAGCTAAAATCATAACTGTTCTGTCACCAGATGCGGAGCCACTGGGGTGAAGGGGTAGTCCTTTGTTAAAAATTTTTAAATCCATAACCTTCTTCCTTTGAACCAGAATCCCTACACCCTTTATATTTGACACGGATGATCAGCTCATAGACCCTTTTTGGTGAACGAAATTTTCGTTCACCAGTGTTATATACTGTGTATGGAAAATCATGTAGGATCTTAATAGGTTTTAAATAAAGCAGTACCTCTTTAGATTCAATTAAGTATCTCTAAATACTTCTTTCTACAAAATCACTGTTTACATCCTTAAATGCATGATACTAACATTCTTCATCAAGTGAAGATAATGAAAATTACCCTTTTAAAACACAAAATTATCTTGGAATGTCTATACGAGCGAATTTTTGATCGGCGTAAGATTGTCGAGACTTGAGAGCAAAAACAAAATTGTGTCTGTACACTGTATAGACAGATACTATGTTTTTTATTTAAACCTTCGCAATTGCAACTTGTAGTAATTTGCTGGAAATGTGTGTTTATTGAGGTCGTGAACTCTTGAAGTTCTACACACCCCTGATTGGCCATACCACACGTGATGACCTACTACGTTTACCTGCCTTCTTATGAATGAAGTAACGAAAGGTCAAGTTTACAAACGAATGGAATGTTCCTGCCGTATTTCTCCTATTAAACGTGCCCGAGCGCGATGCAAAACGTCGTGGGGGCGCTATTATTTCAGACTCTTTTACTTAATTAAAAAAATGACGTATATTGGTACCTAAGAGAAGCAAACTGTTAACATGTTCGTAATTATCGATTGAAATACGTACGCTACCCAATACGCTTTTCTAGTTATCTATTAAGGCTATAGATTTAAAAAATAAAATAAAATGTTAGCTAATGAATTGTAATTCTGTGATTTAAAGTCATCTATCGAAATACGGTCACCCTCAACCATTAATTGCAGCTTTCAAAAGCAAGTCATTGTGTTAGCAGAAGCTGAGATTATTATTATTGTTATTATTTGTACAAGATAGGAAGTTCCAGACGATGCAATATTCAATGTTCTGCTACCGATGGACAAAGTGGTCTAATAAATCATTACCTATTCACGTATGAAATAAATAATCCTGTATTGAATCGTAAAATTTCTTGATGTGTAAATGCACCCGGTACATGAAATGAAAGTGTTTCGTAGTGAGAACACAACACGTCTGGAGCTAGCTGGGTCACCGCGTGTCGGCACCCTTTGAAGTCCCCAGATTCTTGCAAGCGGCGACGTCGCTTTTGAAATAAGTCACACACGAGATTTTTACGGGGGTTTTCCTATTTTAACATAATGAATTGTGACTAGGATTAAATCATTTGACTCTGATATTTTGTATATTTGCAGAAGGTGAAATGATTTCAGAAATATTTTCGTAACAACAAAAGGGGATTTTGTTCGCATGTGACTTATGAAGAATAACGAGAAATAGTTTTAATTTTGTGTTAAATTTTAACCTTTCACGCTTCTGGAAGACTACGCGATTTAGGACGCACTAGTTTTTCAGATGTTGAACGATCTTTTGATAACGCAACCAGCCTTATCCTAGTAGGAATTTAAGATAGTTAACCCACAATCTATTGAACATTACGTCGTGGAGTAGCAGCTATTGAAATTAAATTCGAGACCGGATTTTTCACCACGGACCGTGGATGGTTGGTTGTTGTTGATCGTATAGTCAAGGGCCTGGGAATGGTATTTATGGGGGAGCGCGTTTATTAGGGAGGGCGCGTCTTAAATGTGAATACGGTATATTTAGTCCAAATTCTCATTGAAACATAAACACGCACCACTTGACTGTGACCAACCTTGATATGAAGTAAAATTTAATCCTTTCCCAGACAACTTATGTTCTCAACTACCAAATTTACACCTCTTGCTTAAATCCCGTTATTGCTTGTTGTTGCATACTTGTGTAATGTAAATATCTTCGGTTACGGGTATTTTTGTATCATGTTACCCAAATGCCATTACCTGTTTTTATATAGCAATCTCAGTACGATTTATTGTTAATATATGAATGTCGTAAATAGATAAATAAATAAAAGAATCAATTGAACAAATATCCCAACACGATAGACCTAATTTCAAATTTCAACATCGAATGGAGTTTTTTTCAAAGTACTTGACATCGTAACTACAACTTTAAAGTAGCGCTTCTATCCCTCGGATGGCTCTAGAATTTCCTCAATACAATCATTCATCTATTTGTTTTACCGGAAGTATGTAAAATATTACAAAAAACGAAATTTGGATTGTGAATCAATCGCCTGTGGACTGGAGCACCTTTACCTTAACATGGAAATTGGTATTTCTGGCACCAGAACTATATTTAGCATACATCCGTACGTAGCTGCCATCTTCTACTCTCTTAGGTTTACGATTATCTGCCGTTTGGTAGGAGCAATAGAATTTAAACAACGACTATATTTGGACAATTCATTAGCTGTACAAAATACCTTCCTACATAGATTTTATTGATTTTTTTTTTTTTTAATTCTTTTTTTCGCAATGGCATCAGATAATTATTCTTTCACAAGACTGAATATTACCGAAAGAGACCAAAACCCTGTAATTACAATTACGAAACAGCGGTCTTTTCATTCGGAGGATGGGGAGGGGATCCCATTCAGGTCGTACCAGAGCCATAGTGGATAACGTTTAAAAGTCAAAATGCAGAAAGACTGCTGTTTAATCCGCTAAAATATGGGTTCCGCATGTGGAAATTGAATTACCTTTCTGACTGCTATTTTTTAGTTAAGAAAAGAATCGTTAATCTAGACACTATAGTTGCTTGTTTTCTTTTCTCTAGGCTTATCGCTCTCTGTCTATCAGTCTGTCTCTGTCTGTCACTCTCTCTACCTTTCTTTTCCTATCTTTCTCTTTCTTTGAATTTAGAATTTTGACGAGTCACTTTCCCTTGATTATTTTTCACATTTATAATTTCTCTTTTCTCAACGAATTCAATATATCACTTTAGAATGCTAACAGATTCATTCACCATCAGTACTTTCAGTGCTTTGATTTACATAGCTATAACCGTGAATGTTTGGCTACCATGTGAAGAGCACTGGGGGAGAGGGTAGTATACTGCCGAACTAAAGTCAAGGGCCGGCCTCTGATTTTCATATCTTTAGTCGGAAGTATCATGCCAAACCATTATAGAAAATGAATAAGGCACATTGTGTTTTTAGCTCACCTGAGCACGAAGTGCTCATGGTGAGCTATTGTGGTTAGGTGGATGTCCGTCGTCCGTCGTCCGTCGTGCGATGTCCGTCGTCAACATTTGCCTTGTATGCACTCTAGAGGCCACATTTTTTGCCCGATCAACCTGAATTTTGGTCAGAATGATTGTCTTGATAAAATTTCGGACGAGTTCGAAATTGGGTCAACTGGGGTCAAAAACTAGGTCACGGGGTCAAATCTAAGAAAAACCTTGTATGCACTCTAGAGGCCACATTTTTTGCCCGATCAACCTGAATTTTGGTCAGAATGATTGTCTTGATGAAATCTCGGACGAGTTCCAAATTGGGTCAACTGGGGTCAAAAACTAGGTTACAGGGTCAAATCTAAGAAAAACCTTGTATGCACTCTAGAGGCCACATTTTTTGCCGGATCAACCTGAATTTTGGTCAGAATAATTGTCTTGATGAAATCTCGGACGAGTTCCAAATTGGGTCAGCTGGGGTCAAAAACTAGGTCACGGGGTCAAATCTAAGAAAAACCTTGTATGCACTCTAGAGGCCACATTTTTTGCCCGGTCAACCTGAATTTTGGTCAGAATGATTGTCTTGATGAAATCTTATACGAGTTCGAAATTGGGTCAACTGGGGTCAAAAACTAGGTCACAGGGTCAAAACTAAGAAAAACCTTGTATGCACTCTAGAGGCCACATTTTTTGCCGGATCAACCTGAATTTTGGTCAGAATGATGGTCTTGATGAAATCTCGGACGAGTTTGAAAATGGGTCAACTGGGGTCAAAAACTAGGTCACAGGGTCAAATCTAAGAAAAACCTTGTATGCACTCTAGAGGCCACATTTTTTGCCCGATCAACCTGAATTTTGGTCAGAATGATTGTCTTTATGAAATCTGGGACGAGTTCGAAATTGGGTCAACTGGGGTCAACAACTAGGTCACAGGGTCAAATCTAAGAAAAACCTTGTATGCACTCTAGAGGCCACATTTTTTGCCGGATCAACCTGAATTTTGGTCAGAATGATTGTCTGGATGAAATCTCGGACGAGTTCGAAATTGGGTCAACTGGGGTCAAAAACTGGGTCACGGGGTCAAATCTAAGAAAAATCTTGTATTCACACTAGAGGCCACATTTTTTGCCTGATCAACCTGAATGTTGGTCAGAATGATTGTCCTAATGAAATCTCCGACGAGTTCGAAATTGGGTCAACTGGGGTCAAAAACTAGGTCACAGGGTCAAATCTAAGAAAAACCTTGTATGCACTCTAGAGGCAACATTTTTTGCCGGATCAACCTGAATTTTGGTCAGAATGATTGTCCTAATGAAATCTTGGACAAGTTCGAAATTGCATCACCCGGGGTCAAAAACTAGGTCACAGGGTCAAATCTGCAGTCAAAAACTAGGTCACTGGGTCAAATCTAAGAAATACCTTGTATGCACTCTAGAGGCCACAATTTTTGGCCAATCAACCTGAAATTTGGTCAGAATGATTGTCTAGATGAAATCTCGGATGAGATCAAAATTGGGTCATCTGGGGTTAAAAAATAGGTCACGAAATCAATTATAAAAATCCTTGTTAGTCAACCTTAAAATTGTAAAAAAGGGATTCTCAAGTTGTATAGAAGCAACAGCTTTGTTTAGCTCAGTCATTCATCATTCTATTTCTCATTCTTCTTTTGAAAATTTTAGACAGTTCATTCAGGTGAGCGATTAAGGGCCACTATGGCCCTCTTGTTCTGATGCTATACCATCTGCTGCAATAGGCTGACATTGTTTTGCAAACACCGGAGTCCAGTTTCAGTGCTTCTAGGGCCCTTTAAAAGATGGCACAACCAGAAAAAATCCGACGAAAGTTTTTTTAATTTATCTGCAGAATCATTACTGTTGGAGATTTTTAACATTTTGCAAAAGCAACAGATGATCAAACTTAACACGTTTTGACCGGATAATAAACTCATGGGGTCTCTGTGGTGCTGATTTGGGCTTCTGTTGGACATGCTTCAAATGACCGAACTGAGAACATGGGATTTTGAGTAGGCTCGGAGATGGCTCCAACACATTTGTCCAGACAGAAAACTGTCGAGGCGACTTACAGTAAGCCAATCTGTCATTCAGCGGCTAAATGAAAATTTTCAAACTACTGGTGCACCTGATAAGCGACCCCTGTCTGACGGTCTAGATATACTGACCGAAGGGTCCTTCTCTGCCGTCAACTCTAGGGTCTACGCTACCAATCCATCACCCATATGTCATTGTCAGACGGTCTTCGATCATCACCATAGGTTGCGAGACTTAGACTCATTACCTGCAATAATTGGGATGCATCTATGGTCGACTGTTATTCATAATCGCATCAATCAGCGTCATTTTTGACTCCATATCACACTTAATTTCTCAAGAAGTTTCTCCACATAAGCCCAATGAAGGTACAGAGAACTGTTGTGCCCGATTAACTGACTTGTTGCTATAGATTGACCCCTTGGATATCCTTCGGTGTCAGATGGAGGGAAAAGAACGCGAGCCAGCTTGTGTCAATAATCTCTTCCATTTCTTACAGAGGTTGCAGATAGAGATTAAAACATGTGCCACAGAACCCTGCTAACTCATTGTTTCCTTGGAACATTAAATGCTTTTCATAAGATGATTTAAACATCTGGCCCTGAGCTTACCAAAATCAACACTTTTTAGCAACTTTACAAATGGGGGGTTGGGAACTTTTAGCGATTCGCCTTCATTTGAAAATGCTTTGTTGGTAATTTTGTTTGCAGTTCTCAAAGTCAAAATATTGAATTCACTTCTAGCAAAAAACAAAATTTGACAGTGAATTTTCAAGGAATGACAAGTGAATATTTCTCTGGCCCTTATCTTTTGTTCTGCAGTATATTTCGGGTCAATTTTGAAATTTTAAACCTTCTTCTGACCCCTAGGTGATTTGACGAAGTAAAGGGTCTTACCATAGATAAACCTGAATTGCACTCAGTTTTGGCTCAATTTTCTTGAAACATAGCCAGAGTGTTTAAATACATGATATCACAGACAGCTTTAAAAAATTTGGAGTCAAAAGTGAGGTCAGTAGGTCAAATATGAGAAAAATCTTATTTGCACTTTTGAATCCTCATTTTTGGTTAAAATATCTTGGAGTTTGAAATTGAGTCAAATTGGATCATAAATGAGGTCAAGGGGTAATACATGTACAATAACTTTTTGTGCACTCTAGAGGCACCATTTTTGGCTATATAAATATGTCTTGAAACTTGGTCAGAATGCTTGTCTACTTCGAATCATAGTCAAGTTCATAAATGGGTCGAGTGGGATCAAATGATGTCAAATCTTAGAAGAACCTTGTTCAATCTAGAGGCTACTTTTTGGCTAGAATAGCTTGAATCTTGGTCAGAATGTTAGTTTACTTGAAATCTGGGACAAGTTCAAAGTCGGGTCAAAAGTAGGTCATAGGTTTAAGTCTTGGAAAAACACAATGTTTGTCAAATATCTTGGACTTGTTTTAGCCATCATAGATTTCAAAAAAGTAGTTTGGGTATTTTACCAGCTTCTTCAACAGTGCTCCAGGTGATCGCTAAAGGGCCAATAGCCCGCTTGTCCATAGACTAGAATTGTCTATAAACAGATTTACCAGTATTTGGTTGAAATTCGGTCAGAATTAAATGGCTAATTTTGGATTATGGGAACATGGGAACATGGGCCTTAATATGAAAAAATGCAGTAATTTTAAGTGGTCACAAGAATATTCAAGCTGAGTCTATCATAAATTTTTTGCCACTGCAATATGTAGAATAAAGTGACTGTTGCAACAATTAAAACAAAAATAATGCAGAATCTTTTGACCTACTGCTATAAGTATGCCACTCAGTTTAATGAGCAAAAAATCTGCTTCCTTATGGGGGTTGTTTTTTTAACAAGTGTTTCTCAAGATAGTCACGATTTTAAATACAATTGGTGCTCCAAATTATGTAAGTGGGGATAATCATGCCATATTTTTTAATAATGAGTCTTTGTCAGAGGCATAAAGCAGCTGTCAAGGCGCAGTATGTAGCTCATCAGACTGTCAATCTAGAGGTACTGGGTTTGATCCCCGATGGCAGTAGTCACCAATGGGTTGGTAAACATAGGCATATGTGAGATAGCAGCTGGAGGCTAGGAAAGGATGTGATGGTAGTACTGGTGTGAGAAATACCAGGAATCCATTGTTAGGTGCTCCAGCTGCCGCAATATAAATGAAAAAATGTTGAAAGCAGTGTAAAACTCTGTTCAATCAATCAATCAATTATCAGAGGTACAGATAAGAGAGGGTTAAGCCATAGGTCTTAAATCTTTATTTCTGATTAAAACCCTGTCTTGTGAGTACTCATTGGAATTGTCTTGAGGAGACAACTCCAATGAGTACCTACAATATAGGATTTGTGAAAGTAAAGTGGAATTAAAATATCTATCTTGAAATCCAAAATACCCCTTCTATCCTCATTGTATATGCAATCTTGTGAATGTATGATCTGCAATATGGTCTGTATTGTAGCAGGGAAAAAGACTAACAATTTCGACTTAAGGGCCCAGACTGACAAAATCCAATATTTAACACTAGGGCTGCCAGGGGGCATTTTCTCCAAAAATCAAGGTGCATAGCCTAAAATCATGTAATACTTTTTACATGTGGTAGTACATGACCACTGGCGCTCGATCTTAAAAGTAATAATGAGTAACGACCTAGTAATCCTAATATAAAGTCTTTATATAGGGTAGATCTATCAAATACCGTTGTAGTCATATTCATATCCGTAATTATTACATAATCGAGAATAAACAGGCACTGATTTTTTTCTTTCATTTTTTTTATTATCCACATTTTTTGTCAACATTTTTTGATCAAGTGCCAGTGGGCATGACAGTCCTGGAGTCTGAGACTCATTATTTTTAAAGCAGGACTCCCTCATTTTGCAATTTCGGAGTCCAAGGACTTTGTCATATGAAATTGTTAAGTCTCCTGTTAAGAGCAACTCATGGTCAGGGCATTTTCTCTTTAACTCTTTTGTTTCCATTAGAAAAGTTGAACCAGACTACATTCAGTTGTTTATCCACAATATTTCATGCAATTCAAAACTTTGGGCTTATTTCCTCTAGCTTGGACTCCTCGATTTCATATTCAAAGTAAGATATGTGAATCCAGATGGATCTAGATTGGTTGTAAATTTGGTCTGTGGATGTAGGTATACCCTCTTAGCTATAACAAAATGTGCCTTCAAAATATGCTTAGTCATTAAAATTCAACAGGTTAATTTAAAGATGCAAGCAGTGAAATACCAATTTTTAGCTCCATGTGCCCCTTCCCCTCTGAAAATGCACCAGATCATTTGGGAACAAGGGGTATTATTGTTTATGGAAAGTGTCCCATGGTTATAATTAGCTATGATTCACCAAGATTTGGATTAATGTTGGGGACATCCCCTAGCTCTGATCTGGAATTTCCAATATCATCATGTAATTATCAGGTCGACTGCATTTTTTCATTGCTATTGATCAATGATATCCTCTATGATGGCTCTTTAATGAGGTCTCGTTTTACAACTGGTGTTTCATTCCAAGTATTTAGAAACTTTGGACAAATTTTGTCCTTGGGAGTTGTGAAGGATGCATGATTTCATGCATATTTTTCAGATATAGATATTTGCATCAAAATGGCATCACAACCAAAGATTAGGGTAGGGGCATAGTCTAGAGTGAATCCAAAGTCAATGCTTTGTTGAAGACATCTAACAGTGGTTATTAAATATTTTATTTCTGTAGTCTTATTTTATTTTTCAAAATTATCGAAAGAGAGAGAGACACAGAAAGACTGAGAGAGACGCTGTCATAGGGCAGTTGGAAGCAAGTTGATCTGTCAATCTAGTCAAGGGTTTGATCCCAATAGCGGCACTGACATCCTTTCTGTCTATTTGTCTCCAACCAATTGGTTGATAATCATTGACCTTTGTAGAATGGCAGCTTTAGGTTAAGAAAGGAAGTTATGGTAGTATTGTTGTGAGATAAAGCAGGAATCTATTGTTTGATGCTCCAGCTCATGCAATATAACTCCTTTCAAACAAACAAATCATAGAAGTTTTAGAGACAAAAAGATTTTTGAAGGAATTAAGAAATTTAAGAAAAAGTGCTTCAATCCATGTCTCCTCACAGATCAAATGGGTATTTCATTAATTGGACAAAAATGTCTGTACTTCAGCCTAGCTCTGGTGATACTGTGGAAGCAGATGAAAACGTTGACTTTGCTAAGATGTAATTGAACAATGGTTCAAATTTTTGTAAAACACCAAACATTTTAATCCTTGTCATGGTGAATAAAAAACTTGATAAAATAGCATCAAAATCAAAGACTAATCAAAGGGTCAGCACAACACTATTGTAATTGACTATCAATAGTTAGGCACTTACAATAGTGTTGCACTGATCCCTCGAAGAACTCAATGCACAGAATGCAGTAATTGTAGGTGAGTATTTATCTTCAAAATAAAACTTTTTATCTTTTCTGTTTGACAAAAGACAATCAGTCCATATACACTAAGAGCAGACAGCACATTTGTGCAGGCTGATCTTTGTTTGTACCTCCTGACAAAACAGAAATATTCCGGGTTCAGTATGACATGGGTTAAAACATCTTGTTTAGCAACAATTTTCAATGAAAGGGTAAGCATCAGTGTCTTTGCTAAGAATTAGTGTGAAATCTCTAATTGATTTCCATTAGCTATTCGGAAGAGAACCTATTACTAATTTGTCATTGCATTGGACTGCCTGCCATGAAGTAGCTAGACAAATGAATATTTTATAGATGTACATTGACCAAGATAATTTTGTCATATTTTAGGAGGTCTTTAGTATGGCTCAGGGCGAAACAGTTGTAACTGCCTATATCTACAGGCTGCAACTGTTTTGCACTGAGCCATCAAAATGTTTTAACAGGAAATGGAGAAATATTTCTTGTAAAAAATCATCTTGGTAGTAAGTTCAAACTTGAATTATTTCGCTCGTAGTGAAAAATACTTTTATAGCCCTGTGAATTGAAATACAATGTAATGAGTTCAGCATAAGCCTATGCATTTTTACTGTTAAATTTTGTCTGCACAATTTCTTTGAATACTTTTATGTGTGGCGTTATTGGTTAACAATTGACTCATCTGGGTTTTCCTTTCCAACACCAGATGACACCAGGACGTGTGAAGGTAAAGTGTTAATATTGATGTGTGTTGAGTCAGTCACCAATCATGGTTGAGTGACAGACTTGACATATTAGTATCATCTTAATTAGGGTCCTAGATTATGTCATGCTCTATTTTTAGAGTTGATGACCTACTTCTGTTGAAGCCTTTTTAGATTGCGTTTTGATTTACATTTTGCTGAAGTAAAAAAAAGATATGGAAAAGGGATAAAGAAGAATCTGCTTTGAACTACCTTATGTGGCACTCAATTTTAAAATTCAAAATTATACCATAAGCCTAAATAAATCAGGCTTCACCAGAGCAGCTGCAGGCAGCTGGGAACAAGAGACTTGTTGTTGTATATCTACCTTTAAAGAAATACCAGAATACACATGGTAAGGTGCTTGTATGACTAAATGCCTTTTATTTTGATATTAAAACCCACTCTTTCAGTGAATTAGCCCAACTAGCTATAGCAACTAGCTGTAGCATGGGGCTGTAAATCGTTGGGTTGTGAGATTGAACCCAAGAAGTATGGCCAACTTTCGTCGAACATTTGACGTAAAAATGTGGTTGTACTTGTTTGAATAACAACAGGAAACCATGGTCCAGACACCAGCTGCCATTTTAGTACTACAGTACTGTAATATTGATAGTTGTATTATTATCCCCCGCCGAAAAAATTTTTCGGGGGGGATATTGTTTTTGCCATGACCGTCCGTCCGTCCGTCCTTCCGTCCGTCCGTCCGTCCGTCCGTCCGTCCGACATTCGTTTCCGCGCTATTTCTTGAAAACTATAGACCCGATTTCAATGAAACTTGGCACACAGCTTCACTACAATGAGGACATGCGCATATCGTCGGGGTTACCCGGTTCGACGGTCAAATTTAGAGTTACTGCCCCTGACTGTTTAAGCCATATACATACATAGTGTTATTCGTTTCCGCACTATTTCTTGAAAACTATAGACCCGATTTCAATGAAACTTGGCACACAGCTTCACTACAATCAGGACATGCGCATATCGTCGGGGTTACCGGTTCGACGGTCGAATTTAGAGTTACTGCCCCTGACTATTTAAGCCATATACATACATAGTGATATTCGTTTCCGCGCTATTTCTTGAAACCTATAGACCCGATTTCAATGAAACTTGGCACATAGCTTTACTACAATGAGGACATGCGCATATCGTCGGGGTTACCTGGTTCGACGGTCAAATTAAGAGTTACTGCCCCTGACTGTTTAAGCCATATACATACATATTGATATTCGTTTCCGTGCTATTTCTTGAAAACTATAGACCCGATTTCAATGAAACTTGGCAAACAGCTTCACTACAATGAGGACATGTGCATATCGTCGGGGTTACCCGGTTCGACGGTCGAATTCAGAGTTACTGCCCCTGACTGTTTAAGCCATATACATACATAGTGATATTCATTTCCGCGCTATTTCTTGAAAACTATAGACCCGATTTCAATGAAACTTGGCACACAGCTTCACTACAATCAGGACATGCGCATATCGTCGGGGTTACCCGGTTTGACGGTCGAATTAAGAGTTAATGCCCCTGACTGTTTAAGCCATATACATACATAGTGATATTCGTTTCCGCGCTATTTCTTGAAAACTATAGACTGGATTTCAATGAAACTTAATACACAGCTTCACTACAATGAGGACATGCGCATATCGTCAGGGTTACCTGGTTTGACGGTCAAATTTAGAGTTACTGCCCCTGACTGTTTAAGCCATATACATACATAGTGATATTCGTTTCCGCGCTATTTCTTGAAAACTATAGACCTGATTTCAATGAAACTTGGCACACAGCTTCACAACAATGAGGACATGCGCATATTGTCGGGGTTAACCGGTTTGACCGTCAAATTAAGAGTTACTGCCCCTGACTGTTTAAGCCATATACATACATAGTGATATTCGTTTCCACGCTATTTTTTGAAACCTGTAGACTGGATTTTAATGAAACTTGGCACACAGCTTCACTACAATGAGGACATGTGCATATCGTCGTGGTTACCTGGTTCTTTTGTGAATTTTAGAGTTACTGCCCCCTGACTGTTTAAGCCATATACATACAGAGTGATATTCCTCTCTGCGCTATTTCTTGAAAACTGTGGACTGGATTTTAATAAAAACTTGGCACACAGCTTCACTACAAAGAGGACATGTGCATATCGTCAGGGTTACCCGGTTCGACCGCCGAATTTAGAGTTACTGCCCCCTGACTGTTTAAGCCATATACATACATTGTGATATTTGTTTCTGCGCTATTTCTTGAAAACTATAGGTTGATGTAGATAAAAGATAACCTGTACCTAAGTTTGATATTAACTTCATTGACAATGAAAATTTGTTCGGCGGGGGATATCAATTCAACGAATTTGCTTGTTTATCATCAAATGGTTTGTACAATGTGGATTTGAACTAACACATGAGGACATTCATACAATGTCATGAGAACTGGAAAAAGATTATTCAAACGTAATAAATTTTACGGGTGTGTGAAGCTCAGAATTAAAATTTACACATGACAAGAGTGGTTATGTTATAAATATTTATATCTGATATATCTTATATTGCATTGGTTTGTACTAAACCAGTTGAATTAATTTCCTATTCTGACTAATAGTACTCAGAGGAAGTTGACAGATGTAAAAATGTCATAGCACAGTTGGTAAATCATCAGACCGTCACTCAAGAGGTCCCAGGTTTAATACCTGACAGCGACACTCATCCTTTCCAATGATTTGTCCCCCACCAATAGGTTGAAACTGGTAATAATAGACCGCCAGGGTTACATTGTAAGGGGCTCCAGCTGCCGAAATATAACTGAAAGATTGTTGGAAGCTGCGTATAACCCCATTCAAACAAACAGAGAAAGTTGAAGTAGAATTACAAGATTTTTCGGGGGCATGGTTTGCAGAAATTAAAGTAAATTCAAAGAGATGCTTCATCGTCGCAGGTTCAAAGCACAAATGTGAGTGAGAAAGGGCTAGTCATCTAGCCAAAACAGTGCCGAGGACTCAACGTGAAATGGTTGTAACTCCCTATAAGCATATAGGGAGTTAAAACTGTTTCGCATTGAGCCATCAATGTGTTCTGATGCTGTCCATCTGCATTAGAGTGAGAAAGCTATGTTTTAGTATCCAGCGCAGGAAAACCCTCCCGTATATAAACATGGGGCCTACTGTTTTGTCTGTCTGGAAATTTCTGTTTTATTCTTGGACCTAAAATGTATCCATGTCAATTCTATATTTTCTATATCTTAAACTCTGTTTCTCTGACCTGTATAAAGCCATTACTATAATAGATGAGCGATAGATTTTTTGCAAACAAAAATTGTCAAAATTGTTTAATCAATTTCATGATATCACTATCTCAACTAATATAGTAGTACTTTCTTAAATCTATTTGTTCCATGTTTTCTTCTGATTATTTTTCAAGTCCTTAGATTTAGAAAGGTACTGTCCCATAAATGCTCTGACATATCTTAAATTTCATACTCCACAAAGGGGAAAACCCTAACGGGGGCCTAGTCACCCTATGGCCACTAGATTTTGGGCTGATCCCCTAGATTTTTGAAGAAAATACCCATACCCCTAATGTAAAATGTTGAAATATGGCAACCTGGGCACCTGTGTAAAATAGTCATTTTCCTTGTCCACAGAATTTGGTGCATACATGATGAAACCCATGCTTGATGGTGAAATTGATTTACTTTGCTCATGAGAGGGATATTCATGGCTCGTGCTAGTGTTTGGAATTGAGGAGTCATTGATTCCTACGCCATGAAATTCTTGGGGTCAAAACTCGGTCTAAAGGGTTCAAACAACAAAAAAAGGCATAATGTGAGTAGAATTTTAGGGGCCTCAGTGTGAATTGAGCTTTTCTTGTAATGAAATAAAGGGGAAAATTAAAAAAAAAAACAGAACTCTAAATAGTACACAAAATATATTGAAAATTTTAGTGATAAAACATGATTTTGACCGTTGGCATTTTCTCTCAAGGGCGTCAAAATGACCCTCTGGGCAGAAATTTCTAAGGGTCAAAACAGGAAATTTTCAGATTTTTGAGGGTCAAAACTCTGGTTTAAGGGTCAAACATGAGCCATGTTATTTTAAGATCAGCATGCGCAACTCTACAGTGTGCTTTATGTTCAATTTAAAATCTATCTACTTTTTGTCAGATTAGGTTAAGATTTGTGAAAGTTTTGCTCTAAACTCAATAAATTGTGAACTGTTAAGGCCAGACAACAATCACTTATATGTAATTATATTCACTATTTGGTGGTTTATACTGTAGTCATGACTTTATATGCTTAATATAAATATTTTTATGATTTGTTAGTCATCCATGATCTTTATGCCTTTTACTGAAAGGGAATGTGTAAGAAGTCAGGGCTAAATCTATCCAAATAGTAATGAAGAAAGTTTACCATTTTGATAATTTCACTCATTACGTGGTGAAATTATCATGCCATAATTCAGCAAGTTTTCTTCCTTGACTATATTGAAGATTTACCAAATTAATTGGATGTTTAATGGCCTTTGATATTAAGATGTTTGAGATTATATTTGATGCAATTTGATTTTTCAAACAAATTAAGTTTCAGATGTTTTATTTTTGACCAGGAAGATAGTTTTGATTCATATTGCGCTCATAAATACTGAAGGACGTTTTAATTTTAGGACCTGATATGGGGTTTCATCATTAATTATTCGGTTGAGACAATTCCAATGGCTACCCAAAACATAGAATTTGTGCATCTATGTAGAAATAGTTGAAATAATCTAATTAGGAATCCAAAATATCCCTTCTATCTTGAGCTATTGGATGTTCTCTTGTCTTCTATCTATCTGTCTTTCTGTCTGTTTGTCTGTCTGTCCACAGACTAGTAGGAGCTACGTAAGCTCAGAGGGTTTTAATTGTGGGGTGTGGAGTTTGATCACTGGCTTGGCCAACTTTCAACTGATGTTTGAAAAAATATCATAATGACAAACATTTGTCACCTACTCATTAGAAAACAGATAACTTGGCAGGAAATAGTTGCAACTGCCTATATATTTATAGGCAGTTACAACTGTTTAGTGCTGAGCCATCCAAATGATAATTGAAATGCCTGGGATGGGCAACTGCAACCTATAATTATGAAATGCTGTGAGTGTACTGGTGTGAGAAGCAGGAAACAATGGTTAGGTGCACCCGTTATGGTGATGAAAGTGCAATGATTTTAAATAGAACCCAATTCAAACAAATTCTTAAGAAAGTGACAATACAGGTATGACCAAATGCATTATTATAAGCGTTAATTGATATAATTATGTCCATGTCGCACAAAACTTTTAAGACTTAAAATTAGCATGTAAACTTATGAAAGAACTTTATTTTATCAAAAGACTTAATTGGTGCACACACATTCATTAATCTCAAGTTTGAAATATAAAATTTATCAAAAGAATAATTCACAAAGAATATAAAAAATTAATGTAGAAATTGGATATGCTTTAGCTGTCCATGTCCTTAATTCATTTTTGCTTGGCTGTTTTCAGTCAAAAACCAAGGTTTTATGATCACCTTGGTGTCGTTTGCATTGATGTTTGTCTTGGTATGACAAACTTTAACCATGGTCATATCTCTGTTGTTATTGAAGATATCTTTATGAAACGTGGCATGTGTGTTCAGCATAACAAGAGCTATCCAGGCTATTAAAGGGATAACTGCATGCTCCAGGAAGCATTTTAGTAAGAGTTATGCCCATTTTTCGACGTGGATATATTTGCATCATCCAGTACCTGTAGCCAAGTGTTGTATCCTTAGGCGTGCTTTTGTTAACTATAATTATCCCACACTTAGTTGAAAGCAGGTAGAGTAGGCCAAGATCAGACTGCACCAAAGTGCGTGCTTTATAATATTGTCTACATTGTCTGCCAACAAAAGCTTCATTTACGGCAGTATTTTGTAGCTGAAAGCAGGATAAAAATTTTGCCATTGATTGTGTAAATTTCATGGAAAATGTTACTATTTAGACATCTGCAGCCTCCCGATTATTGATGTAATGAAATAATTTAAAACAGATTGAGCCAATGGACCTTTTAAGATAACTGGATTATTGTAGTTTTGGAGTGTGAATGTGGCTTTTTTGACAGGACTATAGGGAAGAAAACAAAAAAACGGTTTATGAAACTAAATTTTATTTTAGCAAAAAGAGCTTTACAGTTGCATAAAATTGCAATATAGGCATTTAACATGGAGCATTATAGTTGCATATTCAAATAAAAAGATTTTGGGTTTGTTAAAGTACATTTTTATGCCCCCGATAGGGAGGCATCATAAATTTGACTTGTCCGTCCGTCTGTCCGTCCGTCCGTCTGTCCGTCCGTCCGTCTGTCCGTCTGTCCGTCATTCCGTCCAAAAACTTTAACATTGGCCATAACTTCTAAATCAAAGCGGTGTCGGGGGCATTGTCATCTTACAGTGACAGCTCTTGTTTAGGTCTCGAAGGAAGAGCTAAACTGTTCCTTAATTATATTCCCTGACAAACACTGTGAAAAGTGAACCAAAAAGTGGTTTAAGGTAGTACCCCAGTGAAAATTGATGTGAAATTTCAGTGAAATTTCACTAAATTTCAGTGAAATTTCAGTGAAATGTTAAAATATCACTGAATCTCAGCAAAATGACCAAATTTCAGTGAAATTTCAGTGAAATTTTGGCAAAAAATTTTGAAATTTCAGTGAAATGTTTTTCCTTTATGGGGCTAGAATTTCAGTGAAATTTCTGTATTTTTTTTTTTAACTTATGAAATTTCAGTGAATATGCCAACTTAAAAATGTGTATATAACAAAACTGAATCTTTATAAAGCACTCAAAAAAGTAGGAACACAACAGATTCACAACATAATTGTAGCAAAAGACGTGTTTATTAAGATGGTCAGAAGCAGAAATATATAGCCTAAAATGAATACACTTTTGTGAACATTGTCGACCATTCCATTCCTAAGCTTAAAGTAATGAATATGTTTTATGAATTGCATCATTTCTTCCCTCTTATGAAGCTTTATATTTCTCAAATTGCTTGAAAATGTCAATTAAAAAAAGATACAGACAAAAATAAATAAGAACAAAAAACACATATATACACTATAAATATTTTTTGTTCACACAAGTTTTTTTTTTCATCTATGCAAGGAAATCTGTCATACTACAACCACAATATCTGTTACTTTAGCATAGATATATTTCATGACTCTACTTATTATCTGATAATGGTTGGGACAATTTCAAGTCAATAGAATTTCTTAAAAGATATTACAGAATAATAAACGATATTATGTGATTTGTAACAAACTATTTCTCATGCAATTAACCATTTTCATTTTAAGTTTGTCTATTAGTATTTTTTTGTTAAATAGCAAATTTAAATGGTAAAATAGAAATTTTCTTAATGCTGTGGAGTAAACAGTAATTTCCAGTCTATGATTTCTAGTCTAGATTAAGTCATGTGATTGATAAGAACCAATGAAAATGTTACACGCTAAACTTATCACGCGCCATGATGCAAACGACGGAGGTCAGATTGTTGGCTCATTTTGTGTAGTTCTAAATAATAAAAAAATATCCGTAAGAGATGGATATGTTATACTATTGATATGCTGTTGATATCATAATCCAACCGAAAGACGAGTTACAAACCGGAACGTAAAGAAACACGTAAGTTTTTGAAGTGAAAATAAACAACTTCCGTTCTCAACTTGACCTTGCTATTTCGCCGATTTGTGTAATATTTGGCTACAGTTTAAATTCTTATTCCGTAACGAAAAAAAATAAAATGAATAAATTTGATTAAATGAATATTCTTTACCTGTCTTTTCAGCAATGATAAAATCCTCAACTAATGTCATTAAATCGTATTTCAAAATGAAATTCTTTCGTTGGAATGATTATCAAAATGGTGGTAAGGAATTCTCGTAGAACAAACAGTCAACTTAATCTATTTTTAGATTACACGGAATTCCCAAAGCTGTTTAATTTATCTTACCCTTTGGATGTTCCATGAAATAGAATAAACATTTTAAAACCTCACAGTCGTTATAAACAAGTAAAGAGTGTTTTTAAGTGCAGATGATATCAAGGTATTTATGAGTTGTTAGTATTTTACTGGTCATTGGAAGTGATTTTGTGCCTGGAAAACATTCATCTGCGCCTTTGTTGTAGAAGAATTTCAAAAAAAAAAAAAAAAAAAAAAAAAATGATAGGAAAAGAAAGTGTAGAATGTCTTCTTCCCTCAGAATTAATTATTAACCTCCATAATATTTCCAAAATCACCTAAATAATATCTTAACATGACTTAAATAATTCGTAGCTGACAGGTAAAGTGTAATAGTAACCGGACATGCCATTTTTCGGATATTTATAAACAAAGAGACATTAATAGCTAAACCAAACAAATGTATTTATACCCATCAGAATTAAGGATTAATACATTAAACTGAAATAGAATTGACAAATAATTTATGAATTACAAAATAGAATATAGATTTTTTTTCACATTTTTGAAAAAAAATATCTTTCTTATATTAAATTTGACAAAATTAACATCAATTTAGCATTGTATTTGAGAAATAACAATCTCCCCTTCTGATAGTTATATTAGAAAATGTATTTAGAAATTTGCTGATTGGGAGGCTTTCATATATGGACTCTCAAAACTGATTAAAATTCACAACAGATTTTCTCTTATTAGTATCACTAAGAAAATATAGATATAATATTCAGTGATGTTTTATAATTTAGACTTGATATTTTATTATTTTGAATAAATACAAAAATATTCATTTCAGATAAATGTCACTCAGACATGTAGGCCTAACAGCATTACTGGTACCATATATACATGCAAGATTGTCACTGTAAAAACAGATATGTTCAAGTAATTTGTAAGTAGAATAAGATGACCCTGTATTCATTATTTTACTACATGTCCACACATAAAAAGATCAAGGGTGTAATGTTTTATGCTATTTGTCCATCTTTCTGACTGTCCATGAAAACTTGATGCGCCAACATTTTTCTATAACCTGGGCACTACTCCAGTTATAATGTTAAAAAAAAATTGCATAAAAGTTTCTTTCACCATCCCATTCCACATATTTTGATGTCAAGGTCATCTTACTAGGTCAAATTTATTAAAACTAAAAATACTGATTCAGGTCTTATTACATGCCATCAGGGGTGGACACATGTTCATCTTCTATCTCTGTTTGTCCATTTGTTAACACATCTCCTCATTCAATTGTAGACAGATTTTCATGGAACTTTCACAAAATATTCAGCTTCACAGGTGGATAGATCTTAGTGAGGAGAAAGAATTGCAGTATCTAAAGACCCTAATTCTCGCTAGCTTCAGTGTATTGTACCTCAAAAATCTAGGGGGGGGGGGGGGGTATTAGGAGTTAGCTTGTTGGTCGGTCCATCCATCCATTTGTAGCTTTTATATGTCCATTCAGTTTCTCAGCAACTAATGGGCAGATTTCCATTAAACTTTACAGATGTGATCAGTATCAGGTAGAGAAGTGCAAGTGATATTTTGATTATGATCCATTCATTGACTTTTGTGTTTTGACAAGAGTTATGGGCTGATGGAAAATGACTTAACATTATTGACAAGCACTTGTTTTGGGGTATTAGTCGACAGTCTAGTTTATCAAGCTTTAACAGTTGGGATGGCCATACCCAACATGACCCTTAAAGATCGATTTCAATATGAAGTAGCCACACTTACAACAGTCCTTTTTATCATTAGACCTTGAGCTTTGACCTTTGAGGTCTAAGAAAATTCTTTCAAATGGTAGTAGGCTTAACCCTTTCCTGTTTTACAAAATTTTGGACCTGTCCAAATTCAATGGTTTTGCAGACGAAAATTTAAAGTGGGTTAAATTTGAAAAATATCCATTCTGTAGGGTAGAAAATAGTGTTGAAAAAGAAGAAATTGCTTGTCAGAAGCAATTTCTTCTTTTTTCACAATGTTTTCAAAATCATAAAATCATAGGTACGTAAAAAGCAGGGATTAAACAGCAAAGGGTTAAGAATAATTGTAATTGAAATCCATAAGTGCAAGCTATTGTATATTTACCTGCACATTTTCAGTTTTCTTTTATATTGCAGATACAACTCAAAATATAGTACAGGGATAAACCTTAAAGTGTAACTGCTGAATATTTTGGAGTCTTGAGAAAAACATGAGTGAAGAAGATAACAACAGTTGTAGCCTTGAAAAAACAATAACATTAAGTTAGATCTGGAAAAAATGTAGTTGAAGGTAGGTTAGTGTATTGAAGTTAAATGCTTTCCAGTAGATCCTCAAAATTTCTTGATGGAGTATCACATTTAATTTAACTGTCACACCAGTAATATTATCATAATGGTAAACTCACTGTTTTTAATCACTCTTCTTTTCATTTAATCTCCTGAGGTTAAATGCTATTTACTTGAAACTTTGTAGTTGAATAGATCTTATTGAGGAGATGCACAGTGCACATTTTTTAAGAGACATCAATCTTGCTATATTTTACCCCACTACAGTGATCGACATTAACACCAGTCCTCGGGCCCAAGACCTGTGGATTTTAGGGAGGACTGGTAGCTATAATCAAGCTGCAGGTCCTTCAGGCCTGTTGTAAAGGCCACAACTAAGTATTTCAAATCTGTCAAGTTTTGAAAAATAACTGCCTTTCCATTTCTAAAATTTACATTACCATTTGATAAACATTGTCGAAAAAGAAGAAATTGCTTGTCAATATGCAGTATAATCAGAATAACTTTGATATTGCCACTTGGTCTTATAAATTTTTTATCCCCACCGATTTTTGTTAAGGGGATATAGTAATGGTCTCCATCCGTCATTTCGTCACTAAACTTGTCTGGAGCATATCTCATAAAGTTCAGTAGCTATCACCTTGAAACTTTGTAGATGGATGGAAGTGCAGTACTGCACAAGAACAACAAGTCTCACTTGCATAATTTTGGAGTAATTGCCCTTTGTTATTCTTAACTCTTACTCTTTTTTGGGGCATATCTCTTAAAGTAAAATAGCTATCAACTTTAAACTCCATAATAGATTAAGCTTCAGTTTACTATCAAGCTTTCATGATTGGGGATGGCCATGTCTGACATGGCTGTTGTCATTTTTGCCTTAGCTTAACCTTATTTGAGAAAGTTTTTCAATATATTGCTCCATACACTTCAACAATATGTAATATATTTTAAAACCATAACTAATATTTTGGATCTTACCTTTTAACCCCTTGTCATGCAGAATAAAAACCATAGAATATAAAATTGAAATCGATATCCTGAATGCACTTGTTGTGGGTAAAATTAGTTTCATTTCAAAAATATTTTTTTTAAAGAAAAATCAAGTGGTCAGAACTAAGATTAAAATGCTCACATGTGCAGGCTTATCTTAATCTTTACCTTCTGTCAGAGCAGGAATATTTTAGATTGAGCTTAATAAGGGTCATTTTTTAGCTCGGCTGTTTTCGGAGAAAATTCGAGGTATTGCTATAGCCTCCGTGTCGATGTCGTCGTTGTTGTCGTCGTGCGAAAACTTTGACATTTTGTTATATCTCTGGTTCTACTGAAGGCATTCACTTGAAACTTGGCACACATGTTCACCATCAAAAGAGCAACCTCTACTATCAAGGGGGATAACTCTAGATGCATTTTGTGCAACTTATGCCCCTTTTTCAACTTAGATTTTGTCCCACCATCCAGCACTAGACAGCCGAGCGTACGCACCCGTAGGCGGTGCTCTTGTTTATATTTTGTTTTTCAATCACTTCAGAAAGGGGAAGAATACAACAGAAGAGGGAAAAAAATGTGATCGTTGCTTTGTGTTTCAACCAGCCTAGAGACAGAAGAGACTGCTTCAGAAAACAATTAACCTTGTTACATAAAAAAGCTGTTTTTAAATTTTGAAATGTATTTGGCTGGATTAAACTGGTTTGTAACGTCACCTTCCTCTCTTGTGTGGCACATTTACTGCAAAAAGTTAAAAAAAATACCCAGATATCTGAGGGTTAGATCTTTTGGTATTTGAACTTGCTACTACTTGAACATTCTACTTGACCATGAACAACAATGTCTGCAAAAAAAGTATATTGATACATTTTGAGTAAATTTTGCTTTTAATGATAAAAATGTAGAACCAGCTTTTCATCATTTAAAACAATTTTTTCCATCCTTTTACATGAAAATTAGTGAATAATTTATCACTTAGATCTATTGTGAAACATTCAAAGATTTGCCCTGATATTCACTGGTCCATGGACAAGTAGCCTTGAAAAATGTACTTGTCTGCAAGTACAAAAGCCAATGTGGGACAAGTTAGGACATGGGAATTCTACACCCTGTGTTTTCATATAATCAAGTGATTTATATCAGGCTGAGTTAGGGAAAACATAGTTGTCAGATTGACAGTTCAGTGTATGTGCCTTACAGTACTGTCTTTTCATCCATTTGTCTATCCATCCATCCATCAGATTTTGTCAAGACAAATACTCTTAAATCAATAGATGGATTTCAAAATAGCTCATATGTTCTCAATCATGAGTAGATGTGCTTTTTAAAAAAAATTTTATAGCTCCAATGTCAAGGTCACATATCAAAGTCAAACATCTGGTTTGGAGACAGTTGTATTCGGACAACCATATAGATAGGATGTAATTATATTTCCCTCTTATGGAGTATAGGGGTATTCCCCTTCTATGGAGTAGAGGAGGGATATTGGTTTCAACTTGTCTGTCCAGCTTGATGAAATTCAGTGCTAATTCTTTGAAATTTTCAGTGTAATTCAATGAAATTTTGATGAAAATTCACTGAGATTTTGGTGAAATTCACTGTTAATTCTTTGAAATTTTGGTGAAACTTTGGTGAAAATTCACTGATATTTTGGTGAAATTCACTGATATTTTGCCCCTTTCTTTCACTGATATTTTGCTATATTTCACTGAAATTTCACTGAAATTTCACTATATTTCACTGATATTTCACTTTATTTCACTGATATTTCACTGAAATTTCAATCCATAATTTCAATTTCAATAGAATCTTGGTGAAATTTTTGTGAGATTTCATTGAAATTTTTATGAAATTCACTGTTAATTCTTTGAAATTTTGGTGAAATTTCAGTGTTATTTCACTGTTATTTTGCCCCTTTCTTTCACTGATATTTCACTGAAATCTCAGTGAAATATCAGTGAAATTTCAATCCATATTTTCACTGGGGGTGGAACTGTTATAGTTCCGCAGCATTTCAGAACTCATGACTTTCACAATGTTGACCGAGGTTTCCTAATGAACATCATTAGGGAATCTCGGTCAACACTGTTAAAGTTTATAGCTTGCAAAATGTTGCGGACATTTTATGGGTCCACTACTACCTTGAGTGTACCAAAAGTCAAACCTGTAGATATGCGCTCTGGAATCAATTTTGGTCAATAATTAAATCTCAAGCTGCTTCACACACAGACAGACCAGAGCTACAGGAAGCATCTTAACCCTTTCCTGTTTTACAAAATTTTGGACCTGTCCAAATTCAAAGGTTTTGCAGACGAAAATTAAAAGTGGGTTTAATTTGAAAAATAACCATTCAGTAGGGTAGAAAATAGTGTGGAAAAAGAAGAAATTGCTTGTGAGAAGCAATTTCTTCTTTTTGAGCAATGTTTTCTCAATCATAAAATCACAGGCACGTAAAAAGCAGGGATCAAACAGCAAAGGGTTTATTTTTAAATTTGAATAGTTAATTAGTCCTTACTTACACCCTATGTTGTTGATTTTCATTTGAAATATCAGATCTGTTTGCAACGATTCAAATTAGTACCAACAACATAGGCATTCATTGTGAATTAAAGATTTCAGACTGGCTTACTTAAACCCTATGTTATTGGTGCTAATCTGAAATGTGACTTCTTTGAGACAATTCAAGCGAGTACCAACAACAAAGGGTTTCATTGTAAAACAAAGATTTAAGATTGGCTTTATCCCCTCTTATCTGGACCCCTGCTGACAAATGATAATTTTTTTTATTTTGAATTTTTTTTAAGCTCACCTGAGCACATCGTGCTCAAGGTGAGCTTTTGTGATCATTGAATGTCCATCGTCAGTCGTGTGTTGTGTGTTGTCCGTAGCCTGGCGTCAACAATCTAAGTGTTTACACTCTTGAGGCCACAAATATTACACAATCTTTATGAAACTTGGTCAGAATGTTGGCAAGGTCAAAAGGATGAATCCTATTGAAAATGGGAAGGATCCATGCCATATCAAGGGAGAGGGGCCTTAAAGACAATTTTCTTGTTTACACTCTAGATGCCATAAATATGGTCCAATCTTCATGAAAATTGGTCAGAATGTTGGCAAGGTCACAAGGATTAAGCCTATTGAAAATGGGAAGGATCTATTCCATATCAAGGGAAAAGGGTCCTTAACGACAATTAACTTGTTGACATCCTAGAGGCCACAAATATGGCCCAATCTTCATGAAACTTGGTCAGAATGTTGGTCAAGTCACCAAAATGAACCCTATTGAAAATGGATAGGATCCATGCCATATCACAGGAAAAGGTGCCTTAATGATAATTTTCTTGTTATGACTCAAGAGGCCACAATTTTTGCCCAAACTTCTTGAAACTTGGTTTGGTGTTGAAATTATTTCCTTTATGACATCTGCCTATTTAAATGATTTGATGTCCTAGAGGTCAAAGAGACTCAGGTGAGCGATCTAGGACCATCATGGTCCTCTTGTTTCACTTGTTGGCCCTTCTTCATCCAACATTTGACAAAATTCAATATTACATAAGTCATTTGACTCTAAGCAATGGTGTATGACAATATTAAGTGGTGGGATAAGCAAATGGTGGCTAGGATGAAATGTGGTTGTACTTATGAGAAAAAATGGGTAGGTGCGTCAACCGCTGCCATATAACTGCAATAATGTTGAAAGTAGCATTATACCCCAAACATTTTTTTTCAGCATGAGAAGGGTTAATGAGCAGAATTATCAATTGTATCGGTTTGTGGTGAAAGTAATCTAAGATGAGTAAGTTCATTAATTGGATGTTTTATTCGACCATCAGTTTTAATTCCGTTTATAAAACCTTGAATTCCTGGAATTCTGCTATTGTTTTGTGGCAGATGTTCCCCACATTGTAGCCAAGTTCATGAAGTATAATTACTCATACTCATAATTATCAAGGGTGTGGAATTCCTTTGCTCTACTTGTCCAAGATGAGGCTATTTTGCAAGGGTAGTGGTTCTGAATTATCTTTAAAGTCTAAAGGCGTCTGCAACCCATTTCAGGTTTGGCCTGACTATATTCTGAGACTTTCCACTTGTTCACAGACAACCTAGCCATGAAAATTTGCTTGTCTGCTGTTTAATGGACAACTCTGACAGCTAATTTCAGAACCACTGATGGGGACAAGTGAATTTTAAATCTATTGTATTTCTCCTTAAAAACTGCTCCCTGTTAGCTATACATAACATGGCCAGGAAGCTTTTATTTAGTATGCATTTTCTGAATTAAAAAAAAATCATTAAAATTGATGTCTTTTAGGCCCTTTCCCTTTCATTTGAATGCATTGTGTAGAGAAAATTCATCTCATTTTAGAGAAGGAGTCTCAAAAAGTTCTTAAAGTTTAGGCATTTGAAATTGGTTTTCTTAGTAAAAAATGTAGGGGTGCTAGGGAGAGGGCTATTATTAGAGGAAACATGGTACACAATGGAAATTTAAGATACATTTTTTAGAATCTTGAAGATGTAGATAAAATGTCGAGCTATTACTACACAGCTAAAATAATGTTCAAAATGGTTTTAAATTCTATATACAAACAAACAACATTTTGATGGCTCATTGCAAAACAGGTGTTATCTGCATATAAACATATAGGAAGTTACAACTGTGTTGCTGATCCATCGATTTATGGTAGCTTAGGCACAAGGAAGAGCTTGCTAGCACATTCCTCTTGAAACAGTCACTTTAGACTTACTGTCATCTAAACAGTCCACGATCTGACGCCAGTTTGGCCAAAATTTCCCCAAATTCGCTGGACAGTTTTATGGTTCCATGATTATCTGACAATTGCTTCCATGGGACTTTTTAATGCATCATGCTGCCTGTTACAGTTGAGTTATTCTTAGAACTGGCCAATGATTTCTCCTCGTTCCAGCAGAGTAAACAAAATGCCATGATCAAAACTTCTTGGGTAACGGACTACCTGGGGTTAATCACCTATGATTTTCTGGTAAATCAAGATAATGGTCAATAGAGCAGTGGTCCAAAATGTTACAGTCTCCTGGCGTTAGATGGAGCAGTGTAAAGGCAATACAGGGCATTTCTGTAAACACATTTTTATCCTGAACGCAGGGCAGAATTCTATTCTAATGTGAATAGAAAGTAGCAAATTACCTCTAAACAGATTTTGATGTATAGTGCAAAACCACTTTAAGTGCCTGTGTTGATAAATTCGTGAAAAGTAATTTGGTTTTTGTACTCCTTTAGATTTCAAAAATTTATACAGGCCTTTTATACAGGTCCTTAATAATTATCAGTAACAGGAATAGTTTACCTATCTAAATATTTGCTGTTTTTCTTATCAAGTATTTAGTTTAATATCCTAATAATTCATAAACTTTTATGCCAAATTACGGTCAACTTTCTCGCTTGCTATGTTATATCGCATGGGCCTGTGCTTTTTAGCTCACCTAAGCACGAAGTGCTCATGTGAGCTATTGTAATCACCTTTCATCCGGCGTCCGTCGGTCGTCCGGTCGTCGGTCATCGGTCATCGGTCGTCGTCCGGCGTCCGTCAACAATTTCTTTAAACGACATCTCCTCCTAAACTACTTGGCCAATTTACACCAAATTTTACAGAAATGTTGCTTAGGTGGTCCCCTTTAAAAATAGCTAAAAGAATTGAAATCCATGAAAAACTCTGGTTGCTATGGCAACAAACAGTGAAATTTTAAGAAAATCTTTAAAATTCTTCTTCTTCTCAACCAGTTGTCCTACAGACTTAAAACTTGGCATGGATGATCAGTTCATAGACCTGAATTAAAATAGCTAAAATCATATCTTTTGGGCCACCAGGTGCGGAGCACCAGGGGGGAGGGGGTAGTACTTTGGGTAAATTTTGTAATCTTTAATCTTCATCTTCTTTGGAACCAGGAGCCCTACAGACTTGAAAATTGGCATGGATGATCAGCTCATAGACCTGAATAAAAATAGCTTAAACCATATCTGTTGGGCTGCCAGGTGCGGAGCACCAGGGGGGGAGGGGGTAGTACTTTTGTGAAAATTTTGTAATCTTTAACCTTCTTCTTCTGATGAACTAGGAGCCTGACAGATTTGAATATTGGCATGGATGATCAGCATATGGACCTTTATCAAAATAGCTAGAACCATGACTGTAGATTCACCAGGTGCGGAGCACCAGGGGGGAGAGGGTAGTACTTTTGTGAAAATTTTGTAATCTTTAACCTTCTTCTTCTTCTGAACCACAAGCCCTACAGACTTGAAAATTGGCATGGGGGATCAGCTCATAAACGTTAATAAAAATAGCTAAAATCATGACTGTTATGCCACCAGGGGCGGAGCACCAGGGGGGAGAGGGTAGTACTTTTGTGAAAATTTTGTAACTTTAACCTTCATCTTCTAATGAACCAGGAGCCCTACAGACTTCAATATTGGCATGGATGATAAGCATATGGATCTTAAATAAAATAGCTAAAAGCATGAATGTAGGAGCATTAGGGGGGAGGGGGTAGTACTTTGGATCAATTTTGAAATCTTTAACCTTATTCTTCTCCTGGATCAGGAACCCTACAGACTTGAAAATTGTAATGGGTGATCAATATATTGACATTAATAAAAATAGCTAATATCATGACTGTAGGGTCAACAGGTGCTGAGTGTCTTGGGGAGGGGGTAGTACTTTGGATCATTTTTGAAATCTTTAAACTTCTTCTAATGAACCAGGAGTCCTACAGACTTGAATATTGGTATAAATGATCAGCATATGGACATTAATTGAATTAGCTAAAATCATGACTGTAGATTCACCAGGTGCAGAGCATCTTGGGGGAGGGGGAGTGCTTTGTTGAGAATTTTGAATCCCTACAGCCTTTATATTTGACATGGATTGATCAACTCATTAAAGAAAACTTTGAAAGTCTCAGACTCAGCCTGTATATCTGGCATAGATTAGCTGATCACAGACCTTTTATGAAAAAAGCTTAAATAAATAATGACCAGGGGAGGAGCAGAGGGGGGGGGGGGGAGGATTATTTCAAATGTTATCTGATTGAATAAGTGAAAATTTCTTTTTCTGTGGTTGCATGGACATACCTAGGTAATGAAGCTTTTTTCTCAGGTGAGCGACCCAGGGCCAACGGCCCTCTTGTTGAAATTTATCAATACCAGGTTATGTTCTACCATAATGTATGGAATGCATGTGAATTATAGTGAAAAAAAAAATCATTTTCAATTTAAAATTCATATAGATTGTTTTGGAAATAAAATAAAAATAAAGCAAGATTATTTAAGCTGTACCCTTAGTTTTGATCTTTAAGATGCGCTTAAAAATCCTCGATTCTAGTTTTGGCAAGTTCTTCCTACTGAGACTAAGGTGTCTATTATTTTTCAAGCCCTAATCCCAAAATGCCTTACTTGAAACTCAAACAGTACTTCAAAAATATAACAGTGAATATGAGATAGAAGCTATATGGATTGACTGCTAAGTTAATCCTTGTCATGCTGAATTAAAATACTCTTTCAGAATTGCACTCATATCAAAGCACTGAAAGCCCTAGAATCCAAGGGTGAAGATAATCTTTCTTTTTGACGATTAAATTCATATTTACAACCCTGCCTTGAAAGGGGACAGATAGGTGGTGTTGACTAAGATCAGACTGCACATTGGTGCAGGCTAATCTTTGTCTATACCTCCTGTCAAAACACTTAACAGGAATATTCTGGGTTCAGCATGACAAGGGTTAAGACTGTTCAGACTGTGAGACTTCACTGGCTGATCAGAGTCTTAACCCTGCACCAATGTGAAATTGTTGAAAATGTCATGCACAGGCTCATATTTCAATGTTGGCCTCTTGATTCAGACCGTTTAGAATGTTTGAAAAGGGAGTCACAGTGTAAATATAAGTGAATGATTGAATTAATAATCCTTTTTACTGCTCAATACACACACTACATCAAATTGACCGAAAACTTTTTATTGCATATGATAGTGGTCTGGTGGATGTAAGAATTGTCGACAATTCAGGTGGAAAGGAATTTATTTGTTTACATTTCTTGGTGTATATTTTGTCAAAGTTATTCAAATTTATGTGGAAAAGTATTAAGAGGAACAAGTTAGTATATATGTTTATGTATATGTGTGCTTAACCCAAAATAGAAGGATATACTGTTCAAAAACTCGTAAATTAAAGGAAATTATATTTGAGTGAAAACTATAAATTATGTGAATTTCTGTTAAACTTGTAACTTTGTTCAATGAGGCTTGAGGTTTAATTTTAGACGTGATATATTTTCTTATATTTCCAGATAGCAAAGGGTTGGATGAAGACTCTGACTCCTAAGAAAGCATGGGACTGTTAGAAGAAATATTGGTATGTATGAAATTTGGCAGGATGACTCATAATATTACTATAAAAAAAAAGCCTTAGGTACAATCATCAGAGTCAGTGCTTGACATTTCAAACAAAGCGCTTGTGGGGGTATTAGTCCGCTCTGCGACAGTTCTAGTTGTAAAGGTCATGCACTAGCTCATACATATTATCTTAAGAATTAACCTTTATTTATTGTTTTCCGTGCTGTTCATACATTAAATTAGTTTTACACAAAGCTTTGGCAGAGGTTTAGGACTAAGATCAGACTGCACAAATTTTCAGTCTTATCTTATTCTACCATACCTGCTTTTGTTATGCTTCCCGAAGGGAGAGCATATAGCAGCCGCTTCGTCTGTCCATCCATCCGTCCGTCCGTCTGTCCGTCCCCACCTATTTCACCATAACCCTTGGGCCAAATCAAATGAAACTTACCATGTGAACTCCCTATGATATAGTGATGATGCATCTGTGATGGTTTTTGGATTTGAGGCCTCGTCACGGGAAAAGGGGACTTAGGGTAAAAAACAGTTTTTCCCAAATTTCTCCTAGGTTTACAGTCAGAATTTAGTGAAATTTCAAATTTGAGTAGCGAATCAGATGCCTTTTACTATAAATAATTTGAAATTAACGTAAAAAAATATATATCATGGAAAAAGGGGGCTAAATGTTTGTTACCTTACGTTAGCATGTAAATAGTAATTCCGTCCGTCCGTCCCCACCTATTTCTCCATAACCCTTGGGCCAAATCAAATGAAACTTACCATGTGAACTTCCTATGATATAGTGTTGATGCATCTGTGACTGTTTTTGGATTTTTTTGAACTATTGTTGGAAAAACACAAATCAAACTTAAAATTGTTAAGATGTTTAGCCAAAAATTAACAATTCATTAAAAACAAAATCTTAAATAAGCAAAGTGAGAGATGAGTTTGTTTCAGCCAAATTGCAAATTTGATTACTATTTCAACCAGTCTGGGTCAAGAGTTTTTTCCCTTAAAGATTCAGTACAAAGTAGGTAGTGAAGGCTCTGCTCAGACTGCATGTCTGTGCAGACTGATCTGGGTCTATGCTTTCTTTCAAAATTCTTCGTACAGTGAGAATATGCAGTGAACAAATTGAGAAGGCTAAAGGGGCCTGAAAGCACTTTTAAAGAGCACTAGTGGGTCAGTATTTATGCCCCTCTTCGAAGAAGATATATTTCTTTGCACTTGTCAGTTGGTCCATCAGTCCGTGGGTCAGTCCGACCGTAGACTGTTTTTTTTTGTCCGGAGCACATTTCAAAAAGAATGCAAGCTAGAATCATGAAACTTCACAGGTGGATAGATCTCATTGAGGAGAAGTGCAATACTAAAGAACCATAACTCTTTTAGACTAAAAATCACACTGCAATAAATTATGCAGGCTGATCTTAGTCTACACCGCCTGCCCTAAACACCAACATTCCTTATCTATTGAATGGAGAGGGTTAAATAATACATTGAAGGCTGAGTGCATTCCTTATCTATTGAATGGAGAGGGTTAAATAATACATTGAAGGCTGAGTGCAAAACTACTGTAAGTGGCTACAAATTGAAAGGCACTTACATTATTTTTTGCTGACCCCTTAACTCTTGTCATGCTGAACCCCAAATATTCCTGCTTTAGCAGGAGCTATAGACAAACATCAGCCTGCACATATGTGCAGTCTGGTGTTCGTCTACACCACCTGTTTCTCACTTTCAAACCAGAATTGTCAAAAGATTTAGTTTTTCAAATAAAATTGACATATAAAGTTGGTACTTTTAGTGCTTTTTGCCCTTTGATTGTGATAAAAAATTTTAGGCAAAATTTATTCAGCATGACAAGGGTTAAATACACAAAAAAATTGTGTGTTGTTATGGATCTTTTCACAATATGATGCAAAAAATAAGTTATGTATTATTATGGGCTGAGAAATGTTAGATTAAATACGATAACATTGACTCAGAAAGAAAATACCCGTATTCAAATGGATAAATGACATCTCCTCTTTGTGTTGGAGGAAGGAATTCATGTGGGATGAACAGATATTATTGTTAATATTATTCTTAGTGGGATTCGGGGTACATCTTTAAAAGGTTTGAATTTGAATTTTATTTAGAATTGCAAAATTGAATTAAAAACAAAGCAATGAAAGTATTATTTGTGGGTCAATATTCTTCTTGTGACTAAAACTTTAAACTGAAACTGGGTTACAAAGGACAAGCAGATTAAGAGTAAACTGCACATAATGCATGCAAGCTGATCTTTGTTCACCCTGTTAAACAAGAAAATGGTTATTTCAGACATTTTTTTTTTTTTTTGGTATAAAAAAGTTTTTAACGATACAATGCAAAATAAGTTATGAATCATTATAGAACAACCCAGAGATAACATTGACTCTGAAAGAAAATACCTGTATTCAAATAGTTTGTATTTGGGGAGGAATTCATATAGGATGAATAAATGCTACGGTTAATATTATACTTTGTGTGATTTTTTAGTATATCTTTCAAAGGTTTGAATTTTCAATTGTATGTACATAATTTATTTTATTTGATTGATAATGAAATTATCAACTCTTTTAGTATCTTTCATCAACCTTTCCACAAGAGAAAAATCAAATGAGCCTGTGAATGACATTTTCAACAATTTTAAAAGTTTCCAGACAAAGACTGGCTAGCCTGTGTATCCATAAAGTCGTTGCTATGCATTTTGTAGATCGATTGGGTCTCAAAGTATCTTTAGACAGTCAGATAATCTTCTAATTGCACTATGTGACTGCCTGGGCTGTTCAATCTTTCTACTTCATGTACATGTCAAATTGTTGGAAATGTCACACACTCAAATTATATTGTCATATATTTAATGTTAATGCATTTCTTTTAAATGAGCCTGTGTGTGACATTTCCAACAATTTCAAATGTGCACCTAGCAAATATTATGGCCAGTTTGTTTATCCACACTGTCTGACCTTCACTAAGTATCTATGACATTAAAACAATCTTTTAATTTACTATTTGGCTGTCTGCTTTTCATTGTTTGTCTCTCACGCACATGTAAAATTGTCGGAAAGGTCACGCACAGGCTCATTTAATAGAATTGCAAGAAATGAGATTAAAAGAAATTCCCATGTCATCAATGGATGAGTAAACTGGCTTAGAGGCAGGGGACTGAATTCTAAAGACTTTATTGCATTTAATTCCCCTTGAAAAAAAAATACTTTAAACCTTTGCTGTTTAATCCCTGCTTTTTATGTGCTTGTGATTTTATGATTGAATAAACATTGCGAAAAAAGAAGAAATTGCTAAATTTTCTACCCTACAGAAAGGTTATCTATCAAATGAAATCCACTTTAAATTTTCGTCTGCAAAACCTTTGAATTTGGACTGGTCCAAAATTTTGTATAAGAGGAAAGGGTTAAAGAAGAGTCTGGCTGCAAGACTACTAAACTTCATACACATTATCTTTGCTTGGCCATAATTACTGTTGATCACTTGCATCTATAATTGAAGTGACAAAAATGCCAGTAAAATGATAGTAAAAATACCTGGTTCAAAGCAAAGACATTCCTTCATTGATTACATCATACACATCTGGAGGGAATGAAATTAACCCCTTATAACAGGACCAAAAGTATGGATAAGAGGGGTTCTAGATGTTTTATTATTGTTATTTCTTGATAAAACCGTATATTGTGGTTACTCATTTGAATCGTCTCAACAAGACGATTCCAATGAGTACCCTCGACACATGGTTTTGGAAAGAATTTCTTGAATATTTTAATTCAAGGTTCAAAATAATCCCCAATTACATATATAATTCCATTTGTCCACTATCTTCTATGAATAAAGATGTGTAAGTTAACATAGAATTTTCTCTTTATTTCAGTGATATGATGAAAACAGAACAGACAACATTCACAAGATAAGTAAATTTTCATTAAAATAGAAGAAAAATTATGGAGGAATATAACAAAGAGTTTTGGACCCCTTGCAGTTACAGAAGATGGAAATTTTCAGCCAGAGAAAAAATTATGTGTTCATGACATCTGTTAATGAAATATTACTGTTAATGGGTTAAGTACTGTATTGAATGTTTTATGTTTTAATCAAAACCAGCTTAAATCTGCCATAAATAAAAATAAACATGGCAGATACATTTGGAGTTAAGTTGAAAAGTAAAGATGCCCCAAAAGAGGGGGTGCAAACTAGACCAGGCTGCAAAAGATCGGAATTCAAAACCAAACCAGTGTCCGATCTTAAAGCTATGTTT
Organism: Fragum whitleyi; assembly: GCA_948146395.1. Taxonomy (NCBI): domain Eukaryota; kingdom Metazoa; phylum Mollusca; class Bivalvia; order Cardiida; family Cardiidae; genus Fragum; species Fragum whitleyi. The sequence goes on from OX411554.1 coordinate 52,532,005, forward strand.
GACAAATCAGAAGGGGAGAACAGCAGTAAAGCATTTGCTGAAGTTGACACAAATGTGGCTAAAACAACTGTAAGTGATTTCAAAAGCAAAGATCTACAAAAAGGAGTAAAGTCTACAACCAAAACTGAAAATGTCCATGTAAAATTAAAGAAGACTCCATCTAAATCAAATGATTTGTCTGCAGAAGATAAGAAAGACTTTGAAGCTCTTGCAATAAAGCTGAAGAAGACTGGTGTGGATTTAGATTCATTAGAAAATAAAATACAGACTGAATCACTGGAAAGTAATGTTGCAGTTGCAAAGACTTATAGTGGAGGTAAGGCATATCAAGCTACAGTAGGAGCAAAACTGAAGAAGGCCTGTGATCAGGAGGAAAATTCAGAACTAAACAAGAATTCCGCAGCATCCATTCTATCATTTGGATTAACAAAGTTAAGGACAAGGCCTGGTATACAAAAACAAGAAGAGGCTCATTCACGCGGTAGCTCAATTGATGATGATAATAATTCAGGAGGCAAGACACCATCATCACCAAGGTCCATGTCTCCAAGGTCTAATTCGCCGATTAACAAAGAAGCAAAGTTTATTCCTGGTGCTGCAAAAGGCTGGAAAAGTAAAGCAACTGACTCAAATGTAAAACCAACACCAAATTTTAGTGGTAGTTCTGTTGGTAAAATACGTAAAGAAAATGACACAGATTCATCAAGTAATAAAATCCCTGGTTTTAGATCTGTGAGCCCCGTTTTACAGAGAGAGAATTCCAGTGATGATTCGTCAACAGCCAGTAGTACAAGTAATATAAGTCCGCGAGGATATAAACCAGCTAATAACAAAACCAGTGTTTCAGCAAGTGCCATTAAAACTGATGAAAATAAGAACCTTAAGAAAGCGGACAAAGCAAAACCAGATACAAGTAATGTGCTGACAGATAAATACAGAAGCAAGGGTAAGACAGTGAATGAGAAAGAAGGTGTAAATGATATGAAGAAAATGTTTGAAACAAAAAGTGATATAAGTAAAGTAAAATCAGTTGAAAAAAGTAAAAACCTGCCTAAAGGTAGAGGTAGGGGTGATTTTCAGTGGATTGATAAAGGGAGGATATCTTTGGAGGAATTTAAACAAAGTCAAGCTGATAAAATTGGAGGCCACAGGCCACTCAGTCGAGCTTCAAGTTCAGGCTCTAATTCTTCCATATCACGTAAAGACGTCACCGGTGTCAGAGGAAGAGCAACAAGGTTTGACTCTCCTGAGCCTCAATCGGATAGTTCACAGAGTAGCAAAGATCTAGCTGTGAAGCGTTCACAGTTCAATGTGTCTCGTAGAATGAGCAATGAGAAGTTTTTGGATATAAAACAAAACTTTGAAACAAAAGGAAAAGTGGTAAAGACAAAAAGTGATTCACAAATTATAGATCAACCTTGGAAAAAACTTGAAATTAAACCAAACAAAAAGATTCTTGAAAGGAAACAATCTTTTGAAGGTGGAGAGGTGTTCAAAAAGAAATATGAAAAATCTGAAGTGATATCACCAAGAGATCGAGGAAATGTGCTAGCAACGATCAAATCATTAAATGAACTTGACGCCAAAGCGAAAGCTCAACCAACGATCATCCGAAGGACTCAGTCGCTTCCCTCAGATAGTCTGGATGATGAGAATGATTCTTCTGTAGATTATTACGAGGATATTGAAGGGCTCCAAGGTCCCTACTATCAGGATGTATTAGGGTTCCAAATAGGGGACGATGCTTCTAATGAAGGGGACATAAGTAGTGAAGCTGATCTACTGTATGAAGAAATTCCGGCCAATTTGTCGCTTCAAAATAAAGGTGGGTTTTGGTGCAGTGGTTCTGAAATATTTTGAATGTCTGCTTGTCCACAGACAAGTAAAAATCACAAACTGGCTTGTCCGTATCTAAATCCTACATGTCCATTGAATTTTGAAGAGTCTGCAAAAATTCAAAAAACAAAATTGATGTTGCTGAAAAAACTAAAAGTATCCTCAGAGGTACAGATGAGAAGGGGTATTTCCAATCTAGAATCCTATATTTTGGGTAGTCTTTTGAATTGTCTCAGCGAGACAATTCTAATGACTACCCACAATATAGGATTTATGCAAGTGTTTTTGAAATAATTTTATTTGAAATCCCAAATACCCCCTCTATCTGTAGCTCTGTATCCTAGAAATAGACTTACTGTTCACATTAGATGACATGGAATTTCAGAAAACAGCTAACTTTATAAGAAAATGTTTTTCTCTAGAGATATTTTCACTTGTCTATGGGAAATATGCTTGTCCATGCAGCATAATGGACAAGTTGGACAATTCCGGCAGCTTATTTAAGAACCATTGTGGTGTCGGACTCATTTATCAATTTATTCACATTGACAAGTAGAGCTACAGATAGAGGGCATGTTTTCGATTTCAAATTAAATTAATTCAACAATTCTTGCACAAATCCTTTATTGTGGGTACTCATTGGAATCGTCTCATGAAGACGATTCAAATGAGTACCCACATTACAGGGTTTTAATGAGAAACAAAGATTTTAAACTGGAAATACCCCCTCTTTCTGTACGCCTGTTTGCAAGAATATTCAAAATGCTTTATTACATGATTCTTTCAAGGTGTTTATGAAAAACTTGTAGGAATTGACTATAAAAATGTAGTGATCAACTTCAGGAATGAATTGAAGACTATTATAAATGAGACGATTCGAAAATGTACACACAATTTAACAAAGGCTTTTAATGAGACAATAATAGATTTTAATGAGGGATTTCTGTTGATTATCTCTCTTGAAATACTTCTAAAGGAGGAAGGGTCATAATCAGTGGTTACCTTTGGTTAACTTTTATCCTTTTTTCTGTTGCACTATAAAATTAAAAAATTATAAGCTCTAAATCAAATATTTCGCAATTGATTAGATACATAAGAAATAAAGAAATATTTTATATGTTACTATTGAAATATATCCTAAATGTAAATTGCATAAATAAGTACTTAGTATTGACAAAAATAAAATTCACAAATTCTGTAAAAAATGAAACAGGGTCCAAAGAATTCAGAAACAGGCATCCGTCCTGCAGGGCAAGTGGCTTGAAAAAGTAACTCGTCCTGGTTTGTCTATCACTCGCCCTTCAATAGGCCTAGGGATCATTGAAGACTATATTTTGTGTCTGAAAACGTCAACTTGAAGTGCAGACGAAACGAAAGTAAAATTTTTACGACATTCGAAACATTTAACTCTGGGTAAGAAATACCGGGAAAATGATCTCATTTGTAAACATACAATACCATGGATTTTTCGGGTAAAATTCAACGATTGTGGCTATATGCGACAAAAGAAGTAGCAGATATGAACAAAACAGGGGTATATTTATATATTTTTTCGATATTTTCCTTGATTGCGAGATCGATTTGTATTTAAAGTTCAGGTACTGGGTTACATCATGCGAAAACCAGATGTTTTATTTTTAGCAATCAAAGTACATGACTGTTTATAATTCAAGTTGTTGCAAACTTTTATCATCGTGAACCTTTTCCAAGCGTCTTTTTTGTATTTTAATTATTTTTATTTTGACACTAGTCGTAATGATTAAATGCCATTCATTCTTCACTCGTCCGGGAGGACGATTGCCTTAGAATTTCCACTCGTCCTCCGGGCTTTCTTACTCGTAAATACGAGCGGAAGAGTGGATTCTTTGGACCTTGAAACCATGAATAAAATCCCAGGAAAATTTCTTAAAGGACATCTACTGATTTTGGAGCACCTTTGATATAATCTACATTACAAACAAGGGAGATAACACACAAAAGCCTCCCATTGTTATCACTCCCTACTATCTGGAGCCCTGTGTACCTGTATAAATGTTTAATGATATCCCATTATGGTAATTTGATTGGCCTAGCTGGATACACATATTATCTCATTAAAGTATCTTTCTTGCCCTCTTAACATATTTATGCTAATCCACAGTTATTCAGACCCCCAAGTTAAAAGGTTGTTAAACTAAATTGGTGTAGACTGATGTCCTTCATGCAAAGATTTGATTGATTGATTGATTGGAGTTTAATAATGCCACTTTCAACATTATTTCAGTTATATCGCCGCGGCTGGAGCACCTAACAATGGATTCCTGGTATTTCTCTCACCAGTACAACCATCACATTCTTTCCTAGCCTCCAGCTGCTATCTCACATAGGGAAACGATTATCAACCCATTGGTGAGAGATAAATAGTTGGAAAGAATGAGTGCCGCCGTCCGGGATCGAACCTGGGACCTCTAGATTGACAGTCCGACGCAAAGATTTGAGGTCCCCTGTATTTGTTCCTAATGTACAGACATTTTTGATCCCACCAATGGGTGGATAATTGTAAAACTAAGTGGGATTATGTGCATCTTTATGTAGGAATGGATGGATAGTAGTACTGGTGCAAAAAATACCAGGAATCAATTGATATGTGCATCAGTCACTGTGATTTGGCTGAAAGAATTTTGAAAGCTGTGTTAAATCCTATATAAACAAACATTTGTATGGCTTTCTTGCCAAGTAAAAACCAGAACCAATTTTTGAATAGCACTAAATAGTTTTTGGATAAAGGACATCCAATGTTTTAATAAAAAAGTAGAAATAATTGTGTGAATGAAGAAAATGCTTGGCTACAGCATTTTCTTCATTAAAAACAATGCTTTATTAATATTTATTCATCCATTTTTTGGACAAGTTTGTTTCGATCCTAGACAAGTGTAAAATTGGCTTTGTTAAGACAAAAATCTGCGTCTTATAGGCGAGCTTTTATGGTACTTGTCCAGGGACAAGTGGAGAAAATCTGTATTTTCACACTCCTGCATTTATCAATGTTGAAGTTGTTGATTTGGTTAGGTTCCTCTGTTAAATTTCTTAGTTCAATTTGAATTTAAATTTCTTTAAATATAACACACTGGTCAAGTTTGTAAACAAATGACTTGAAAGTAAACATCATACCCATAAAAATACCAATTTGGGGGAGGGTTTTAAATTATTGGCCATTTACCAAATTTTACCTCTCCATTTAAACTTGAACCCTATTGATTCCTTTGTCCTAAAGGTGTCTTAAAGAAATTAGGTATTGTTACATAGATAAGGATTTGAAAGGATTTTAAAAACAGTTGATGTTTCTTATTTGTGGATTGTAGCATATGGAATTCTGATTTTAAACAGTGATTGGAATTCACACTTAAGTCCGACTAAATAGGTTTTCTTTTTGGCTGGTAAAGATACTTACTCAACATGCTTGTAAATATGAATTTAAGATATCAAAACTTTGCAACAAAGTTCAATAATTACACCTTTCTACAACACATATAATCTGTAGTACACAAAATTAATGAAATTACTATTTTGGCTATCGAAAAACACTCTTTTAGTAGCCCAACTTGCTTGTTTATTTAAATTTTCAATTTCTATGACTGAATTTATAATCAAAACATACTAGAATTATGATACTTATGCATTCTTCAGAAATTATATTTATATTATGACCTAAGCTGCAGGAGTGAAATTAGCCATTGAATATTTTTGATATTACACAGGTATTATTACACTAGTGGAATAACTATGCAAATGAGCTATGAATGGATAGCAATGTTATATTTTTGGGTAAATTACATCATAACGGATTTGCTGACGCCATTGCCCAAGTGGCATTATATGTTCTCGGAATAATTTGAATTGATAAATATCGTATTTCTTCATTTTATCACACGAATCCGGGTCACATCATAGATAGAATATTAAATTTGTGCTTATTCAATACCAAATTTATTAAACTCGTAATCTAAAACAGATGAAAACTAGGCACAGCCTCGTTTTTATCTGTTTATAGATGACTTGAGGAATAAATTCAGTATTCAATGACCACTCATATTATCCTCTAAATACTGTCATTTTGGCTCCTTTTCTCAACTGAAGATGGTGAAAGAAAATTGTGCAATTTTAAATTTCAACTCCTTTCCTGGAAAGCTTACAAAAAGCTGCTTAGTAAAAATTATTTTCATAGAGTAATGAAATTATTTTTTCAGCAATAAGTTTGCATAAATCTTGATGAAAACAATATGGAATTGAATTATTATTTCTTATGCAGAAAAAAAACATAACATGGCCTTGTGCATGTCACAAGTAAAATCCACTTAAGAGTTCTTCTGTCAAGTGGTTAGAAGTTTTAAACAATTAAACGTTGGGGCTATGCAAGTTGTTCTGTGATTTTACCAAAACAAAGGAATTACATGATCTTTATAATTATGGATTTCGATATTTCATTTTCTGCAGAAATGGCTGGGAAAAAAGATTTCCAGACTCGAAGGGCGACAGCTTTCAAAAGAAGGTGAGTCTTTTAACCCTTATTCTGTTGAATTTAAAACAGTTTGTTTCAAACAAATCACTGGTTTTGGACATTTTATCTGATCTGTCTCAAGTGTTTCCCATAATATTTCGTATAGGAAACTGGCAGTGTAGGCCAAGATCAGACTACAATTTTGGAGGCTGATCTTAGTCTATAAGGTCTACCAAAGCTTAAGGTTTAACAGGTATATGCCACAAACAGCAAAATAAATATAGGATTATCATTTGTTTTAGTGTTAGTTCGATTTATATTCATTGAGTGAACAACAAAAGCTATGTAATGAATGGTGGAGCCACGAGTGAAAATATAGTTTTTGTTGTTCATGAAATGAAATATTAATCAATGACAAGGGTTTATCCATTTTGTTTCAGATGCCCCTAGAAATTGGCAATTTGTAACAAGCAATTTTGCCTCTTCTCAAAATATTTACTTCTGCATTGAATGGTTTACCGGTAACTATAAATTGCAGCCTTTGTATGCCCCTGCATCAATAAGATTTAGGGCATACATGTATTGTTTTACTTTTGTCTGTCTATCAGTCAGTCCGATTTCTAAATTAAAGCAAAAAATGAGCATCCCAATATCTTCAAGACCAATGATGATACAGTGCTCATATTTGTCAAAATCATGTCAAGGTCTATGTTGTGTATCAATGACAAAAGATTAGAAAAAAATGCTTTGGGGGGGGGGGGGGGGCATTTGTAATCTACAAACTCATCTTGTTTTATTTTTGTCTGTAACCTTGCTCAATTTATACCAATCTAAAATTTTTGAAAACCTTAGACTGCCCTCCCTAAGTAACTGGTCATTATGTACTAAGTATGAGGGCAGTATGGTCACTCATAAATAACATGTTGTCCATGCTGACCATTTCTGTCAAATTTGACACATTTATGAAATTAATGACATACCATATTACACCATTTTGAGTCCAGATACATTAACTAAGTAAATACCTGTTGAAATTTAACCCTTGTCCTGTTGTATTAAAATTTTTCTTTCAAACAAATGGCAAATTTTGAGACATTTCAGCTAGTTTGGCTTAATTTTTTCGTATGATTATTAATAGAAAGCAGGCAGTGTAGGCTAAGATCGGACTGCATGTCTATGCTGTCTGATCTTAGTCTACACTGTTTGTCATAACTTTGTGTACAGCAGGAAAATGTTTTGAATCACATAAGAAGGTTGAACGTGACACATAAATTATGTAGTGATGAAGTAAATGTTAGATTTCATTGACAAAAATAAATATTTTGAATTTTCTTGTTTTCACCAAAGCTTTAGTTAAAAGTTTGATCAGGGTCTATAATGTTTGCTTGTCTCTAAGCCTTATTTGGATGCATTACTATGTTTTGATTCCATTCTCTTTAAATTTTAGAACAATAATAGTCAATTGTAATTTAAATGTGAATCTATGAAAGAGTTTTGTTAAGCATGTATATGATGATTTTAGCCTCAGTCATTGCTCAGTTGGAATTGTGTTTGACTGTCATTCAAAAGGTCCCAGGTTAGATTCCTGATTGCGACAATCATCCTTTCTGACTGTTTGTCTCTCGCAAATGGGTTGATAATCATAGATCTGTGTAGGATAGCAGCTGGAGGCTAGGAAAGGATGTGATGTTAGTACTGGTGTGAGAAATACAAGGAATGTGTTGTTAGGTACTACAGACGAAAGATTGTTGAAAGCAGTATAAAACCCCATTTAAAAAAAACAAAACGAATATAATAATTCTTAGTTGAATCATTACATAATAATTCGATGGCTCAGCGTGAAACAGTTGTAACTCCCCATATGTTTATAGGGAGTTGCAACTGTTTCGCGCTGAGCCATCAATATATTTTCTCTAGAAACCTAGCTTTTCAACACGTTGTGCATATTGTCCATCTGACCTAGGATTCAGATATGCAAGAAGTTATAGTTAGGTGTACCAGCTGTCATCATGAATGATAAACAATGTGTGGTACAAAATCGCCTCTTTGGATTGACAAGAACAAGAATTATTTGTAGTAAAGGTTTGAGCATTGTCAAGATATGCAGATATTGGAAAAGAAGGAGTCAAAATGACTTGGATGTCTCAGGAAATTAAAGCTGGGTGCACCAGCTGTCATCATTTATTGTGACTGTAGTGTCTAGCCATAAATCACCAATATTTATAATATAAACAAAAGCATGAATATTCGTAGTAAAGGTTTGAGCATTGTCAAATTTGCAAAAATGTATTAGAAAAGAGGGAATCAGAATGACTCAGATGTCTTAGGAAGTTATAGCAAGGTGCACCAGCTGTCTTCATGTCTTGTGACTAATGCCAGGCCATAAATTGCAAATATTTTAAAGTTAAACAAAAGCATGAATATTCGTAGTAAAGGATTGAGCATTGTCAAAATTTGCAAAAATGTATTAGAAAAGAAGGAATCAGAAAGACTCAAATGTCTCAGGAAGTTATAGCTAGGTGCGCCAGCTGTCATCATGTCTGGTGACAAATGGCTAGTCCCTTTCTTGCCAATATTTAAGGATAAACAAAAGCAAGAACGTTTGTGGCAAAGGTTACTGAATTGTCAAGATATACTGGAATGTATTGGAAAAGAGATCAAATCTCTAATTGTTTAGGATGGATAACCTTTTTCCTTATTTGGTAAAAATGAGGGGAAAAAAAGGAAACTAAAAAAAAAGAGCTTTAACTGAGCTTTGAAATGAACAATTCCAATATAGGTTGATCAAATCCTTCTTTGTGGGTACTCATTGGAATTGTCTTGATGAGACAATTCCAATGAATACCAACAATATAGGCTTTGTATAATAAATAATAGAATTAGAGTGCCATTGTTCCCCCAAAGCTGGTGCCCTGAGAATGCAAAATGTTTGTTTCAAAATTATCGAAAATTTTCAATGAATGACTTGTGCAAATATTTCAAGAATTATATGAAAATGAGTCAAATGCAATTTAAAAAACATACTAAACCAAATTCAGTTATACACTTGTCATCATGTTAGAGAGGCCTCAAGGGGAAAGACATAGGTTTTGACCTAAATTTTGTGATAGATATCTTTTTCAACGGGTTTGCAATGTTTACCTGTGTCATACCTTTTCATAATTTTGAAATGATAATTTGAAATTTGACGACATCGGAGCTTTTAACGTGTCATTTCAATGTACACAGTTGTGTGTTTACCTATCATACCTTTTATCTATTTATAACCTACGTTTATGTGGACATTATATTTACACGATTTTCATTTTGATACAAATATGGCGGATGTATTAATTCAAGGTGTATAAAAGGTATGTTTACGAGTATTGCATGCATGTGGACAAATATGGAAAAACATACAAATATCTAGTGGTCACTAGAGGTCAAGGGCTACTGGCACGATTCATGTCGATATTGGTAATTGATTTACAAATTCCACCTGGTTTTATCAGTGGGATGGGGATAATTGAATTTTTGTTGACCTAGTTTAGATGTCAACTTCAAGAATGTTATATTTCTTTCATTTATTTATTTTAACAATAATAAAGTAAAATTTTATCTTTTTTCTTAGTATTAATACTGCAAAAATTTTGTTTTGGATGAACTTCTGCTAAAATAAGGGCCCTACTACCATTACACAATTTACGCAAGTACGTAAAAGAAATAAACATCCGTTGAAAAGTATTGTTGATGAATGATGGTAACATTGAAACTACAGCTTATTCAAGCTGTAGTTACAATGTTTTTGATTATTCACCAATGCTCTAATCATAAAAAGGGAGGGGACGGAGGGCATTCATCTTTTGTCACAGTCCACGTATTGCCTTTATCCTATATATTCGTTGGTTGTCGCATTCGAAGTGCGTATAATTTTCAAAGTCCTAGATATGCCTATGCTTCAATGTCATAACCCACCTGAAAACCACAAGCAGATCAGATGGGTAATTTTGATCTTTAAAATTCAAACTATTATACCATGAACCATGTTGCAGATAAGACAATAGATTGGTATGCCCATTGAAAATATTCCTACTCAATTCCAGGATTTTATGTCATTGTGATTTCGCACTCAAGAAAATATTGTGGGAAAAGAAGAGATTGCTTAAAAAATAGGAAGTTTTCATATTAAGGTTTCTAAAGCCCTGTAAGTATTTTTATTACATTTTCAGGAAAAAAGCAAATGAAGACCAGCTTAAGATTGATCAGGTAATGTAGTCTTGACATTTAACCATTGTTTGGCTATAGTGTAATATGTAAGGCAAGGAGGCCGTTGTTAGCAGCTGGAGGCTAGGAAAGGATGTGGTGGTTGTACTGGTGAGAGAAATACCAGGAAACCATTGTTAGGTGCTCCAGCTGCTGCGATATAACTGAAAAAATGTTGAAAGCAGTGTAAAACTCCAATTATTCAATCTATCAATGTAAGGCAAGAAATTACTCTCGATTACCAGGTGCTAGAATTTTCTTCAATATCCAGCACCAGGGGCCCGTTTTATTAAACATCTTACAAAAAAATTAATTGTAAGTCAAAATCACAAATTGTACCTGGTGTTTTCTTTCAACGCTAGATTCTGCCTTGAAATATATCATTGGAATCGTCTTTAGAAAACGATTCCAATGAGATGATGCATGGCAGAATTCCATATTTAGTTACTACTGTAGAAGCAACTTGAATTTTTGACTTGCGCAAAAAATGACCATAAGATGTTAAGTAAAACAGGCCCAAGGAGTACAATTTACTACACATCCTAGGATTAATACATAGTATTATCATGATATCGTCATAAGTCAATGTTTGATGCAGCAGATAAAATGTAAGACTGCATGCCTCAGTGGCCGAGTGGCATAGGCTCTCTCCTTGTGGCCTAAAGGTCTGTGGTCCAAACAATACTGTTGCCCTGGTGTGTTTATTGGCAAAACACTTAAAGCCTGAGCCCTAGTCAACACACATGAACAATTGCGTGGCAATGGGTTTGAGCTACTGTCTCTATCAGGAATATGTTTCAAATTATCAGGAGTGCTTGAGAGTGACTCTGTAAGCTTAAGCTTTTATCTTAATCAAACTAAAACGTATAAGTATCAACTAAATGGAAGATATGTTAAACCATTGGTATTATAATAATTTTAAGTGTCAACAAGCTTGATAAAAATAGGTCCCAGTTTCTGCAGCCAAGCATGGTGAAAAGTGTGCAAATCATGTTAATTAAGTTTGGTGTCCGGTTGCTTATTGATGATAAAGTAATTTTCTTAACAGGAACTAACTTTGTACTCTATCTGTGAGTGAGAAGGGTTGATTTATGTATTTCATGTAAAGTTTTGTCAAATTGTGAAATAAACCCTATGGTGTGGGTACACATTAGCACCATCTCAATGGTAGATGCTTAAAGGTGCGTCTCTGCAACACTACAGAATAAATGAATGAAAACAGATCAGTTCTAGCACATGTAAACTGGAGGTTGCATTTCAAAAAATCATACATAGGAAGGTAGATTGGTCATTCAGAAATTGAGCCAAATGTGAGAAAATTTGAACCTAGTCAGTCTGTGCACTGTGCGCAGTCTGACCAAGGTTAAAATTTTACACATTACCCAGATGGCTGCTTTTTCCCCAACGGGTCACAAATTCAGTAAATTGGGTAATTTGGAGGTTGTTTTATTTTGGCCATATTGGTGGTCAAGCTGAGATACACCAAAATCAATCCATCACAAATAATTGTCTAACTAAACTAAATGAAAGTTTCTTACTTATGAGGGCAATGTAGATTTGCTTGATGTAGCAATTAGTCAATGTTAATGGCGCAAATATGTGAAAATTCGATACACAAAATATAACTCTAATTACAGGTGTGAAAACAGTCCACTGTGTAGTTTGTAGAAAGCCGACAATCTTCTAGAAAACTGGTTGTCATTATGAACTATGGAATCTGAATAAGGTGTTTAATTTGGCGGTACATGAAAGAGGCACCAATAAATCGAAACACAAAAGTGGCAAAATATGGCACCACCAATTTAAAGCTGTTTACAATGATTTTTTGGTTTCTTTTAATTCACAGGCAAGCACAGAGGGTGACATTGACAGTGACACAGACAGCAGTAATTCTGGTATCTATGAACCAATAGACCATGACGAGCGGGACTTCTTAAACAGTGAATCTGACAGTGTTGACCTTCCACCAGAGTTACCTCCCTTCAGAAATCAACCCAATCAGAAGAAAAAGAAGAAAAAGGAAGAAAAGAACAGTAAAGGAATAACTGAGAAGTTTAAACAATTTTATAATAAAGGCAAAAATAAGGAGTCAGATCCCAACAAAGGCTGTGCTGGAAATCAGACCTATGCAAATGCTCAATCAAGTAGTGTACTTAGTGGTTTAGGAAACAAATTGAAAAATCTGAACAAACCTAAAAATAATTCTCAACCAAATTTACAAGTGCTAGTTACAAATGAAAATGATCCTGTATGTGATAGTGGTTCAGATTCGGATTTAAGCCAGGACAAAGAAATCCGTTCAAAGCGGTCAAGTTTGGAGCGAGGGGAACTAAATAACATGGAAAATCAAGGGCAAGATGCCCCTCCCCTTCCCCCAAGACATAGTGCCTTACACAAAGTCCCCAGTGGTGGAGAAATGTCCCGGTTAAGTGTTGGGTCAGATTCAAACAATTATCAAAGACGGCATAGTAGTGCGGAGGAGAAATCACGATCACCAAGGTCTCCACGATCCTCAGCACAGAGTAATGGAGGATCAGAGGATGCTCCTCCACAGGTTCCTCCTCCTAGGAGTAGAATTTCTGCCAATATTGATTTGAGTATGGTGATACCTGTCACGCCTGGAGGCGGGAGTAATTACTCAAATACAGATATCAGGTATGAATTTATAGATGAAAATTGTTGTTTCTATTTAAGATTATTCAATATAAGATTGAACAATGTAAAACTGTCAATGTTAGATTGATTCATCCTTCCAAAGCAAAAGATTTAGGAGAATTATGCATTTAAACCTGAAATATTTGAAAAACGCTTGCAGAAATCCTATGTTCCTAACATCATTTACCATTTTATGCACAACCTGCCCTGCATTCAGAATGACAAAAAGTTGCAAACAGTTTGGGAATTATACCACACTTTGCATGTGCAATTTTGTGTAAAGCAGGGTATAATTCCAAAATAGTTGCACCATTTTGTCATCCTGAACGCAGGGCTTGTCAACTGTCACATGGCTGTACAACAGTAAGAACTAAAATTTTGTAATAAATTTTCATATGTTCTGGTATGACTAAGTCTCCTCTATAAGTATTGTCATAACATGGGATGAAAGGTCAAGATCAATGGTAAACAATGGATTGTCAAAAGACCCATCAGCTTTCATAAATGAAAGGGAAAGTAGAATTAAGAATTATGGGGAGTTTGCTTCAGTAATTTTAAAATTTCTATGTGATTATAAAACAAAATATAATAGAATATTAAAGGTTTTAGAATAATTGTGGACAAATGATTATTCATCCATTATTTCTAAGTGCAATCTAAAGGATAAGTATTTGTTTCAGTATACAATTGGCATATCATTTTGGAAGATTCTTTTGTAATACTTAAAAATCAAACAACTTCTATTATTTCTGCAAAAGATTTTAATAAGAATAGAGTCCAAATGTTGCAATAGGACATCGTTTCACATGTCCTTATTTAACGACATTAGTTGTACCTGTTCAGTAAAGTGACATTGATTGCTAAGCATGAAACAGTTGTAACTTGCCTATACATTTATAGACAACTGTTTCACGCTGAGCCATCAAAATGAGCAAGGGTACAGTAAACCAAACTGTCAGCCAAAATATCAATGTTTCAAAGTTTCTGACTAGATTGATCATACGTCTTCAGGGGTCCAGATGTGGTAAAGCCAGGCTAAAATCTATATTTCTGAATGAAACTATGATGTGAGTACTCATTTGAATCGTCATGTGAGTACTCATTTGAATCGTCTCAATGAGACGTTTCAAATGGTACTAACAACATAGGGTTTTGGTAAGGACTTATGAAATATTTTAAAATGAAATAAAGAAAAAAACAACTGTAGCTCTGTGACTTTTAAGGAAAAGTGGACCGCCAGTGAGGGACAGTTATTTACATGGACAGAAGATGAACAAGCCTCAAACTTCACCAGAAATTCCATATATAGATGACAGTCCCATAACATCTCCTGCTCTTTCACCAGAAGTACCTCCTTTACCAAAACGGCCACTGTCCGCTAGAAGTAGTAGTAAGTTTTCTCTTTTTTCTTTACCATACATTTAAATTCTTATTTTACAGTTTTAATTATGCCCCCCGTAAAAGAAGAGGGGGTATATTGCTTTGCACTTGTAGGTCGGTCTGTCTGTCTGTGCCTAGACTGTTTTTGTCTGGGGCATATCTCAAAAAGTATGCAAGCTAGAATCATGAAACTTCACAGGTGGATAGATCTTTTTGAGGAGAAGTGCAGTGCACAAGAACCATAACTCTACTCATCATATTTTGTGAGATATTGCCCTTTGTTGATTGACAAAGAATAGGCTATTGATCTGCGTTTTATGGGGGGCATAAATGTTTTACAAACATCTCTTGTTTTGTTTTAAAAAAAAAATCCATTGTCCCTTTACATATCCTATTCTGTAACAAAAAGTAATATCCTTACCCAAACGACAATTGTCTGCTTTTAGTAAGTTTATCTCCTTAAAAATCTGTACCACAAATTTTGAGAATAAAAGAGAAGTTGTGGAGAATAATAAGAAAGATAATCATCCGAAATTTCTGTAGATTTTATGATCTGTCCAGGTTTCAGAAGTAAAAGGACATTGTCTCCATTGTCAGAAAAAGAGGGAATATCTTCCAAAATTTATGGGTCATATTAACAATCTAGCTTCTAGGGTAATGGAACTAAGGAAACAGTGTCCCCCATCATGTAAAATAAATGGGGACATCAGTAATTCTTTGGGGGGGGGGGGGGGACAATGGTGCAAAATCACGGAGATAACTGCTTCTTTTAAGTCAATGTTGAAAAATCTTAGGAGATTGATGAGCTCAAATGGCAAAATATGCTTTCTTCAACTTGAGCTATTAATATATAAAATTGTTATTTTAGGTTGTAAAGTAGACGGGTTGTGAAATAAAGATACCAGATAAGTTTTCAACTTTTATAGATGACAATCAATTATTTTTCCAGCTGACAGCTATGTAGATGTAGATGGTAAACCTCCTCCCCCCATACCCAATAGGCCTGGACAGAAAAAACCTCTCACTGGAAGTATGTATTCACATAGCTACATAATTGTAGAGGGGGTATTTTGGATTTTAGATTAAAGTATTTCAATAATAATAGTACAAACCCTATGTTGTTGGTACTCATTTGAATCATCTTGTCAAGACAACTGAGAAATACAGGTTTTAGCCCCTGACTCAAAATCATTGTTTTTTGAGGTTGTGATCACAAACAATTGGCTTTAAAGTGTTTATTTAATTCCCTTTAGGATAGTTTATAGTATAAGTTAATTTTTTGACAATATTCATTTTGCATTGATTTTGGCCCCAAAGTCATGGGTTTATAGATGATTCAAATGAGTACCCACAATATAGGGTTTAATTGGGAAGCCTCGGACTGTCAGTCTAGAGGTCCTGGGTTTGATCCCCGATGCTGCACTCATTCTTTCTGACTTTTTGTCTCTTACCAATGAATGGGTCGATAATCGTAGACCTATTTGGTATAGCAGCTGGGGCTAGGAACCAATGTAATGGTAATACTTGTGTGAAAAATACTAGGAATCCATTTTTAGTTGCTCAAGCTGCTGCGATATTACTTAAAAAATGTTGAAAGCGGCGTAAAGCTCAATTCAAACAAATAAATTAATTGATAAATTGAGATTTTAGACTTTCTTTAACTCCTCTAATCTCTTCCTCTAATCATGTTAAGTGATGAAAATCTCTCATTAGATTTGCAAGTAGAGCCCTTGACTCAAAATCATTGAGTTTGTGGTCACAAATTGATTTCCCAGACTAGCACACTAATAAAGTAATTAGCTTTTAGATAAGAAGTCAAACTATAGGGATGATTTTCATTGAGCATGTTAAAGAACCAGTCAGATCTCAGCAGCGTTTAGTCCTAAACTCTGGCACTATCCGTCACAACAATGAATCACCTAAAGGGGGAACATCACTAAATTAGGCATAAATGATGAAGGAACAAAAACTCATAACTACATCTTGATAAGCTTTGATCAATGGTATGCTTCATTAGTTCGTTTTGTTTGTTTGAATGGAGTTATATTGTGTCTATTTGAGCACCTAACAATGGATTCCTGGTATTTCTCACACCAACACTACCATCACATCCTATCCTTGCCTCCAGCTGCTATCTCACATAGGTCCATGATTATCAACCAATTGGTGAGAGACAAAAAGTCGGAAAGGATGAGTGCTGCTGTCGAGGATCGAACTCAGGATCTCTAGATTAATAGACGAACATGCTATTATGGGACTAAAACCAATAATTTTTTAAACTAATGAACAATTTCTGTAAATATTGATTGTCTGAACAATTAGAATCACAGTATGAGCTCTTCTATTTTGGCCTAATAATCATATTCTTTTTGTCTATTTTTAGCTGACAGTTATGTTGATGTTGGAGACGAGCCTCAGATTGAATCAGGATACTCATTGGCTGAAGAGATTAGGTATGAATAATTGTCTTTGGGTCTCCTTTAGTGGGCTTGATTAAATTTAGGTTGCTATAAGAAGGCACATGTTAAAGGGTCTCTGCCCTCAAAAATATGAATTAACCCTATATTCAGGCCTCCTAGTGAAACCTTTAAAACCTTTAAAAACCTTTAATTTCAGGGCAAACCTTTAAAACCTTTACATTTCCCCAGAAAACCTTTAAAACGCCAAAATAGCCTGTAATTCTCACTCAAAACCTTTATATTTGCTCTGACTGGTTGCCATGCTAGTTGAAAGCAAGTAATGGCTTTTGTTCTGCATTTTCCCTTCTTTTATGTGTAGTTAAAAAATGCTGCTTTTGTTTCTTCCATCTTGAGTTTTTCAGAATGCAGTATATAACATAAAAAAATGACTTTGGTATGACTATGGGTTCAATAAAGAAATAAGAACCTCGACAAAAATAGCCTTTATTTACTCTATATTTTTTTCATATTTTACACTAAAAGGCCTTTATTTTCATACATTGGAGCCTTTATAAAAACCTTTATTTTTGTTTAGGCCTGCTAGGAGGCCTGTATATTGTTATCAATAATATAGACTTTGTGTCGGCTTTTTTCAAGTTATTGGTTGTGCATCCATTACCAGACAGCTTAACTTTAGATTGATTCTAAATGAAAGAAGTTGTAAACAGCATTTCAAAGAGAGTTAAAATTTAGAAATTAGGTGACATGTTTGAAGGAAAATTTATATGAAAAGGAGACTTGTTAACAGGGAAATTATCCTTTTCCTTATGAGTTTTCAGGGGTTCTTCTAAAACATGGAGAAGGGGGCCAAGGACCCTTAATTTTGCGAAAAAAATGTTTCAAAGACTTTCTTAGTTAAAAAAGCATCTTGGTTTTCCATAGCTTTCCTCTTCATTTTTTAGCTCCACTGGCTGAAGGCCACTGGGGCTATTGTCATGGCGTTGTGTCTGTCGTGCGTCCGTCCGTCTGTCCATGCGTCCGATTGTAAACTTTTTCTGTAAATATCTTCTCCTCAGAAACTATAGGATGAATTTCAACCAAACTTCACAGTAATGATCCTTTGGGGATCCTCTTTCAAAGTTTAAGAAATTTTGATCCAATGAAAAACATGGATTTAATGGGCGTGGCTAATTTCCAAATATGGTAAAAAGTGAGTTTTCTCAGATTCTAATTGATGGATGCCAATCAAATTTTACATGAATGATCCTTGGGTGACCCTTTATCAGTGTACTTAAAGTTATTGTGATCTTATGAAAAATATGTATTTTATGGGCGGAGGTCATTTCTCTTTTATGTTATATAGTGATAACTTTGAAAATCATAATCTCTGAATGTAATCGATGGATATCAACCAAATTTCACTGCAATGATCCTTGAGTGGCCCTTTATCAGTCTACAAAAAATTATTGCGATCGGATGAAAAATATGTATTTTATGGGCGGAGGTTGTTTCTCTATATGTTACATAGTGGAAACAATGAAAACCATTATCTCTGAATGTAAAAGATGGATATCAACCAAATTTCACTGGAATGATCCTTGAGTGGCCCTTAATCTGAGTCTACAAAAAATTATTGTGATCAGATGAAAAATATGTATTTTATTGGAAGATGATGTTTCTCTATATGTTATATAGTGGAAAATTTGAAAATCATTTCTCTCGATTTAATTGATGGATATTAGCCAAATTTCAGTGGAATGATCCTTGAGTGACCCTTTATCAGACTATTAAAATAGTGATTGGATGAAAAATATGTTTTTTATGGGTGGAGGTCATTTCTCAATGTTTTATATAGTATAAACTTTGGAAATCATTTTCTCAGAGTGTATCTGATGGATATCAATCAAACTTCATCGTTTTGATCCTTGGGTGACCCTTTATCAGTCTACCAAAAATTATTGTGATTGGATGAAAAATATGTATTTTATGGGCAGAGGTCATTTCTCTATATGTTATATAGTGGAAACTTTGAAAATCATTTTCAACATCGGTAGAACCCAAAATATCTAAAAATCTATTCAAAACTTTTATTTTCTATTACAAGAATTTCAAGTCTGTGGAGCGACTCAAGCCATTCATGGCTTTCTAGTTGAAAATTCTGAATAATTAGTTATGCACATCCAATTGCATTTTAAAACTCTTATCATGTTTTGCCACAATTCCTTAGCGTTGTCTTTTTGATCTTAAGGGTAAAGGTTTTCTTCTTGTGATATGTATTGCGTTTTGTATTTTGACATTCCTTTTGCTTTGGTAAAAGTGTTGTATTGATTTAATAATCTTAATTTTGGGAAAATGTTGTGTGTAAACGGCTTAATTAAACAATAAAATTCAAAACTGAACAGCCTTGCTTACAGATGACAAAACACTGCAAACTGTTTGCAAATTATACCCCAGTTTGGACACAAGTGCACATGCAAAACAGGATATAATTGCACAGGGTGGGGTAAATACTCGCCAACAAGCCAGTTTCTTCTGTCAAAGTTAGAGTTTCTGATTAGACAAGACATCCTATTGGTGAGATTGTTCAACATGCATTGTCCCAATTTGGTCATTCATCTTGATTATTTCATGCAACATTTGAGGGCCTACTATAAATTGATATGAAATTCAATCACCCCTATTCCTAAACCTGAAAGCATAGATTAGAAGTTGTAGAGAAATAGTAATAATGTGATGAATTCAGCATGAGCCTGTGTTACCGAACCCGGCTTCGACATAGTGAACCCATGTTTTAAGGTAGTGAACCTGTAATAGTTCCGCAACATTCTGGAAGTAATGAGCTTTAACAGTGTTAACCAAGATTTTCTTATGATTTTCATTAGGAAACCTTGGTCAACATTGTGAAAGATCATGAGTTTGGAAATGTTGTAGAACTATTAAGGGTCCACTACCTTGAATTTAGTAGGCAAGTAGAGCTAGAAATTCCAACAGGGATACATACAAGTCAAATTAAAACTCAGTGGATCAGAGAAAACACAAAGCTTCATGAACATTGTTAAAAGCAATGTTTAATCTTACTCTAAAATGTTGAAATTAACTTTGTTTTAAGCATTTTATGGTATTGATGGGAGAAAACTGTATCTGAGTTTAATTCTAGAGAAACAAATTGTCTATTAAGGGATTGATATAAAACCTGGTCTCTATTCTTTAATAAGGGTTCTCATCTATGAGTGATGATTCAAAAGTCATGATTATGATTAACAAGGTTCAACTACAAATAAATATTGGGGGAAATTGATATATTTTGCATGTTTTGTATTGTTAAAAATGATAATTAACAATTTCAGAAAAGGTCCAGGTGGAAACAGGTAAAACAGCATCATATAAATAAGTGGAATTTGCTTTCTTTAACTTTAGTAGCTCAGCTGTTTTTTCAGAAAACCAGATTTAGTGATTTAGCCTTGACATCGTTTACCTAAGAGTCTGAAACATTGATATTTTTACTCTTTATCATGTGTTACCCCGAATATTTCTGTTTTGACAGAATAGGAAGACAAACTTTGCCAAAGTTCCTATTAAGCATAACAAGGGTTAATAGAAAGAGTCTGTTAACAATTAGGTTAAAAATCACATTATGTTCCTATTTCCGATCAAGCAAAATGGGACTAAAAGATCAGTGAATATAGACCTTATCATATGACACAGATTTTTACAATCAGGAGCCCCTTATAGACCTCGGGAATAATGAGGGCCCAGCCATGAAAGTGCCTCATATTGCACATGGGTTAATTATGATATAACATTTATCAACCATCACACTAAGGTTGATGTTGCATAAAACTAAATTAACAAAAGATTAGAAGTCAGCATCTTATCATGATTTGGTAACAAAACACAGTACCTTAATGCATTTTGTCACCATGATATGCCAAAAAGATCTCCACAGAGGATAGGAAAGAATTAACAAAATGTGATTTTCTTGAAGTGTATTAAATGACCGAAGTACCACCAGGAGCCCAATTACCTTAATAATGACCCAAAATTATTACCCATACTATCAAGGGGGATAACTCTAGAAAAATCATGCAAATCAATTCCCCTTTTCAACTTAATTTTTTTCCACCATCCAGTACTCAACAGCTGAGCCAAGGCATCCATAGGTGGTGTTCTTGTTAATTGCATATTTCATCAAGTTTTCAAAAAAAAAAAAACATTTTGCGTGAAATCTCATATATATCTAAAAGAGGGAACTTCAATATCAAAGGAGATAAGTGTTTATGCCTGATTTGATCTTTTATCCACTCTCTGTCCTATATGCTGAGCTATGTATAGAACCCCATATGATGCTCTTGTTTGTCTCCTAACACTGTCCTGCCATAATATGTAGTCTATGTTGGTTAAGTAGGGTACTTTGTGACTAAGAAAAATAGCCTTAACAGTAGCTTTGATCAATTAGAATTACTTGTAAGTACAGTAACATAGTATGAATATACCAGCTATAGAATAATTAGTTATATTTGATTTATTTCTGCATTGAAAAATGATGTCACTGTACCTGAAGGAACATCACTTTTGCAACTGGGAATAAATCTCGATGTACCTTGGTGATGCTTACACCGTAGAAATGAAATTATGTTCCAAGCTTTTCAGCTGAAGTTTCGATGGTATAATCAGTCATCGATGACATTTTCGAAAGAGGATTTATTTATATTAGGCATTTGCGTAATATGCATAATGGTAGTTACGCCCTTGCTTACTAAAATGATACTTGAACAGTAATCCTTTTCACACTGTTCATAACCCTGCACAAGCTTTGGTAGATAGTATAGACCAAGATCAGCCTGCATAGACATGCAGTCTGATATTAGACTAACTGCCTTCTTTCTTCTTGATTATTGTGAAAAAGCTCATCAATCAAACTGGTTGAAATGACAAACAATTCACAATTTATGCTTTGCACTTGGTTAGTCAGTCAGTCTGTACGAAGACATTTTTTTGTCCAGAGCATATCTCAAAAAGTATGCAAGCTATAATTATGAAACTTTACAAGTGGATAGATCTTATTAAGGAGTAGTGCAGTGCATAAGAACCATGACATAACTCATATTTTTTTGTTTTATTGCCCTTTGTGGATTGACAAAGAATAGGCCATTGACCTGCTGTAATGTAAAGGCATAAATGTTTTACAATATTCTCTTAATTTAAAGAAAATTTAATGTCAGTGGGGTAAGGGTAAAATAACTTTAGACTAGCTTTGACCTTGCTCTGTAGACTAAACCATTGTCATGCTGAAATCAGAATATAACTGTTTTGATAGGAGGCATAGACGAAGATCAGCCTGCATATAATGTGCAGTCTGATCATAACCTATCCCACATGATTTTGTTTTTCTGAGAGCAGAAAAGTAAGAAAAATTGTGTTTAAAAAAAGTAAAGGAATAGGCACTTACAATTAGTATATCCAGTACTTTCAACAACTTTCAAAGTCCAGCTTTAAATGTAATTTTGCCTAGGATTTAAGGTAGTGGAACTGTAATAGTTCCGCAATCATTTGGACCATATAATCTCTCACAATGTAAACCAAGGTTTCCTAATGAAAGTCATTAGGAAGCCTTGGTTAACATTGTTTAAGTTTGCGGATCTATGGGTCCACTACCTTAATAAGGCATGACAAGGGATAAAAATGTGCTAGCTTTAGAGATAGAATTACAAATGATTATAACAATTGTATCTGCTTTCTCTCTTTTGAAAGCTTTGCAACATAATGTTTATATTCTATTCTTGTATGTATATTATGCTTTTTCTTTTGTTAGTTGACTTAAGGAAGTGGAAAAGTAATAGATCTGCAGCATTTCGGAACTTATGATCTTTCACAATGCTTACCGAGGTTTCCTTATGAGAATCATTAGGAAACCTCGGTTAACAGTGTTTAAGTTCATTACTTCGAAAACGTTACAGAACTATAATGGGTCCACTACCTTAAGACATGCTTTTTATACGCAACTCTTCAACTCTTTGTCATACAGTCAACTCCCGTTTGATCGACATCCGTTACATCGACATTTTCGTATACCGACACTTATTTGCTGGGAACGGATTTGCTCAGTGTATTTTTCTCCCGTTACAACGGAATTCGCGTTTTCCAACATCGACACAAAATATTAGGGAACGAAAGTGCAAAATCCCTACATGTTGTTATTCAATACATCGTCACATACCTGGGAAATTCCTAGCGGCTATTTTTAGCACCTCGTGGTAAAGTGTTAATTAATAATGCATGCGTGTGTACTTAATTATGCTGAAGTGCGATTACAGGTTTTCCGCTTCGGCGATTATCGACAATTAAACTACCCGGAACGCAATACCCTCGTCAGTTAATTTTTGGTTAGTTGAGGATGATATTGTTGTAACTTATTTGCAAAAAAGGTATAGTTACACCATTCTGCATTCAATGAATTCAATTTGACCATCTTTTGCTCGGCTTTTTCTTGGCAAGTCATTATTTTACTTTGTTTGATTGTTATGCAAATATCTTGATCGAACATTTTGCGTTGATCTATTTTGATTGAAAAATGGCTGAGCCACCAGCAAAGAGACGTCGAATCCTACTCTCTTTTGAGAAAAAACAGACGATTTAGAATACAAATACCACGAGAGAGTGCACGAAAACTTTATCATCCAGCAGATAACAATGTTAACAATCAAAAACAGAAATGTATCATAAATTTCTGCAAAAAGTAACAAGTTTCAATATTCAGTTTTAAGCCTTGTAGACTTTTAATCAATATTCCAAGGTAAAATAAGATTATATTACAGTTCTTCAGTGTATGTTGTAAATAAATGGCATCAACTATCGACCTAAAGGTTTGATTTTTTCAATACACCGACATTTTCGTTATAACGACATTTTTGTCGGGAACAAACGTGGTCGTTGTAATGAGAGTTGACTGTACTTCTTTCCAAAGGTCTTCGTAGATTTTGTTCATTCATGATTTTAATTTCTATATCCTTCAACACTATTCCTGTTGCAATGCATATTATTTTGTAAATGTCCCTCTCAGTATCCACATCTATGAAGGTCAAGGTTAATGATCAAGGTCATATTGCTGAAAAAATATTAGCCTGTGAGTGGCATTTCCAACAATTTCAAATGTGGGCCAAGCAAAGACTCATGCCAGTCTGTGCATATGCACAGTCTCTCCAGAGTCTTCACTTTGCGTTAAGAAGATAGATGAGATTTAAAGGTAAGATAGATGAGATTTAAAGGTATCTTAAGCCATGTCATGCTGAATAAAAAACCTTGCCAAAATTATATGAAAATCAAAGTGCTGAAAGCTCTGATTTCCTAATTGTGAGTCAGCAGTTGATTTTGAAAATACAATTTTGAAACTTTTCTGGTTTAAAAGGGAATAATCATGTGGTAAAGACTAAGATCAGACTGCACATATGTGCAGACTGATTTTTGTCCATACCTCCTGTCAAAGCAGGAATATTCAGGGATCAGCATGACAAGGGTTAAGACAGTCAGGTAATCTTCTAATTTGACATGATGTGGCTGTCGAGGCTGCTGATTATTGCATCTCATGATGTGTCTTATTGTTGAAAATGTCATGCACAGGCTCACATCATTTTTGGGTGAGTGTTTTATGAACATGTCTTATTTTTGTGTGACAATTTCCAATATTCAAGTGGCGTTGAGCTGTAATGCTAGAGATCCTGGGTTTGATCCCTGATGACAGCACTCATTCTTTCCAACTATTTGTCTCTCACCAATGGGTCAATAAATCACAGACCTATGTTGGATAGCAGCTGGAGGCTAGAATAGGATGTAATGGTAGTACTGGTGTGAGAAATACTTGCAATCCATTGTTTGGTGCTCCAGCCGCCATGATATAGCTGAACTTAAGATTATTGAAAATGACATCAAACCCCATCCAAACAAACAAATCCAATATTTTAGTTGGCTTAACTGCAATTACTGTCTCTCTTCAACTTTTGTTAAATCTTTATCTGACTTTTACAACTCATACTGAGCAGTTAACCCTTGTCATGCTGAACCCAGAATATTCCTGCTTTGGCAGGAGCTATAGACAAACATCAGCCTGCACACATGTGCAGCCTGATGTTAGTCTACACCACCTGTTTCTTGCCTTAAAACCAGAATTGTTAATTAGTCCCCTACCGGCGAAAGCCGAAGGGGACTATAGGTTTGCGCTCCGTCCGTCTGTCCGTCTGTCAGTCCGGATATCAGTTTTCCGGACTTTTTTTCTTAACCCTTGGAGATATTGAGCTGATTTTTGGTATGTGAGTCCGCATCAATGAGTTACAGAACGAGTTTGAGTTTGGTTCCAGTCCATTGATTTTTGTGGAAGATACGGATGCTGGACTTAGAAATTACCAGGAAATTTCAGTTTTCCAGACTTTTTTTCTTAACCCTTGGAGATATTGAGCTGATTTTTGGTATGTAAGTCTGCATCAATGAGTTACAGAACGAGTTTGAGTTTGGTTCCGGTCCATTGATTTTTGTGGAAGATTCGGATGCTGGACTTAGAAAATTACCAGGAAATTTCAGTTTTCCGGCTTTTTTTTCTTAACCCTTGGAGATATTGAGCTGATTTTTGGTATGAGAGTCTGCATCAATGAGTTACAGAACAAGTTCGAGTTTGGTTCCGGTCCATTGATTTTTGTGGAAGATACAGATGCTGGACTTGGAAAATTACCAGGAAATTTCAGTTTTCCGGACTTTTTTCCTTAATCCTTGGGGATATTGAGCTGATTTTCGGTATGTGAGTCTGCATTAATGAGTTACAGAACAAGTTCGATTTTGGTTCCGGTCCATTGAATTTTGTGGAAGATACAGATGCTGGACTTAGAAATTGCCAGGAAATTTCAGTTTTCCAGACTTTTTTTCTTAACCCTTGGAGATATTGAGCTGATTTTTGGTATGTCAGTCGTATCAATGAGTTTCAGATCAAGTTCGAATTTGGTTTCAGTCCATTGATTTTTGTGGAAGATACGGATGCTGGACTTACAAAATTACCAGGAAATTTCCGGACTTTTTTTTTATCCTCAGAGATATTGAGCTCATACATAAAATCTGATACAACTAATATTTTGGAGAGGTAGTTATACCTTTACCACCAAAAAGATACTGTTCTAGGGATATATATATATAAATCCGATAGGGGACTTGGTATTGCCATGCAATACTTCCGAATGCTTGTTGATTTAGTTTATCAAATAAAAATTGACCTACAGTTGGTACTTTCAGTGCTTTTTGCCCTTTGATTTTGATGAATTTTTTTAAACAAAATTTATTCAGCATGACAAGGGTTAACAGATAGCTTATGTCTATCAATTGTTCAATTAACCAATGAAAACACTCATCTATGAGATGACTGTAGAACTCTGCCATATTCATTTTGTCTTGATCATTTTCGTGGATTGGCAATTTACTTATGGTAGCTACAGCTTGTTTAAGTTATGACATACAGATAGCCCTCCCATGGTTTGCTCTTCTTATTTTCTGGCCATTACTACATATTTTCGCTGATGAAAAACATTTTTACTATGACTGACATTGCCGGAGTGAAATAATATTGTTAAATATTTTTGATATTTCACAAGTGTTATTACACTAGTGGAATAACTATGCAAATGAGCTCTGAGCAAATACTAATGCTATTTTGCAACTGCGATAATGATGTCATAATGTATTTATTGTGACATCATTTTTAAACGACATTATATGCGGCAAATAGAAATGTTGAATTTGAAAAATTTTGACGTTTTTTCAAAAAAAATCTGGTCATACAATAAATGTAATATAAAATTTGTGCTTATGTAATACCGAATTTATTGAACTTGTCATCTAAAACAGATAAACACTTGGTGCAGCCTCGTTTTTATCTGTTTATAGATGACTTGTTTAATTAATTTAGTATTCAATGACCACTCATTTAATGTCATCTATTTAAAAATTTTAGATGTGTATCATGACAGAGGTCAAGAGAATCATGGCCAGCAATCCATCAATTCCTTAGTATCAATAAAAATGTTATGATGCAGAACTACTTTAAGAAAAGCTTAAAGTATCAATATAATTTGTCTTCATGAAACCATGCAAATTTTAGATATTTGACTGCTTGACATTACTTTTCTATTTAATTCTTTCCAGAAAAGAGTTAGAGAAGAGACCTGTGTCATCAGCCTACATCAAGCCATATGATCTGTCAACTGTGCCACAACCAAAACATTTAGCGGCTCCGTTCCAAGATGTTTTACGAATACGAAATGAATATGATGAGGATGGCTTATACATAGACTTGGTAAGGATTCATTAATGTCCCCATTTATTGAGGGATTATTAAAAATTTTTGTAAGCACCTACTGTATTTCTCCTAATAAACGTTCCCTGGAGCTACACATATCATGGTCCGGGAGCCAATTTTTAGTATGCTTTTTTTATTTAAAAAATCATTGAAATTGATGTCTTTTAGGCCTTTTTCCCTATAATTTGAGGTGATATTCCTCTATAAACAAACATTCAAAGAAGTCTCAAAAAGTTCCTAAAATTTAGGCATTTGAAGTGGGTTTTCTTAGTAGAAAATGTAGGGATGCTACTATTAGGGAGATCACTATTTTAAGGGGAAATACAGTATTTTTACGTATGCACTTACGAAAGTCTGTGCTATCTGATTGATAAGTATACTACAACTCTTGTGATTTTTTGGTAGTGGACACGTAACAGTTCCACAATGTTTCAGAAATATTGAATTTTAACAGTGCTAACAGAGGTTTCCTAATAATTTCAGGAGGAAACCTTAGTCAACATTGTGAAAAATCATTAGTTTCAAAATGTTGCAGAACTATTACGGTTCAACTACCCTTAACCTTATCATGCTGAGCCTGGAATATTCCTGCTTTAGCAAGAGGTAAAGACAAAGATCAGTCTGCACATATGTCAATACCACCTGATTTTGGAGTAATACCTGGCAGAAATAATTTTTTTACCATCAATGCCTCTATGAATGTCATAATTGTCGTAGATTTGTAAATTATTTATGCCATGAAACTCTTTATGATGTGTATTAAGGCTATTGTAGTTCATACTCAAATTAACACATTCAAAAAGACACTCATACCTTCATGAAGAAAATGTTTTTGAAAAGTAACACATTAGTTAATTTCCTAGAAAATAAAGAAAAAAAGAATAGAAAACAATAAATTGAAGTAGGAAAGAAAATTCGTTATCCTCAATTTTCTATTACAGTTTTCAGGAGATTTTGTCCGTCAGTCAGATTTATCAAAAAAGGGTGTAAAACTTGATCAAACATATTACAAGCCTGTACAAGTGAGAATAACTTGTTAATATTGAATATGCTTTTAACATATGAAAATCAGCGACTAACTTTTTTTGTGTGTTTGAAAAAGATTGGAAATATTCTCTAATGCTTTTTGGTGGACTATCAGAAAATTTGACTTAAAATTTTATTAATTTGTATTACTTTTGCATTAAAGAAATAGAATATTCATATGTTTTACTAAAGAGATCTATTGATATTCAATTTTGTGAACAACAAATGTTCATGGCTCTGCCACATTAAAATATGGCTTTTCTTGTTCACTCATTGAAATATAAATTGATCTTACACTGAAACAAACAATTGTTCTCTCTATCTTTAAACCTGATTTTCATATGTTTATGGACTATGCTAGTTTATTGAATTAGAAGCTAGGTTGGGTTAAAGCTTACAGTTTGTTTGTGTTGCTTATATTTTTTCGAATAGCGGGTTTTATGTAACTATATTGGTATTACTTTTTTTGTAAAAGAAAAACATGTTAAAAAAGAAGCAAAAGAAGTGAAATAAATTATCACATCCTTATAAACAATACCTTCTCTATTTCTGATGATTATTAGTCTGGTATTAGGAATATAATGGAAATACAAAAATTTAAACCAAATTAAATTTGTGTGATTTTGCAAGAATTATGATTAGTCCATGTCAAATTCACGGTCAGCATATCAGCTAAGCCTGGCAACTGCACCTTACTTATTTAAAGTAATATAACAAACAGCTCACTTGCTTGCAAAGCAGGGTGTTTTGATTTTAAATTGTAAACAGTTTGCACTCGGCAGGTGTAAATTGATTATTCTGTTTTGTAAGATTGTAAGTGATATTACATTGAATTGGTTCTTTTGATGTTTTAGTCCAAATGCTTGTTAATCCCTGCTGTTTTCAGCAAAGGGGATATAATAATGGTCTCCATCCGTCATTCCTTCATTCTGTCACTTAACTTGTCGGGAGCATATCAAAAGTATAATAGCTATTAACTTGAAACCTTATAGGTGGATAGATGTAATGGAGGAGAAGTGCAGTGCACAAGAACTACAACTCTTGCTCTCATAATTTTGGAGTTATTGCCCTTTGTTATTTTAAACTTTTACTCTTATTTGGGGGCTTATCTCTTAAAGTATAATATCTATTAACTTGAAAATTCATAGGTGGATAGTTCGTATTGAAGAGAAGTGCAGTGCACAATAACTTTAACTTGCATGCATAATTTTCCAGTTATTGCCCTTTGTTATTTTAAAGACTTTGTTTGATTTTGTAGGAGGCAAATCTCTTAAAGTACAAAAGAATCAAGCTTTCATGACGTGGGGATGGCCATGTCCGACATGGCTCTTGTATAGAACTATTGTGCATTTTATCAAATGTGCTTGTGGTGAAGGAAACTGAAGTCCAAACTAAAATTTAAGCCAGTGCGTGACATTTCCAACAATTTTACATGCCCACAAAGCAAAGCTTCTGGCCAGCCTGTGCAGCCGCACAGTCTGACCAGAGTCTTCACTATGCACTATATGAGAGATAAGGTCTTAATCTCTCTTCTGGCATCCGGCATATAGTATTATTGCATTGTGTCCTTGTCTACCTTGCTTTAAGTTTGCACCTCATACGCAGGTGGAATTGTTGGAAATATCACGCACTGGCTCATTTGCAATTAGTAAACCAGTAGGAGTAGCTTTGGTGTTTGAAGGTTATAAGTTCCAGGATACTGGATGGTTAAAGTTGGTGAATATCATGCATTGATTGGGTTGTGGCCCTATATAGGCAGTTACAAGTGTTACTCACCGAGTCCACTAGTTGAAAGATCATTCAAAATAGTTTAAAAAAAAAAAATCCACTCAAATCAAACATGCTCCTTTATATTTATTAAAACAGATTCTTGATTTAAAATACATCTATTGCACAGTACAGGTAAAGACTAATGATTGCACTTTCCTTAAGAACATTTAGATTAAAGCTTTTATAAAATTTTAATACCCCCACCGGCAATTGTTGGGCATGACCCATGAAAGTGTCTTTTTATTATTGGGTCATGGAGGTCAAAGGTCAAGGTCAAAATTGAACTTTGTCTGTAACCCTTCTTGGACCTGGGAAAAAACACTGGTGAGGGGTATTAAGCTGCTTTGATACAGATCTAGTGATTCCTGCATCAAATAAGGCATTTCACAGAAATAGAGCAAAATTAGTATATTGCAAGGCTTTTACAAAAATAAGGCAAAACTAGCTTATTGCATGTTTGTGAAATTCCCTTCATTTCATGAAAAAATTTTATGTAAAATAAGACAGTACATTCCCAATGATTTGCATGACCTATGTAATCAGTCTTTACAGACCTTGCATTTTTACATGTGACCTGTCACACAAAATGGGTCCATCTGGCAATTCAGTAAAAAAAAAATATTTGAAAAGGAGATTGGGTCAAACCAAGGTTAACCAGAGATCACATTTCTAAAATTCTCATACATGGAGGTAGAATCATCATTCTAGATTCAGAAAATCAGCCATGTACGAAAAGTTTTCACCAAAGTCAGCCTTTGCAGAACATGCAGTCTAGCTAGGGTCTCCACTCATGCTCTACCCAGATGGTCTATTTTTGCCAGACAGGTCACATAATATTGTCTGTCCCCTCTGAATGCATTAGGTGGCCCTTGAATACACCATTGATATAATTGAAAATAAAATTGAATCAATATATTGAGCAATATTCTGTAACTTGCCTATACAAGATTAATATTATCAGAACTACAGATAAAGGGGGTATTTTGGATTTCAGATTAAATTATCTCAACAATGCTTGCACAAATCCTATATTGTCGGTAGTCGTTGGAATCTTTTCAAAGAGAATTGATTCAAATGTGTACCCACATCATGGTGTTTTAATAAGAAATAAAGATTTTAAAGTGGCAATTCCCCCTCTTATAAATTCCTCTGATTTTATTGACAATAATTTTAAATAAAATATTATTGTTTGTAATATTTTCAATTTTGGATATTGATAAAATAATACTTTCAATAATAAATAATATTAATTGTGTATTAGCTGCTTATGAATTTTCTAAGAATTTCAAGTGGAGAGAGATTTCCGCCTTTGCCAAAATAAGAAGTTCAGGCCTGATATGGTTACAATTTTCCTGGAATTTTTAGCTCACCTGAGCACAATGTGCTCAAGGGGAGTTATTAGGATCACCCTGAGTCTTTAGTCTGTTATCAATAATCTTAAAGCTTCTTTGTCTCCTTAACTACTTGGCTGATTTCATTGAAACTTTGTCTCCTTATACTACTTGGCTGATTTCATTGAAACTTTGTCTCCTTAACTACTTGGCTGATTTCATTGAAACTTTGTCTCCTTAACTACTTGGCTGATTTCATTGAAACTTTGTCTCCTTAACTACTTGGCTGATTTCATTGAAACTTTGTCTACTTAACTACTTGGCTGATTTCATTGAAACTTTGTCTCCTTAACTACTTGGCTGATTTCATTGAAACTTTGTCTACTTAACTACTTGGCTAATTTCATTGAAACTTTGTCAAAATGTAACTCAGACTCTTTGAATTACATCTCCACCTTAACAACTGGGCCAATTTCAAAGAAACTTTACCAGAATGTTCCTTGGGTGACCCTCTATAAAAATTGTCTGTGTAACTTTGATTGGCATATAAATATGGACATGGTGGGTGGAGACATATTTAGTGTCAAAAATCTTTGAATGACATCCCCTACTCAGACCACTTGGAACTTTACCAGAATGTTCCTTAGATGACCCTCTTCAAAAGTTGTTAGAAAATTTTGATTGGCCCATATGGGTGTGGCATGGCATGGCTTGGCTTATTTTCAGCCCGAAATCTTTGAATAACTCTTCGTCCTGAACCAATGGGCTGATTCCAATGATACATCACCAGAAGTTTCCTTGAGTCACCCTCTTTTTAAAATTGTTCATGAAGTTTTGATTGGCCCATAAATAAGGGCGTGGCAGGGTGGGCTTATTTTGAGCCTGAAATCTTCAAACATGTACTCCTCAGTGACTAATGGATGGGCAGGGTCTACTTTCATCTTGATTTTTTAAAATAACATCTCTTCAAAAACTAGGCAAATGTGATTTGCTGGAAAGTAACTTAGGTGAAATACACTGGACCAATAAAATTCAGATGAGTGGTTTAGGGCCATTTTGGCCTTCTTTTTAGCTCACCTGAGCACAAAGTGCTCAAGGTGAGCTATTGGGATCGTAGAATGTCCGTCGTCCGTCGTCAGTCGTGCGTCGTCCGTCGTGCGTCGTCCGTCGTCCACAATTTCTTTAAACATCTTCTCCTCCTAAACCAGTGGGCCAATCTTGATGAAACTTGGCAGGGATGATCCTTGGGTCAAGCTCTACCAAAGTTGTTCAAATAAATGAAATCCACCCTTAACTTTCCCTTTACCCTTAACAAAAAGGGTGAAAATATGAAAATCTTTAAAAATCTTCTTCATTGAAACCAGAAGGCAGACAGCTTTCATATTTGGTATGTAGCATCATCTAGTGGACCTCTACCAAGTTTGTTCATATCAAGACCCTGGGGTCATATTTGGGCTTTGCCCGGGCCCAACCCTTTTTACATAGAATCAAAGAGCGAAAATCTTTAAAAATCTTCTCCTCTGAAACCAGATGGCAGACAGCTTTGATATTTGGTGAGTAGCATCACCTAGTGGTCCTCTACCAAGTTTGTTCATATCAAGACCCTTGGGTCATATTTGGGCTTTGCACGGGTGCATCCCTTTATCTCTTATGAGCACGAAGGGTAAAAAAACGAAAATCTTCAAAAATCTTCTTCTATGAAACCAGATGGCAGACAGCTTTCATATTTAGTATGTAGCATCATCTAGTGGACCTCTACCAAGTTTGTTCATATCAAGACCCTGGGGTCATATTTGGGCTTTGCCCGGGCCCAACCCTTTTTACATAGAATCAAAGAGCGAAAATCTTTAAAAATCTTCTCCTCTTAAACCAGATGGCAGACAGCTTTGATATTTGGTGTGTAGCATCACCCAGTGGGCCTCTACCAAGTTTGTTCATATCAAGACCCTTGGGTCATATTTGGGCTTTGCACGGGTGCATCCCTTTATCTCTTGTGAGCACGAAGGGTAAAAAAACGAAAATCTTCAAAAATCTTCTTCTATGAAACCAGATGGCAGACAGCTTTCATATTTAGTATGTAGCATCATCTAGTGGACCTCTACCAAGTTTGTTCATATCAAGACCCTGGGGTCATATTTGAGCTCCATCTGGGCGCAACCCTTTTTACATAGAATCAAAAAGCGCAAATCTTTTAAAATATTCTTTAATCGAAACCAGAGGACACACTGTCTTCATTTTTGGTATGTAGCATCATCTAGTGGCCCCTACTAAGTTTGTTCACATCAAGACCCTTGGGTCATATTTTGGCTCCAACCGGGTGCATCTGTTTCAGCTCATCTGAGCACGATGGGTGAAAATAGGAAAACCTTCAAAAATCTTCTTCTTTGAAACCAGAAGGCAGACAGCTTTCATATTTAGTATGTAGCATCATCTTATGGAACTCTTTCAAGTTTGTTCATATCAAGACCCTGGGGTCACATTTGGGGTCCACCCGGGTGCATCCCTTTTTACATAGAATCAAAGAGCAAAAAGGCATATCTGTCTTGCTCTTCGCTGAGAACGTTCCATGGTATTCATCTTAGGCAATTATCTTCTTTTTGACATCTGCCTATCTAATTAATGTGATGTCCCAGGGGCCAAAGAGACTCAGGTGAGCGATCTAGGACCATCTTGGTCCTCTTGTTTTTCTGTTCACAAAGCTTTGTCAGACTGTAATGACTGAGATCAGCCTACACAGATGTGTGGTAAGATCTAAGTATTAACTGACTTTATGTTTTATTATTGTAAGAAAAATTTAAGCCGAGCTGAAAAATTAGCAATTATTATAAAACAAAGTGTAAACTTAGCAGGACAAGGGTTTATTCACACTTATCTTTTAATTCTTTAACTTTATTAAAATGAACTCATATTAATTTTGTTTCTGAATTCATTTTCAATTGGCCTAATAATGGTGTGCATTCATATAGAATTAAAACAATAATACAGTTACTTTTATATCTTTGGTTTTAAGATGTTTTATTCACATTTCTGTACTAGATAGTTGGCTTAAACTGTTTCCTTCGAAATAAAACGAGACAAATAAGACATACTGAACACAGCTATGTGACCCCATGCAGACAAAACCATCTTTATTAAAGAATTAACATAGGGTAAACAAAAAACTACGGTTAGTGCTTGAATTTTTTAGTATTTGAATCAAATTCTGGATAAACCAGCCTCTATGTATTTTAGATACCCTTGTTTTCATGCATGTGTGATAACGCTGATAAAGGAAGCACTTCATTAAAAATACTTTGCTTTGTTGATTTTTAAAAATAGATCAAATGTGCTTTTATTACAAACATTTTGACAGCATTTCTTCAGTTTCTGCATTTTATTGTCAATTAGTATGAGATTCGGTAACTGACATCTTATTGTTTGAAAATCATTTAAAAAGGGGAAATATTTAATCAAAGTTGAGGATTAACAATAATCCATTGAAATATGTATTTTCTTTGTGCAATTCCATATTGATTGGAGAATAATAAAAATGTAAACAGTTAATCAAAACAAGTTTCTTAAAAATTGGTTTCAAAATTTGAAACACATTTATCTAAGGATTAGTGCTAAACAATAAGACTTTTTGTTGATGTACATAATTTGAAATTTTGTGAAACTGCCTTAGGATATACATTCGGGAGTCAGTGAAAACTATTGCAAGTGCCTATTATATTTATAGGCACTTACAATGGTATTGCTCTGATCCCTTGTGAAACATTCTAGGAATTGTGCCTTTAATTATGTTTGCACTAACCAAATTTTTTAACTTTATTAATTCATAAAGCTGATTTAAGAGATTTACATAATATCGGTATCATGAGTCTGAAATATTTGTTAAAAGGATATACATCTAACAGAAATTTTTAGCAAAGCTTTTTGTTAATTTTTGGATTTTATTAGTGAAGGCCACTAATTTGTTGTTGGTCACTGAATGGTTTATAAAAGTAAATGGATTTATTTGGTGTAATTATTTGTGCATTGTTAGTCTTTGTTGCTAAATTGGTTTATTCCCATTAAATCCTGCATATTGACATTCAAAAGAAATTTACTTTTTGAAACAAAATTGTTTGTAGAAAAGCTTATATTGCTTGTATAACTAGTAATTTCTTCTTTTCTCAGAAAGTTTTCTACTCAAAGTTGGACTTATATTTGAATTTAAATCAACTTTAAATGCAGTCTGCAACTTCTGAATTTTGACAGGTCTGAAAATATTGTGCCTGGTTATGGATGATAAATACAGTAAAACTTGTGTTAAGCAACCACTTAAGGGACCACCAAAAAAGTGGTTGTTTATGGGAATGGTCGCTTGATACGAAATACTGTGATAAATGTGACAGTTCATGTTGATACCGTTTATAGATTGACGGTCAAGTGGTACCGAATCTTATGATGTTCGAACCCATTAGAATCGTCTAACTGAGACGATTCTAATGGGCTCTAACAACATAAGATTCAACAATAACCAATTTTTCGATAAGAATGTCCTCTTTTTCACATATTTTTATTACGGTGAAGGGACTTTTTATGTGGTCGCTTAATATAATTGGTCGCTTAATAGAAGTGGTCGCTCGAGCAATATCGACTGTATAAACATTGTTAGAAAACAGTTTACTTAGACTGGTTACTAAAAAAATCTTCTCAAGGTCTGTGTTAAAACTTATGTTAGAAATTACTATAAAGGTAAATAATTCTTTATTTTCGTATAACTTCAGAGTGATGAACAAGTTTATGGAACAATCGGTGAAAATCGCTACAAGTCCAAATTAGAATCTGAGGATCTCTATCAATTCTACAACACAGAAAAAATATCTCGAGCAAGTAAACGAAAAGCCATCTACTCTAGTTTTGACGAATCGGGTGAGTTTAGTATTCAATTACTTCCCTTATATAGAAGCTATATAACAAAGCTAAAATAGCTGTTTAGATCAATCTTATTCAAAAATAAGTTATTTTGAAGTAAAATATTTTATATTTAGAGGTCATTTAGTTGAAAATGTAATTGAATTTACTAATAATGGAAAAATCTTAGGGATTTAAATTAGCTCAAAACTGTTGTAAGTGTCAGTATAACCCAAAATATTTGACATGATTGAGCATGACCTCTATCTAAATAATTACACGCTATATTGATTCCAACTTTACATAATCGTCAGTTTTCGTTTTATTCCGGGAGTCGACTGTGATAAGTTATATGCTTATTTAGCGTCACCCTAGGTATAGGAATCTTCTAGATATAGTAGTAAGGTCACCGAAATGCAGAACAAAAGGTCCGTGGTTTCGAGCCCCGATCAATCTTATTTTTATTTTTCAAAAACAATAATATATGTTTTACCCATTACTTGTTTCAATTTCTTCACTTTCTCTTTTTTAATTTTTTTTTATTATAATTTCTTTTACAACTTAAATATCTCTACATGCATCTCTTAGACAATAACAAATACCATTGTTTGTATGCTTTCAAACTCAAAATCCGTGTGTGCTCTCAAATATATCTTAAGAGGTTCTACAAGCTACTTTAAAAAATGTAGTCTGATTTACGCTTCTTTATTTGATGGTTCAAATTTTGACAAACTAGTAAATTGAAGACAATTTCTTTGACAAAGGTAAAACGTAAAGGTTTCTAATAAATATATAGCCAAAAAACACAAGAAAGTCATGCGTATTTTTTCCTGTGATATGTTAAAAGAAAAAAAGATAAAAAAAAAAAAAATAAGAAAAGAAACGACATTGTGCAGATTTGAACCGCCAAAAGTATACATCGTATGACTGCGACCTACACCTCTAGGCCACGCAACCGTTAGTAACTGTAGGTAAAATTTTGAAATAATATGAAAACATACCATGCGTTCAATATGTAAAACGAACGTTTGGTGTTGATAACACTTTTGCATGTGCGCATACGTGCAAAGCGGGGTATCATTTCGAGAACGTTTGGCTAATGATTTCATCCTGAACGCAGGGATAGTCCCCCGGGTTTAGACGAAGTTATCTGTAACCACAGATCTTCCTCGATGGTAAATGTATTCATCGGTTAATTTATTCATTGCATAAAGGTCAAATCATGTCAATAATTTCAGGTTATAAATTTATTGGCACTTGCAATAGCTTTGCACTGACGCTTCAATATGAGAATCCATAAAGTTGGTTGTAGATTTAAATATAACTCCAGCTAAGCATAAGCTAAAATTTTGAAATTTAGGGGCCAAATAATGATATGCTTCAATGTCGAAAAGTGTAGTGAGTTAAATAGCTAGTATTGAATTCTGTATTACCAGCCAACATGGCTTTCATTGACCTTAAGTGTTCATATAATTTTGTTAAGCCTCATTATGAGTCATAATGATGTTTTTATCCACTATCTTAGAACTATAGAACTATTCAATAGCTCAGTGTGGAACTTTTGTAACTATTAATAAACAAATAGGCAGTAACAACTGTTTCAGTTTTAGCCATTTACCCAGCAATTTATCTTATTTGTCTTGTCTTTTGGATGTCCAAAAAGTTAGGGTTATTACATCAATTTGTTTCTATGACCGCAGATGAGGAGAGTTTTGATGGAGATGAAGAGGAACGTGTTTACGAAGATTTATCAGAGTACAGTTCTGGACGTGGTAGTTTAGAGATAGACAAGAAGGTTGAGGGAGACAATACCAAAAATAAAATATCTACCCTAGAAATGTTTGGCAAAAAGGGGACTGTGTTACGGACCCTCTGGGCTGAAATGCCTGAGGTAGGTTGGACATTAAGGTAGTGGACCTGTAATAGTTCTGCAGCATTTAAAGAGTAATGAAGATTAAGTGTTAACCAAGGTTTCCAAATGATTTTCGTTATTACGAAACCTTGGTCAATTTTGTGAAAGATCAGTAGTTCGTAAATATGAAGGAACTATTAGGGTTCCACTACCTTAACTGGACAAAAACAATAAAGTTTAAATTTTAGTTTAGACTTGTTCAAAGTGAAAAAGTTGCATTCTACAAGCTTCTTTTAATAGAATGTCAAAAATCTCCATGTTTTGGTGAAAAATATTGTAGAAAATGTAGAAATTGTTGGTATGTAACTGGGACTTTCTTTATTTACTACAATCATGTACCCCAGCTGTGGTTATAAGTATTCATTCTCTTACTGGGTAAAGTCTTTGTGGCATTAGTTAATTCTGTGTGGAAATAACGTTTGTCTGCAGTTGTTGTATGAAAGAGACGAAGATAGTATTTGTTGATTTCATAGAGGTATGAAATCTACAAATACTATCTTCATATCTTATAATTCAATATCATGAAGTAAAGGTGAAAAGATTTTTTCCATATCGAGATGGATTTTTTCTAGGACTGCTTTGTGCGCAAGCTTATTGAGCAATAAAATAATCTTTTCAGTCAATCAGAATGCAAGTATAGAGATGGGTGCAACTAAAATTATATCATTAAAAAGTAAGATGATCCCATTGACTTTTCTTGTATTCTGTTAAATACATTTGAATGTCAGATTGTGAAATTTCTAAAAGCGATATGCCAATTGCTTATTTAAGGAAGTTGTGATAACTTGAAATTAAGAAATTAAAGCAAAGAAATAAAAAATAATGCATGTGAATTACGCATGTCTTTCTTTCATTCAATTGAATATCTATTACTAGATGAATGAGGAGTTATGATGGTTTCCAATTTTGGATTTTCTGCAACCCAGCACAAAATGCTCCATCCCTGGATTTTCTGAGTAAAACACTGTCATACAACTTAGGTATCATTATAAAATGTGCATATATTATTAAAATCAGACTTCGTTTGGGGAGCAGAAAATCCAGGACAGAATTGTTCATAAGTAGCACATTTTTTCCATGCTTTTCATATAACTTAACGTTTTCCCTCTAACCTATACATGAAAAAAATCAGATCCATTTGTTAGTCCCCTACCGGTGTTCACACCGGAGGGGACTATAGGTTTGCCCTCCGTCTGTCCGTCCGTCTGTCCATCCTTCTGTCCGTCCGTCTGTCCGTCCGTCTGTCCGTTCAAATCTAGATCCCGCGATAACTTAATAACTAAGCAAGCGTTTTTGATGAAAGTTGGTATATGACTAGATGGCAATGTGTAGATTATGCACATCATTTTATTTTTGTTTTTCGACTTAAATTGAGGTTGCTATGGTTACAAAAATAGTGAAAATATGGCCAAAAATGGGATCCTGCGATAAGATAATAACTAAGCAAGCTAGTTTGATGAGACTTGGTATATGACTATATGGCAATGTGTAGATTATGCACATCATTTTATTTTTAAGTCGCTTGCGCTCGCGCTGCGACTTATTGTGGCCGTACGAAGTTTTCTGGACAGGTCAAACAAGGTCAAAGACAGACCTCTTAACGTCTTCTGTATTTCTGTTTTGAGACAAAGTAGATCTCTGATTTCTTGTCCGCACTTTATGGTAATAAACATAACGAAATAATGCCACATTTTGGATCGCATGAAAGTGCCATATGAGGCAGAGAAAGAATTTCAAAAAACAAAAACTAACAAACAAAAAACACCGTAACCACACCTGTTTAATATGCAGTTACGAGTTTTTTCGTAAACCATTGAAAAAATAGTGCACTACGCGCAGTAATACAGACGCGTTTCATAAAAAGAATAACATCGGTTTTCAACAAAGTCTCGTAACCACAATTTGTTTTTATATACAGTTAAGGGGTTTTCGTTGAAAGCAGGGCTCTCGGAAATGACAGTAGTGTCGTCTGAGACGACAACTTTTTCAGCGGACGACAAAAAATACTATCGAAGGAT
This sequence comes from Fragum whitleyi, assembly GCA_948146395.1. Classification (NCBI taxonomy): domain Eukaryota; kingdom Metazoa; phylum Mollusca; class Bivalvia; order Cardiida; family Cardiidae; genus Fragum; species Fragum whitleyi. The sequence goes on from OX411554.1 coordinate 52,572,259, forward strand.
TCCACCGGACGACAAGTTTTTCTAAGACACGCGTCCCGACTTATAACCTCTCGGCTGTGTATAACATGTATTTGATTGTTTACGTAAGTTAGGCTAACTGTCGCGTGAAAAATTGATAATAGCCATATCTGAAGTCCGATAGATGGGCGCGGTAGGCGTAGCGTTAATTGACGCCAACAGCCAATCGTAATCGGTTATTCGTAGACCTTGTAGGCGGAGCCTGACTATCAATGAATTGAATCTAGACTCTGCCTGACAATGTGTTTTTGTGATTGTTAGGCATAAACGAAACACGTGAACAATTAATATATTGATCGAAGCAGTTGATTCACTAATTATATACAGGTAATTGAATTCGAGCAGGGCCCCAATTTAGACGAAGACAATTGTAAGACAACAAAATTGACCCGATTTGTTCGTAACAAGTAAATGATTAGTCCGTGTCCTTCGAACTGTCCCGAATCTCTTTTACCTTTTTTAAAATCGGTATTTTGACTTAAAACAATTATTCAATTAAAGAAATGTTCCAAAAAAACACGAAACGAATTACCACTACCGGTGAATCTCTGAAACGCCGTGCATGTGCTTAATTCCGTCGGATACCGTATTTCGAAAATGGAAAGCTCCGGATCAGACACGTGTTGAAATAAAAAAAAAAATGAACCCAAATCAAGAGATAAGTGGTTCGGAAAGTTTAATTATTTCAATTAAAAAAAAAGAAAAAGAGAGAAATAACCAATGCAGTTCAAACATACAATCTTTTGTAATGAAAATGAATTCTGAATTTTTTCTCTCAATTGGCAACATCTGCAAAGAGAATCATCGCATTGACTTATATGTTGAGATTTTTTTAAAGTCTAAGTAAATACAATAACATTTTTTGACCTCTTTTTAACTTCTGGCAAAAGGAAGATATGACTGTTTCAAAGACTTGCTTCTGTATTGGTTTTACATGGTTTTAAACTGAACCGGGAAAAGTTTTGTCATCTACTGAGCCCATCTCCAAAAATGAATAAAAAAAATGTAAAAAGCATTGGGATAAAAGAAGAAAATGTTTTTTACAAGCAATTCTTTCTTTTCAATCAATGTTTTCCTTAAGATAACCATTCTAGTGACTAAAACATTGGATTGTGTAGTAAAAGGTTAATAAATTGTCGTTTCAATATCATAGTTTTGCATGGTACAAAATCAACCCTCATAATGATGGAATCTAACTTTTTTGTGTTGGATCCAATTTTTTATGAAGTTGGATTCCTGGAATCCTACTTTCAAAACCCTAGTGAGAGCCCTGGAAAGCATCGAAAAAATAGTTCGCGCATGAGCAGTAATTCAGACACGCTCTCATATAGATCCAGTCGCCATTTTCTCATCGGTTGTTATTCGCTTCGTTTTGACAGAAACTCTGATTTAGGACCATATAAAATTAGATATTCTTAAAAAATTATCTATCAATATTTCTAGTCAATCGATAAAGAAGCATTTTTCTCGACAGAAGAATTTTGATTCTATGGAATATTTCCGAGATATGAACAAATTTTCCACAAAATACTCCACCCACCAATGTTAAATTCGATCAAAGTCAAAATAAGGAGATATGGTGAAACTTGTGTATTTTTTTTAAATACTTGAACCAGAATAGTGGTAACATTTTCATCTTTTTCACTTCGAAAATTATTATTCTGTTCAATGAAAACCGATGATTGTATTCATCCCGTATCAAAATGTCATTTGTGACAGAAAATAATAGGTCGGTATTAAGTATGTTTTATTATACCCCAGCGAAACTTTTTGTAGCTCCACTAAAAGAGTGTCACCCATATCGTGAACCTATGTAGAGGAATAGCAGGAGGCTCGGCTAGGGTATTGTGAAAGTACTGGTAAGAAAAAAACTAGAATCCATGGTTTGGTGCTCCAGTCGCTGCGGTATGACCATAGCAGTTGAAAACGGCGTAATACCCCAATAAACCATACCCTTGCAAAACGATCGTCAGTGTTCTCCCCAGCCCAATAAGCTGTATCAGCCCCACTGCAGCTTCATCTAAACTAGTGTTATGCCCCTACAGCTTTAAAACTACCCCACCGCTTAATTTCTTCAAAATGGTCATCAAATAGAGAAATTTTAGTTATCTTATGTCAAAAACTGATGAAATAAGGCAAACTGACGAATTAAGGCATTTTGTACAACAAATATGCATAAAAACATTATTGGAAAGAAGAAATTGCTCAACATGAGCAATTTATTCTTTTCCCAAATGTTTTTATTCACATAATCACAATTACTTGCATAAACACTGTATTGTAAGCTTCCAACGATGCTGCCACTACAGCTTCCAATTATTCTTAGGAGAACCCTGATCGTTTTAGGGGTTATACTGGCATCAGCCTGTCTGTCCGTCCATGTACAAATCTTGGCTTGCACATAGCTCAAATATTGATAAAGGTACATGTATAATTGTGACCCATCACACTAAAAGGGACCTTATGGCATGTGTGAAAAATATTGACCCTAGTCAGTCTGTATTGTCCGCGTAGCCAGACTAGGGTCGACACTTTTCACTTTTATGTAATTTTCTAAATCTGGGGTATTTACCCTATCTTACTCTGTATTCACTTTTCACATACGGGATCTGGTTAACATGCGCTGGGTCTGACAAGTTTGTCAAAATTTGGATTTTTGGAGTTCGGATAAGGTCCCATTTAGCGTGACAGGTCACAATTTTGAAAATTCAAAGGTGCATAGAATTTATTGTGGAGAGGTTCAATAGATCTAATTTTTAAGAGACAAACATCTCTTGTTATATACAATTCAATATTAATTTTATTTCCTTCAATACTTTTTAAAACCTTCTCTGTTGGGGTCATAAAAAGCAAGTCTTGTTTAACTAATACATCTGTTGAAGCGACTTTCAGGCCCTTCAGGGCTTTGATTGTTTTTAGACTAAAATTGTTGTTGCTATGGTTACGGAAATAGTGAAAATATGGCATAAAATATTGGATCCTGCGATAACTTAATAAGTAAGCAAGCTAATTTGATGAGACTTGGTATATGACTAGATGGCAATGTGTAGATTATGCACATCATTTTATCTTTGTTCTTTGACAAAAAGTGCGGTTGCTATGGTAACGGAAAAAGTGAAAATATGGCAAAAAATGGATCCTGCAATAACTTAATAACTAAGCAAGCTAACTTGATGAAACCTGTTTTAAAATGTAAAAAAAAATTATAAGCCATGTTAGTCAGGGTGGTGATGCAGCAGTATTAATCACCTCCAGTGAAAGTTCACATTTCTTACCAACAAGACTGAAGAAAAACATCTTGGATCAGACAAGGTAACTGTTATTGATACTATTTCTTGCATCTGTCTATTGCTTGCATGAATTGTATAGTGGGCACAGCAGAGACAACAACTCATGTAAGTCTTGTTTGACGTCCCTGATAGAATGGGCTTGGGAAAACATTGAGACAAACAAAGCCGGTAGGGGACTTTTGCCATGTCCGACATGGCTCTTGTTTTATTTTGTCACTTTGTTGAATGACAATATTTTACTCAGAAATTCCGAGGGTGGAGCTTTTGCGCTGGGGTGCAGACAATCCAAATTTGGAACAGTACATACCTGGAATTAGATAAGATTTCTGATTTTATAGCTTTGTTGGTCAATCTCACATCAATAACTGATTAAAATTTGATTAAAACAATTAGATTAAGTTATTTCCAGAAAAAAAACAGTATTTATTATTTGACATTTCAGGTCAAATCCAGTGGAGTATTAGAAAAGATTACACCTCATGAGAGAAAGCTACAAGAGGTATTTATTTTGCGTTTTGAGTTCTTATTAGTCACCACAGGTGAACGCTTTAGGGCCAATGGTCCTCTTGTTTTATTTAGTTGGGAAATGGGAGATTATTAGAATAAGCTATATTTTTCTGAAAAAATGTCGAAAATGTTTGATGTTGAGTGGTGTTTTTAAGATAGGTGTTTTTAGCTGACCTTAGCACCAAGTTCTCAAGTTGAGATATTTTTTATCGTCCAATGTCCGTCGTCTGTTGTCAGTCATCCACAATTTCTTCAAACATCTTCTCCTCCTGAACCGGTGGGCCAACCTTGATGAAACTTGGCAGGGATGTTCCTTGGGTCAAGCTCTACTAACGTTGTCTGAAAATGAATGATTTCCACCCTTAACTTTCCCTTTACCCTTAACAAAAAGGATGAAAATCTTCAAAAATTTTCTTCTCTTAAATCAGAAGGCAGAGAACTTTCATATTTGGTATGTAGCATCATCTAGTGGACTTCTACAAAGATTGCTCATATCAAGAACTTGGAGTCATATTTGGGCTCCATCCGGACGCAACCCTTTTTACATAGAAACAAAAAGGGCGAAAATCTTAAAAAATCTTCTTTCCTGAAACCAGATGGCAGATAGTTTTCATATTTGGTTTGTAGCATCACCTAGTGGGCCTCTACCAAGTTTGTTCATATCATTACCCTGGGGTCATATTTGGGCTTCGCCTGGACGCATCCCTTTTAGCTCTTCTGAGCACGAAGGGTAAAAAAATGAAAATCTTCAAAAATCTTCTGCGTCAAACAAGAAGACAGACATATTTCATATTTTTGTATGTAGCATCATCTAGTGGACCTCTACCAAGTTTGTTCATATCAAGACCCTAGGATCATATTTGGGCTCCACCCCAGGCGCAACCCTTTTTTACATTGAATCAAAAAGCAAAAATCTAAAAAAGGATTCTTTTCCGAAACCAGAGGGAACAAAAATCATATAATTCGGTATATAGCATCATCTAGTGGGCCCCTACCAAGTTTGTTCATATCAAGACCCTGGGTTCATATTTGGGCTACACCCAGGCACAACCCTTCTAGCTCATCCGAGCACGATTGGTGAAAATAGGAAAATCTTCTTCTCTGAAACAAGAAGGCAGACAGCTTTCATATTTAGTATGAAGCATAATCTAATGGACCTCTTCCAAGTTTGTTCATATCAAGGAACTGGGGTCACATTTAGGCTCCACCCGTGTGCATCCCTTTTAACATAGAATCAAAGAGGGAAAAAGGCCTTTCCGTCTTGCTCTTGGCTGAAAACATTCCATAGTATTGATCTCATGTAGAAACTATCTCCTTTTTGACATCTACCTATTTAATTAATGTGATGTCCCAGGGGTCAAAGAGACTCAGGTGAGTGATCTAGGACCATCATGGTCCTCTTGTTTAGAATAAGGGTGGTTATGAGCAAAATTCAGTAAAGACACTGGTGCAGATGCACAGGCTGACCAGGGGCCTGTTTTACTAATTATCTTACTATCATTCTTTGCGAAAGTCAAAAATTAAAGTTGCTTCTACAAGTTCCTATGAGATATTGCAAGGCAGAATCTAACTATGAATGAAAATACTAAATATGATGTGTGATTTTGACCTATGATTAATTCTGTCATAAGAAGTTAAGTAAAACGGGCCCAGGGTCTTTGTTTGTCCACATTTTTAGCTCACCTGAGCACAAAGTGCTCAAGTGAGCTATTGTGATCACCTTTTGTCTGGCGTCCGTGCGTCGTCAGTTGTCCATCGTCAGTTGTCCATCGTCTGTCAACAATTTCTTTAAATGACATCTCCTCCTAAACTACTTGGCCAATTTACACCAAATTTTACAGAAATGTTCCCTAGGTGGTCCCCTTCCAAAATTGCTAAAAGAATTGAAATCAGTGAAAAACTCTGGTTGCAATTGCAACCAAAGTTGAAAATTTTAGAAAATCTTTAAAATTCTTCTTCTTTAGAACAAGCAGTCCTATAGCCTTGAAATTTGGCATGGATGATCAGCTCATAGACCTGAATAAAAACAGCTAAAATCATATCTATTGGGTCACCAGGTGGGGAGCACTTAGGGGGAGGAGGGAGTTCTTTGGGTTAATTTTGTAATCTTTAACCTTCTTCTTCTTCTGAGTAAGAAGCCCTACAGCCTTCAAATTTGGCATGGAGGATCAGCTCATAGACCTTGATAAAAATAGCTAAAATCATATCTGTTGGACTGCCAGGTACGGAGCACCAGGGGGGAGGGGGTAGTACTTTTGTGAAAATTTTGTAATCTTTAACCTTCTTCTTCTTCTGAACCAGGAGCCCAACAGATTTGAATATTGGCATGGATGATCAGAATATGGACCTTTATAAAAATAGCTAAAATCATGACTGTAGATTCACCAGGTGCGGAGCACCAGGGGGGAGAGGGTATTACTTTTGTGAAAATTTTGTAATCTTTAACCTTCTTCTTCTGAACCAGGAGCCCGACAGATTTGAATATTGGCATGGATGATCAGAATATGGACCTTTATAAAATTGCTAAAATCATGACTGTAGATTCACCAGGTGTGGAGCACCAGGGGGGCGAGGGTATTACTTTTGTGAAAATTTTATAATCTTTAACCTTCTTCTTCTTCTGAACCAGGAGCCCTACCACAAGTCTTGGGAAGGGGGTAGTACTTTGGATCATTTTTAGCTCCAATGGCTGAAAGCCACTGGGGCTATTGTCATGGTGTTGTGTCCGTCGTGCGTCCGTCTGTGCATCAGTGCGTCCGTGCGTCTGGTCGTAAACTTTTTCTTTAAAAATCTTCTCCTCAGAAACTACTGGATGAATTTCAACCAAACTTCACAGGAATGAATCTTTGGTGACCCTCTTTAAAATTGTTCAAGAAATTTTGATCCAATGAAAAACATATATTTAATGGGCATGGCTCTCTTCCAAATATGGTAAAAAGTGAGTATTCTCACATTCTATTTGATGGAAACCAGTTGAATTTTATTTTATTGGCGGAAGTCATTTCTCTATATGTTATATTGTGGAAACTTTGAAAATCATTTTCTCAGAATGTAATAGATGGATATCAACCAAACTTCACTGGAATGATCCTTGACTGACCCTTTATCAGTTTACCAACAATTTTTGTGATTGGATGAAAAATATGTATTTTATGGGCGGAGGTCATTTCTCCATATATGGAAACTTTAAATAAAAATCATTTTTTCAGAATGTAATAGATGGATATCAATGAAACTTTTTGGTATGATCCTTGGGTGAACCATTTTCTTGCAGCCAAAAATTATTGTCATTGGATGAAAAATATATCTTTTTTGGGCTGAGGTTATTTCTCTATATATTATATAGATGAAACTTTGAAAATCAGTTTAAACATCTGTTGAGCCCTAAATATCTAAAAATTTTATCAAAACTTTGATTTGCTTTTACATGAATTTCAATCCTGTGGAGAGACTCAATCCATTCATGGCTTTCTAGTAGGAAATGTCATGCACAGGATCAACTGTAGGGGTCATTAGATTTATTATTAAAAGATTTAGAAAGCCACCAATGGATTGATAATACTAAACATATTGGGAGATTAGAAGCTAGAGGCTTTGAAAGAATGTCCTGGTAATACTGGTTTGAAAAATACCAGAAATACCTAATAAGGTACTCAAATTGCTGGTAAATGAATGAAAAACTGTTAAAACAGCTTAAACCCAATTCAAACAAACATCTTTTGGAAAACAGATGAAGAAAAGAATACATTCAAATTAAATTATGACCCACTAAAATGTGTTTGCCCTCACTTTCATAGCTTAGGGTAATATTGATTTACAGGTGTCCCTCTGTTGGTCTGTCTGTCTTCAAAAACTTTACCTACCAACTAACCATTTTCTAACTTCAATGCTTTTTAACCCTTTCCTGTTTTACAAAATTTTGGACCTGTCCAAATTCAAAGGTTTTGCAGACGAAAATTTAAAGTGGATTTTATTTGAAAAATAACCATTCAGTAGGGTAGAAACTAGGGTGGAAAAAGAAGAAATTGCTTGTCAGAAGCAATTTCTTCTTTTTTCACACTGTTTTCTCAATCATAAAATCACAGGCACGTAAAAAGCAGGGATTAAACAGCAAAGGGTTAAGTGGCAAAAAGGTACCTCCCTCACATTGGCATCTTTGAAGGTCAAGGTCATCTGACAAGGTCAAAGTCAATTATCAAGGTCAAAGTGAAAAAAATATATCATTTTGGTCGGCTTCAGTATTTTAAAACTCATATTTTTCGTGTTGCAGGCCATGTTTGAGATTATCACATCCGAAGCTACATATCTAAAGAGTTTGAATGTTCTGGTGGATGTATTTTTGATGTCCGAGGAATTTGGTCAAGACATGTCAAATAAGAGTGTGTTGACCAGACAAGAGAGGCATGTGGTATTTTCTAACATTGGAACTATTAGAGATACAAGTGAAAGGTAAGATTGATGAATTTTTGATGTGTGAAGAATTTGGTCAAGACATGTTTAAAGGCATACACGCGCAAATAATTTTGCCGACAGAATTTTTTATTATTTCAAATATTTGTTAATAAAAATAGCTCAAGCAAAAATATGCAAAAAAATTTGGGGGTCACCGTATCCGTTTTTGAGAAATTGACCCTTGAAAAAACGCATTTCTATACAATTTTTCACTGATTTTCGAGTGATTTTGTAGATCGCTGTATAGTTCGCTTAATCCCGTTTTCTCTGATATTAAATTCTCTTTTGAAATAAAAGTTTCAGAACATTTAAGAATGAAATTATGGGTTCATTTGATACATTTTTGAAGGCTTTGCTAAAATTTTCGTCCATGAACCGATGAGATATAACGCAGGTGGGTGTAGTAAAAAATAAGAATCTTTTCCAGAATTTCGTGTACCTAAATTTAAAAATAATCAAAACTGCTCGACAGTTTTCTTTTGAATTTAGTACACTTATAGTGCATTCAAATCCAATCTCGTTCGTACCAAAAAAATAATATGTCACCGTGCTTTTTTAAGAGCAATACGCTTATTTCCGAGGCAACCGTAGGGATTCTAAGCATCGACGTCAGAAATCAACGTTGACGACGTCGTTTTGTGTTCATCCGCAAAAGAATGCATCGCGCCTATCTTGAACGTCGTTCATATTTTTGGAGCTTTTTGTTGCTTTATCAAAATATTTTCACAGACCTAGGCAACATATTTAAGCAAAAAATGTCTACTTCTTGTTCGATTCATAAAGACAGAGGCGCTTTTGAACTATAGATAAAATGGAAAAAAAAAACATAAAAAGGCAGACGAAAATCTGAATTTAACCAAGCAAAACAGGTGAAACATGGATTAGTTTGTCATTGGGTGACCAAAGCATTGAAAATACAGCCTAAACATTGCTGTAGTAACGAGTTTTTGACACCTTAAGATGATGAAACAAAATGCCTATAATGCTGCTGATATCAGTAAAACCATAAACATACGCATTTTCCACATAATATTTTTAGTTGGTGGTTTAGAAATGTTAAAATGATGATTATACGAAAATAATGAAATGAATAAACAAAAAAGTTGTCCTGTCTACAGTCTTTAGAAGACATTAAATTTGAACATGGGCCTCCCATTCTATCATAGCTAACATTTTTCTTGCGGAGTTGGTACAACGTCTGTTAACCCTAAAATCGCGGCGTCCTACAGCTAAGAACATCGTGAAATTGACAAAAGGAATGATTTTACAATGAAATGAATAATTGGAATGAGCGAGTTTTGAATGAATTCAACATTTTTGGTTGAAACTGGTCGATCAGATATAATGACGCAATATTAAATAAATAGATCTGTAATGTCTTCACTTACCAGAGACTTAAAAATCACGCTGGTCAATGAAATCAATTATTATTGGAGTGCTCCTAAATTTGGAGCCACTGCGAAAAATTCCATTGATTCTATATCATAGTCGAACGTAGTCAGTAACATACTGCGATCAATTCCGGAGTGTGATAAATGATTTTGATGCGTTTTGATTGAGTCGGTTTGGATATCCACGAATGAAGCCCTGCGCTAGTGTTTCAGAATGATTGAGTGGAGTCAATTTCAGATGGTCAAAATAACAGTAAGATGCGATCATCGTACGGTTTTACGAGAAGTGGAAACCTTGCGATTCGTCGAACAAAAGATTGGTTTGGCTAGCCTTAAGACCCAAGTCTAAAATGATAAAAAATAACTAATAATAATAATAATAAAATATGAAAAAAACACCAAACAACAATAAAGTAAATAGATCTTCAATTATACTACGTGTAGGTATGAAAACTGCCTAGGCTTAAGAGTGACAGGTTTTAGTTCATATTCAATAAGCATTACAGTACAAGTATCCGCTTACTCATTGGTGAATAGATTAGGTGTATATTTCAGAAGAGAAACAGCATATAGGTCTAATTTCAGCAGTATTTCCCTGGAAAAGACTCTGTAACGCTTTCATTGTTCGCATAAAGCTGTAACGGCGCGCATTTTTGCCAGGCAACGTTCTGACGTCGTTTAGCAACTATAATGACGTCAAGCTGGCGGGAAATTATCGGTTTCGTTTCGCAACCATGACCATCAGTTTTAGAACAAACAGAGTTATGTTCCTTGATTTTGAAATGTATCGCCGCTATGCGATGCATCATTTACGCACGTATGCCTTTAACAAAAGTGTATTAACTAGACATGGTGATGGCTCAGCACAAAACAGAAGTAACTGCCTTTAACCCTTGTCATGCTGAATAAATTTTGGCTAAAATTTTCCATCAAAATCAAAGGGCAAAAAGCACTGAAAGTACCAACTGTAGGCCAATATTTACTTGAAAAACTAAATTTATTGACAATTCTGGTTTGAAAGTGAGAAACAGGTGGTGTAGACTAACATCAGACTGCACATATGTGCAGGCTGATGTTTGTCTATAGCTCCTGCCAAATCAGGAATATTCCGGGTTCAACATGACAAGGGTTAATAGGCAGTTACTTCTGTTTTGTGCTGAGCCAATAATGGTGTGTTTTCTAACATTGGAACTATTAGAGACACTAGTGAAAGGTATGTAGACCAACTATTAATGTCTTGAAAGGTATTGATTGGTACAAAATGAAAAATATTAAGACATCCAAAGAACATCATTCATCCCTGCCTCCTTCTGTTCAGTATTTTATATCTTACAAAAATACTTTCTAGAGAAAATGAGTCAAATAGATAAATATTTTATATCATAAATCTAAAATCCATCAAAAAAAAAATTGACAGTTCAGCTCGGTATCACTGATGAGGAGAAGAACATTAAAAGCTCATGCCTTTATCCTCATCCTTTTTGCTTCATTTACATGTATTTGTGTCATATTCATATGCATATGTTTATTATTGTGTCGAAACTTGTGCAATTAAGATATGTTTAAAACAAATTGATGAATAATGTTCTATGCAAAGCAAAAGGCATTTGTTCTGCAAAAGCAGCATGTATAGTAAAAAAAATTAAAAAATGCAAACATTTAATTTATCTTATTAGGGTCAAAATTACAGATGGAGACTATAATTGTAGGGATTTTCCTATAAAGGCAAACCTGCTAAATACAAACTGTAGCACATCTTCCTTTGTTTCAGATTTCTTGCTGATTTGGAATCTCAGTGGCAGAAATCAGTGATGCTAAACGACATCTGTGATATAATAGCTAAACATGCGTCCAAAAGTTTTGAGTGCTATGTACATTATTGTAGTAACCAAACATTCCAGGACCGACATGTAACAGAATTAAGGTAAGTTTTATGTTCATTATCCCCAGTAGTTCGGCAAAGGGGATATAGTAATGGTCTCCGTCTGTCATTCCATCATCCCGTCGTTCCTTCATTCTGTCTCTAAACTTATCTAGAGCATAAGAACTGCAACTCTTGCTTATATAATTTTGGAGTGTTTGCCCTTTAATTAGGCTTCAGTTTACTATCAAGCTTTGATGGCAGGGGATGGCCATGTCCGACATGGCTCTTGTTTGGTTTTGTTCAAGGGGTGTTCATACATCTGCAATCTAATTGCCAAACATGTGTCCAAAGTTTTGAATGCATTGTAAATTATTTTATCTTATAACTATACAAATATCCATATGATAACATCCCGTATGATATTTTTTATGATATCACATAGTTATTTTTAGAACAAAGTTATCATGCAGTTATTTTTAGAAACTTGCATTTCAGTTAGAAACATCGATGAAAACAAGACAAAAAGAGGTTATAAGATAAATATAATACACACTAAGTGTATTGTATGAAAAAATATCTAACTCGGTTGTGAGAATTGATAATTGTCTCGGCAGAGCCTCGACAATGATCAATTCTCCCAACCTTGTTAGATATTTTTTCTGATACAAAACACTAAGTACGTATTATATATGTAGTTATCAAACATACTGGGACAGTCATGTGATAGAAAATTGAATATCATGAAGTTACAGTGTAAAGATTTATCCATAATGAGACAGATTTCTTATAGGACATCTTTGTTCTATAGCTTACATAGTAGTTGTGAGATCATAATTGTTCCGTCAGCCTAATTAGCTCATTCGGTAAAGCACCGGATTTCACAACCCTTGAAGTCTGACCATGTCGGTTTGATTCCCAGGGTGGCACACTTACAAACTGATTGTCTTTCGGGTGAGACCTTAAACCAAGGTCCTGTGAGAGGGTGCTTTACACCAAGCACATTAAGAATCACGGCGAATCTCAGCAGTTAGTTTTGTCCTTGCACTATCCCCTGTTACAACTTGCCCTCTTCTGGGGGTGTTGCTCATATGGGCATGTGCAACGGTATTGATGATAAATAAACAGAAATACACACACACAAAATTGTTTTCATTAATGAATGAAAGCAATTTTTTAGCCAATCAGAATGCACAAATTGAGAAAGACACAACAAAAATTAAATTATTTACATGTATCATTCTACAGAAAGAAGATGGACTTTGCCGAAGCCCTGAAGCGTCTAGAGCACCATCCAGAATGTCAGGGTCTCCCTATGATATCCTTCCTCTTGTTGCCGATGCAGCGTATAACAAGACTTCCCCTATTGGTGGATGCCATATGCCATAGACTTGATCCTATCAATGACAAAAGTAGACACAAATCTGCCATCAACGCATTTAATGCATTATCAAAGGTATGCTGAATGACATAAAGTATTATAGAATATTGTATTTTCATGATCCATCAATAAAACCCTTTCGAAAACATTGATTATTTGGCCGAGAATAATTGTTACCAATTCATGGGCAACAGTGACTAAAACCATACTGCCTGTTTTTATACACCTCTGACTTGGTTATAAATTGGCCTGTCTGTCCCTTATCAAAATCTCTCAAAAAAGATTTCAATATCTTTCAAAATGCGGACTAAAATTAGTAGAGTGTTTCAACATTTTTATCAGTATATTCTTGTATGTTTCTCCAATCATCAAAAATTTCAATCGCTTATAGGTAACATTCGGTACTCTCAGGCTTCAATGGCAAGGATGAAGTAAAAATCAATGGCTCAGCCCAAAACAGTTTGTTTGCCTATAAACTTATAGGCAGTTACAACTGTTTCATGCTGAACCATCAAAATAAGGCGTAGTGAGTCTTTTCATGAAATATTTAAAGATCTAGAGGGGAGAAAACTTTAAAATTTTTATTCAAATTACTGCCACTACCTATTTTGTTCACAGGTGGTAAAGAAGTGTAATGATGGTGCTAAAAAGATGCAACAAACAGAACAAATGTGCCTTATTGCCAAAGAGATAGCTTTCTCTGCCACCAAAGTGAGTAAAATTTCTCATAGATTAAAGCCTGTGTATGACATTTACAACAATTCCAAAGATGCCTAACTTGAAGACTCAGATCAGCCTGCATCTACGCATCTACACAGTCCGATAAGTCTTAACTATGCAGGAAAAGTTGCCATCATAGCGCAGGACTGGTTGTAGTGCGTTGGACTGTTAATCTAGAGGTCTCTAGTCTGATCCAGCAGCACTCATCATTATACCCCCGCAAAACGAATGTTTTCGGGGGTATACTGGAATCGGCCTGTCTGTCCGTCTGTCCATCCGTCCGTCCGTCTGTCCATCCGTCTGTCCGTCTGTCTGTCCGTCCGTGGACATTTATACTAGTAATTTTGTGTCGTGAACTCCTCCTTCAGTTTTCATTCAATAGTAATGAAACTTCATACAAACATTGATCACAAGTTGAAGTTTTGCAAGACACAATTTTCAAGTCTCAACTCTCCTGTGGTCATGAATTATCTCCCCTTGAACTAAGACATTTTTTTTCCTATTTGTAACTATGTACTGATAATTTTGTGTCGCAAACTCCTCCTTCAGTTTTCATTCAATAGTAATGAAACTTCATACAAACATTGATCACAAGTTGAAGTTTTGCAAGACACAATTTTCAAGTCTCAACTCCCCTGTGGTCATGAATTATCTCCACTTGAACTTAGACATTTTTTTCCTATTTGTAACTATGTACTGATAATTTTGTGTCGCAAACTCCTCCTTCAGTTTTCATTCAATAGTTATGATTTTTAATACAATTATTTGACATAAGTTGAAGTTCTGCAAGACGCAAATTTCAAGTCTCAACTCCCCCTGGTTCATGAATTATCTACCCTTGAACTTAGACTTTTTTTCCTAATTGTTACTATGTACTGATAATTTGTGTCGCATACTCCTCCTTCAGTTTTCATTCAATAGTGATGAAACTTCATACAAACGTTGAGCACAAGTTGAACTTTTGCACGACACAATTTTCAAGTCTCAACTCCCCCTGGTTCATGAATTATTCTCCCTTGAACTTAGACATTTTTTCCTATTTGTTACCATGTACTTATAATTTTGTGTCCCAAACTCCTCCTTCATTTTTCATTCAATAGTTATGATTTTTAATACATATATCGATCATAAGTTGAAGTTCTGCAAGACCCAATTTTCAAGTCTCAACTCCCGCTGGTTCATGAATTATCTCCCCTTGAACTTAGACCTTTTTTCCTAATTGTTACTATGTACTGATAATTTTATCTGTCCTTCAACTTAGACTTTTTTTGTACACATGTACAACAAAAATCTTGTGTTGCAAACTCCTCCTTCAGTTTCTTTTTATATTTTAAGCATTTTTTGCCTCTTCTGTCAAAGTATCTCATTCTCTGAAAGCACTTGCGGGGGTATTAAGTCACATTCTGTGACAAGCTCTAGTTTACACCTATTTGTCTCCTACTAATTGGTTGATAATCAAAGACCTATGTGGGATAGCAGCTGGAGGCTGGGAAAAGATCAAATGATAGCACTGGTGTGAGAAATACAAGGAATCCATTAGGTGTTCAAGCCGCCGCTATATAACTGAAAGATTGTTGAAAGTGATGTTAAACCCCATTCAAACAAACAAAAACAATGCAGGAAAATAAAGCTTAGAACCAGCTGTAGTCTGATGCCAGGGTAATTAATTATACCCCCCACCTACGAAGTAGAGGGGGGTATATTGGCTTCACCATGTGTGTCTGTCTGTCTGTCCATCGGTCCCTCCATAGACCTTTTCGTTTCTGGACTCTAACTCAAGAACCAAGTGACCTACAATCATGAAACCTTATACAAATGTTCCTTATGACCAAAGGAAGTGCCCTATCGTTTTTGGGTCACAAAGGTCAAAGGTCAAGGTCACAGTCAGCCTTTGTTCAATTTTGGTTTCTGTACTCTAACTCGAGAACCAAGTGCCCTTGAATCATGAAACTTTATGCAAATGTTCCTTATGACCAAAGGAAGTGCCCTATTGTTTTTGGGTTACATAGGTCAAAGGTCAAGGTCACAGTATATTTTTTTTCAATTTTTGTTTCCGGACTCTAATTCAAGAACCAAGCGACCTTGAATCATGAAACTTATGCAAAAGTTGCTTAGGACTCAAGGACGTGCCCTTTTGTTTTTGGGTCACATAGGTCAAAGGTCAAGGTCAATCTTTTTTTTCAATTTTCATTTCTGGACACTAATTCAAGAACCAAGCGACGTATAATCATGAAACTTCATGCAAATGTTGCATATGACCTCAAAATTTGTTACAAACACATCCTTAACTAATAGAACTTGCATTTTGACAAAGCGCTTGTGGGGGTATAAGTCTGCTCTGCGACAGTTCTAGTTTAAGAATATTTGCAGTCAGAGATTCTTTCTTTCTAATTTAGATAAATGAAGATTATCCTGTTGTCCCCTATTTGCGTGAGTGACCATATTTCTGTGAATCACCAGTTCGGGTTACTTACTGTCTTTAAAGAAATATTTTCATCATCTTTTGATTAAAGGTCTAGAATAATGATTATCCGTGAAATAAAGATATTTTTTCAGTTGCAATTTATCACATGAAACCAGTAAAACTTTTAAATCCATGAAAATTCCTTATTTTATAGAGTACTTGTGTTGTGATTTTGAACCTTAAATCTAAAAGCAAAGATCCTTAGAATCTAATATTTTCTTATAACAATGAGAAATAATTATTTGATTTATGATAAGAATTTTCAGGCCATTTGATTCTCCAGTACTGTTAAAGGGTCTGCTGAATTTTGGATTCACAGAAATATGAGCACTGTTGGTTTTGATTGGTAATTATCCCCCGCCGTTTTCGGCGAGGGGATATAGTAATGCTCTCCTTCCGTAATTCCGTCACTCCGTCATTCCATCCTTCCGTCCTTCCAAGGTTCCGTCACTAAACTTGTCCGGAGCATATCTCCTAAAGTATAATAGCTATCAACTTGAAACTTTATGGGTGGATAGATCTCATGGAGGAGAAGTGCAGTGCACAAGAACTACAACTCTTGCTTGCATAATTTTGGAGTTATTGCCCTTTGTTATTTTTAAGACTTGGATTTTGTCCGGAGCATACCTCCTAAAGTATAATAGCTATCAACTTGAAACTTTATGGGTGGATAGATCGCATGGAGGAGAAGTGCACTGCACAAGAACTATAACTCTGGCTTGCATAATTTTGGAGTTATTGCCCTTTGTTATTTTTAAGACTTGGATTTTGTCCGGAGCATATCTCCTAAAGTATAATAGCTATCAACTTGAAACTTTATGGATGGATAAATCTCATGGAGGAGAAGTGCAGTGCACAAGAACTACAACTCTGGCTTGTATAATTTTGGAGTTATTGCCCTTTGTTATTTTTAAGACTTAGATTTTGTCCGTTCTCCTAAAGTATAATAGCTTTCAACTTGAAACTTTATGGGTGGATAGATCTAAACTATAACTCTTGCTTGCTTGCATAATTTTGGAGTTATTGCCCTTTGTTATTTTAAAGACTTAGATTTTGTAGGGGCTTAATTTCTTAAAGTAGAACCCTTAATCTATTAGGCTTCAATCTACTATCAAGCTTTCTCGGCGGGGGATGGCCATGTCTGACATGGCTCTTGTTTATTAAAGTGTAAATTGCTTGATTGAAAATTAACAATTTCAACTTATATTTTCATGTTATTTTGATGATTGCATGGTGTTTTAATAATGAAATGTTTGGATCAAGATCTCTTATTTGATTCAAAATTATGTTAGTTCTAAAAAACATTTACAGAAATATGGTACACCAGGATATATAAAGTTTGTTACATGACACAAATATAACATTATTTTTTTAATTTTCCAGGAAATTCCGTCAATTCCTTTGATCTCAGCATCGCGTTTCCTTGTAAAACAAGGGGAGGTAACAAGAATAGCCAATGAAGCAAGTAGTCGTATACCATTTGGTAAAGCCAAGCCAGGCAAACAGATTGTCCAGATGTTTTTATTCAATGATATTTTGGTGGTTACTAAGAAAAAAGGGTAAGTTATTATACCTACCAAAACTATGTTTGGGGGGTATATGGGAGTCAGCTTGTTTGTCCTTCTGTCTGTCTGAGGATTTTTTCTGTCTGCTCAATTTCTCAGCAACTGATGGGCAAATTTCTTTCCAACTTTCAAGATGTGGTCAGAATCAAGCAGAGATTTCCAAGTGACATTTTTGTTACAATTCATTGACTTTTGACAGAGTTATGGCCCTTCGATGGAAAATGGCTTTTTATTGTTGATAAGCACTTATGGGGGGGCATTAGTCTGCTTTGCTACAGTCTTGTTATATCAATTTACAATGGTAAATGTAATTCTTAAAATTTTCTTTTAATAAATAGGCGATTATTTAATAATTTATTTTTTGTTGCAAATAAGAGTTTTAACTTTTTGTACCAGGTAATAAAGTATAGAAAGTTTGATGGATCTGATTTTGAAAAAGTTGCAGATGTATTTAAGCAAGTAGACCTCTTTCAAAAGCTTAGAATGTAAGGTAAAATATATTGTAAAAAAGCTTAAAAGGTTCAATTAGCTGGAAATTTTCTAATATTCTAATATATTAATAAATAGTCCAATTAGTACGACTAACAATTATAAGTTAGTAATTTACTTTTTTCGTGACTGGTAAAAATAATATTCAGTTATTTGATTATATTTTTTAGTGCTCAGTATATAGTAACAGACTATGCCCAAAGAAATTCCTTAGACGTCAAGATTATAGACGACCCAGAAAAACACACGCGGGTGTTACCCATGGGTGTACCCAGTGGGTGTAAATACTTGTTTTTGTTGGTGATTCTAGAGAACTATGAGAAAAAACAGGTAGAATCGGTGTTCTCATGTGCTTCTGCGTAAGTATAAGTTTTGTCCATCAGTACTGTCCACCCAGTATGGTTAAATGTATTGTCTAAAGTTTAGAAGTAGAGTGTCAGCTTCTGGATCAAGAGGTTCTGAGTTTGATCCACATAGGTAGCTATTAATCTTGATTCTTTGAAAGGGCCACACTTTTGGCATGGTAACTTGTGAATTCTCCAGAAAGTAAAATCTAGAGAGATAAATTTAAGTTTTAAGAGCTTGGGGCCTGTTTTACTAAACATCTTACAATCAATTTTTGTGAAAGTCAAAAATTAAAGTTGCTTCAAAAGTAGTAACTAAACATGGAGTTCTGCCAAGCGATATCTCAATGGAATTGTCTTCTAAAGACAATTCCATTGAGATATTGCAGGGCAGATTGTACCAATTCATGAAAACACCAGGTACCATTTGTGATTTTGACTAACTATTTTTTTTTATGCCCCCGATAGGGAGGCATCATAAATTTGACTTGTCCGTCCATCCGTCTGTCCGTCCGTCCGTCCGTCTGTCTGTCCGTCCGTCCGTCTGTCCGTCCGTCCGTCATTCCGTCCAAAAACTTTAACATTGGCCATAACTTCTAAATCAAAGCGGTGTCGGGGGCATTGTCATCTTACAGTGACAGCTCTTGTTTGTAAGAAGTTTAGTAAACGGGCCCTTGTTTCCTAATCAATATTAAATATAAAGATTTAACCCTTATAATGCTGAACTTAAACTTTGTCCCCAACAAATTTCCAAATATAATGACATTTTAACCTGTCTAGCTCATTTTTAGCTCACCTGAGCACATCGTGCTCAAGGTGAGCTTTTGTGATCATTGAATGTCAGTCGTGCGTCGTCTGTCGTGTGTAGTCCGGCGTCCGGCGTCAACAATCTTAGTGTTTACACTCTAGAGGCCACAAATATGGCCCAATCTTCATGAAACTTGGTCAGAATGTTGGCCAGGTCAAAAGGATGAACCCTATTGAAAATGGGAAGGATCTGTGCCATATCACGGGAAAAGGGGCCTTAATGACAATTTTCTTGTTTACACTCTAGAGGCCACAAATATGGCCAAATCTTTATGAAATTTGGTCAGAAGGTTGGCCAAGCCACAAGGATGATCACTATCGAAAATGGGAAGGATCTGATCCATATCACGGGAAAAGGGGCCTTAAGGACAATTTTTTTGTTTACACTCTAGAGGCCACAAATATGGCCCAATCTTCATGAAACTTGGTCAGAATGTTGGCCAAGCCACAAGGATGATCCCTAATGAAAATGGGAAGGATCTGTGCCATATCACGGGAAAAGGGGCCTTAATGACAATTTTTTGTTTACACTCTACACTCTTTGAAATTTGAAAGATCCATGTCATATCACGGGAAAAGGGGCCTAAATGACTATTTTAGAGGCCACAAATATTGCCCAATCTTTATGAAACTTGGTCAGAATGTTGGCCAGGTCACATGAAACTTGTTTAGAAAAGGATAGAATTTTATGCAGCGATCATAGAAATAGAGTTATGTTTTTCTTTGAAAAGTCTAATGATCATTTAATGATCTTTCAAGTATTTAATTTGCTAAGGGAGAAGTCAAAGAGACGAAGGTGAGCGATATAGGACCATCATGGTCCTCTTGTTTTCTGACAATGACTAAGTAAGCAGGCAGTATGGGTTAAGATCAGACTGCACATCTGTGCAGGATGGTCTTAGACTGTTCTGTCTATCACAATAAAGTTTATGTCAAACATTTGCTCCAATCAGCATGAGAAGAGCTAAAGATTGGATTGTATGATAGGATTGGAAGGTCTGATAAATAATATCAAGTGTACAATTCCTTCTTCCTTGCATTATCTGTTTAAAGCCGACTTTGAACTAAATGATCATTGGCTAGATATTATTAAGTCATAGGGCTAAGACAGTTTGAAAATTCGACTATGGAATAAAGTTGAATTAAGTTTCTAATTTCCCTTTTACTGTGTGAATAAAAAGAAAGAGAAACTCATACTAAAAGAAAAAATTATTCATAGTTGGATTGATAATTGGACAAAGATTTTTATGGCAACAGGAATATAGAGTTACCTCTGTGCGTGTGTAAGAGGATTCTTTTGTGGGTCCCATTCTTGTCTGGAGCATAACATCTTCATGTATGGTTGAATTTCAAAATAACTTGGCACAGATAGTCTCCTCGTTGAGTACTAGTGTCATTCGAAGAGTTAGTCAGGCTAGGCCCAATGTCAAGGTCACGGATGAAGGTCAAATAGGTCACAAGAAAACATAAAGCATTTTAGGAGGCATCTGTATCTGTTGTTCATTTCTAGTTCAATATGGTCTTAAGGTTTAATCTAGTAAAAATAATAATGATTATAGTAATAATCTGTTCTCTAACAATTTACTGAAAATACATGATGGATCATTGCAGCAGAACTATTGTAAATGCCTAATGAGCCTGTGCATGACATTTCCAACAATTTGAAACGTGTCTGAGGTGCACACATTGAGCAGCGAAGACAGCCACCGATTATAAATCTACAGAGTCTACAGATACTATGAGATCTTATCTATCTACAAAAGGCATAGTAAAGCTTCTGGTCAGACTGTGCAGATGCACAGGCTGGTCAGAGCCTTTGCTTGGTGCACATTTTAAATTGTTGGAAATGTCACTCACAGGCTCTAATGATACAGACTCCTTGATTTTCTTATTGTCTTTTAAGAAATGCATTAAAATTTAATAACTTGTACCTGTGAATAGGCGATGTATGCGGTTTGAATGTAAAAATAAATCTCTTTTCTGTATATAATATGCAGGAGTGACAGGGCTAGATGGGTTGATGCTTTCACACCAGTCAAAGTAACTGATGACCAAAGAATTTATGAAGAATGGGGTAAGTACGTTGTTGAATTTCACACACTAGAAAATAAAATTGAAGAGTGTAGTGTTATTTTAAATCATATGAAAAGATAATAGCTTTATCTGTAAATTGCATTCAGGATGCACCTGCAAAGAGGGTATACACTTTAAAAAACATTTTGCCAACATGTTAATCCTAAATTAACTCTAGAAGAGCAAGATGTTGTTAATGAGTGTATACTTTTATATTTTTTTTTCTCCTTTTACCACAATGTTTCCACCACACACATCAGTTTCTTTCTAATTTACACCCAATCTTCATTGCTGTCTGCAATTGCTTTCAATTTAGACTGGTCTAAAATTTATACATACAAAAGTTTTAAACTAGATATGTTAAGTTTACTTTATACTAGTACAATGTATAAAAAAATATGTGGACACAGAACCAGACAAAATAACCCTGGAAGAATCTGATGTTGTTTATGTGTTTATACTTTAATAGTTAAGAAAATATTGTAGTAAAAGAAGAAATGACATCTGTCTTACTGCCTCTTTCAAGTAATTTCTCCTTACACCACAATGTTTTCCAGCTCTTAAAATGGTTTATGTTCAAATTTGAACTAGTTTTCATTGTCGTCTGCAATTTCTTCCAATTTGGACTAGTCTAAAATTTCTAAGATAGTAGACTGTTTATCTAGATCTGTTTTTGTAAACTGTGCAAAAAGTACAATGTTTAAAGAAATACGAGCTATCAAACCAGATGAACTAACTCTAGAAGATTTTTATGTTAGTGTGTTTATACTTATAGTTATCTTATGTATAAACATTGTGGTAAAAGAAGAAAGTGATTGCAAGAGGCAATTTTTTTTCTTTTCTAGCTCCCAGTGTAGTTTATTTTCGGATTTCACCCAATTTCATTATCATCTGCAATCACTTTCAATTTGGACCATTTCACTCTTCAAACAATAGGAGTGGATTAACTTCCTAATAATTTCCTCAACACTCATCAAAAGTAGATCAAAATAAAAGGTTGTTATTAGGGTATAGTTTCTAATGAAAGAGATCTTTATTTCAGACTGCCCACAAGTACAATGTATAAAGAAATATGTGGCCACAGAACCAGATGAGCTAACTCTAGAAGAATCTGATGTTGTTAATGTGTTCAAGAAAATAGATGATGGTAAGTCAAACAGATGTTTGTGATTTTACATCTCTTATCCCTTGCCATGCTGAATAAAAAAAAACTTTGCAAAAATACAATGAATAGACAAACAGATAAGAGAGGGTATTTTCAGTTTAAAATCTTTATTTCTCATTGAAACCCTATGTTTTGGGTACTCATTTGAATCGTCTCATCGAGACGATTCCAATGATTCCCACAATAGAGGATTTGTGTAAGTATTATTGAAATAATTCAATTGAAAATCCAAAATACCACCTCTATCTGTAGCTCTGCATTGAAATCAAACTGCTGAATGCACCGATCGTGAGTCAGTATTACATTTTGTTTTTTGGTTGAAAAATGAAAATCAGGTGTTGTGGACCAAGATAAGACACCACATACAAAAGTTAAAACCAGTAGGTGAAGGACTTATGAAAATTTAAATAAACATTTTGTATGAACTCTGATTGTTGTTACAAACAACCAAGAATATGGATTGCCTTGCAACAAACAGGTGTAACTGCCATATAGGTTGTCATAAGTATTTTGGACTAGGCCATTGGGATGATTATTGTATTTACCTTTACCGTTATGATTTCAGAAATTTTGATACAAATACATTGTCAATCTTCTGAACATTCCAACCACCCTCAATAGTTATGTAGAAAGCAGATGCTGCAGCCTTTACTTAGTCTTTACTGTCTGCTTAAGCTTTGTGTACAGTAGTTATAAGTCATTAATAGCATAAGAAAGGTTAACAGTGCATAATCTTGTCTGAATAACTCATAGGATAAATCTTATGGTCTTTTAATTTTGTTTGACTACAAAGACTTTGTATTTGGCTGGTCGATATTCAGATTGTAGTCCACCTTAAATCTTATCTTATTTTACAGGTATGTATGAAGGGGAGAGAATTCGTGATGGTGAACGGGGCTGGTTCCCCAAGGACCATACGATAGAAATTGTGAATTCTCATGTACGTGCCAGAAATCTACGTATGAAGTATCGAATCATGGCTGCCACAGAAGGATATGGGAGCTAGCATTATATCATCTTATTGAATTCATTCATCAGTCGTGGGAAAAAAAGTGTTCAATCCATCACAGTTCTTATGACATTAGCTGTCTTGAATTTTTAAGAGGGGCCATCTGGTAATGGTCCGAATAATATTGAATAAGTTCTGAATCAGCATTCCAAAATTAAACCCATATCACGAATAGGAACCACATAGAATAGTGCAAAAGATATTTGAGCCTGTGCGTGACATTTCCAACAATTTCAAATGTGCGTGAGGTGCAATCATTGGGTAGCGTAGACAGCCATATACAGTAAATATAAAGTTATTGGTGAGCTACTGATACTTTAAGACCTTGTCTATCTACTAAAGGCTTAGTAAAGACTCTGGCCAGACTGTGCAGATGCACAGGCTGGTCTGAGCCTTTGCTTTGCGCATATTTGAAATTGTTGGAAATCTTACGCACATTTACGTCGGGGTCTGACAAGAACTTCTAACTCTTAGAGTTAGGAGTCCATCCAACTCACAACTTATTAAATCAAGGAGTCCAATAAAAAAAAAGACTGTCTGTAAATATATGTAGAGAGGTTAACATTTTGGAAAAAAAAGAAATTACTTGTTATAAGCAATTTCTTCTTTTCCAAATTGACCCCTCCCCAATTAAAAGATGGCTCTCTTTCATTTTGATTAGTTGATCTATACGAGCTAATGTTATATGCTTTTGTTTTGAATATATCTGACATTTGTTAATATAAATGACAAACGGAGAACCGTTGAGACTTAAGCAACTTCTCTAATCATTTGTTTGTGGAAATATTCTATGATCAAGGGGCCTGTTTTGCTAAACTTCTTACAAAATAATTAATTGTAAGTCAAAATCACAAGTCGTGGTGTTATTATTCACTGTTATATTCTGCCTTTAGAAGAGGATTCAATTGAGATGATGCAGGGCAGAATTCCATATTTAGTTACCACTGTAGAAGCAACTTTAATTTTTGACCTACACAAAAAGTGATCATAAGATGTTTAGTAAAACAGGCCCAATTGGTTCATTGGACTCCTGATTTGTAGAATAATGGAGTCCTGCATACAAAATAAGGAGTCCTGGACTCCAAGACTCCCGTAAGTGTCAAAACCTTAATTACTTTGTCAATTTGTGTGGACTATACAAGCTGACAAGGGTTTAAACCTGGGACCTGTTTTACTAATCTTCTTACGTCAAAATTAATCGTCAGTCAAAATGACAAATCGTACCTTGTGGTTTCATTCATAGTTAGATTCTGCCTTGCAATATCTCATAGGAATCGTCTTTAGAAGACGATTCCAATGAGATGATGTATGGCAGAATTCCATGTTTAGTTACCACTGTAAAAGCAACTTGTTGACTAACTCAAAGAAATGATCGTAAGTTGCTTAGTATAACGGGCCCCTGGCACTTAGTGTAGATTTGCATTTAACCCTTTGCTGTTTAATCCCTGTTTTTTACGTGCCTGTGATTTTATGACTGAGAAAACATTGTGAAAAAAGAAGAAATTGCTTCTGACAAGCAATTTCTCCTTTTTCCACACAATTTTCTACCCTACTGAATGGTTATTTTTCAAATTAAATCCACTTTAAATTTTCGTCTGCAAAACCTTTGAATTTGGACAGGTTCAAAATTTTCTAAAACGGGAAAGGGTTAAATACTCTACCTAGGGGTTATGAACCTGTGTGTGACATTTTCAATCATTTCATATGCAAGCAAAACAAAGACTCCAGATAATTTATACATTTGCACAGTCAGACAAGAGTCTTTGATTTGAACTCTGTAGGCGACATTATACCCTTTTCCTGTATCTCCGTTCTTCTTAATAAGTAATCAAAATCAAATAGCTTAAATTCAGATTAAACTTACTATTTTTGTACATGTGTGTGTAGAAAAATCATTATTCCATCTGGGCATACCAATTTTATTAAGTAAACTAATTCAATTGATGGGAATCCAATTGAATTTTAAACTCTCCCTACTCAAAAATATGCGGCCGCCATTTTTCTATAAACCCGTTCTTATGACGTCATTTATCATTTGAGCTAGCTGCCTGCAGTTAATTGGGTCACAACTTCAATGCAGCAACTTAGCTCTGCATCATGCATATCTAAGAAAACTTTAACACAAAAAATATTTTTTGTATGTGACTAAGTTTCTACCTTTTTAAGACACTGCCAAAAAGTAAGCCATGAATGAAAAGTTTCGTAATTAATTCTTGCAGCTTACAAAAATACCCATAATGCACCATCAAATGACCTAATTTTCCACTTTTCCCGGCTGCATGTAGTAGTAGGAATGTAAACATCCAGTTAGCATTTTGTTTTATTATGTAATGGGGTTTCACACCCTACAATGACTTCTCGAGTGCTGCGGACGGCAAAGTAGACAAGAACGGATATGTAGAAATCGGGGATATATCTCCATCACATATTCCTGAAATTGTTGGAAATGTCATGCACAGACTCAATTGAGAGAAACCAATGAGTAATTTAACCTATGGCCTATCTAACCTATTACAAGATGAAAAAAAATATGATTGATTCAACTGAGAAGAAGTTACAGAAGACACCCATTACTTGCTGAAATCTTGAAAAGCTTTAACTTTCTGAGCAGAAAACAATTTTAATAGATGAAAAGAGTATTTGTTTATTTCATTGAGGTATGAAACTAAAAACCTAATCACATTATTTGATTACACAAAGCGGATTCATACATGTATGTGATTAGGTTTTAGTTTCATACCTCAATGCAATCAATAAATACTCTCTTCATATCTTATAACTTAATATTTTGATAGAAAACTATTCAGATTTATTAACCCTTTCCTGTTTTACAAAATTTTAGACCTGTCCAAATTCAAAGATTTTGCAGACGAAAATTTAAAGTGGATTTAACTTGAAAAATAACCATTCAGTAGGGTAGAAAATAGTGTGGAAAAAGAAGAAATTGCTTGTCAGAAGCAATTTCTTCTTTTTTAACAATGTTTTCTTAATCATAAAATCACAGGCACGTAAAAAGCAGGGATTAAACAGCAAAGGGTTAATTGAGAAACAGATTCATAATGGGACTACTTTGTGTGGAAGCTTACAAGATAGCTGCATACTCATAATTTCTTCCTTGGGGAATAAAACCAACTTTTAGCCAATGAGAATGCATGAAATTAATGTATTCAACTAAATTTAATTTATTAATAAATGAAGGAAATGGTTTGCCTTAAGCAATTTCTTCATATCATACAAGATTTTCTCGAGGGCTCTTTGTAGTAGTCATGAATTAAAGTAGGAGTGTGGGGGAGAAGCTTTTAACAGAGAACAAATGTTTCTTTTTAGTGGCTTTAAATATATTTTACTATAAATATAGGTGTAAGAATATTTTTTTATGTTTTTTAATTATTTTGATATTATTTATGCTGAACATTCCATATCTTAAAGGTGTGATTTATGTTAAAGATGGCAGTCATATCTCAGTTTTAGTGCAAGAATGTACTAAATTTTTTGCTCAGCTGTTTTTAGATAAAACCTGAAGTATTGCTATAGCATTGGTATCGTCATCGTTGTTGTCATTATTGATGTTCAAAAACAGTGACATTTTGTGATATCTCTTATTCTACAAGAAGCATTCACTTGAAACCTTTACTATCAAACCAGCAACTTATACTATCAAGAGGGGGATTCTAAATGCTTTTTGTGCGAATTATGCCTCTTTTGATTTTTGTCCACTATTCAGTACCCAACAGAGGGGCCTAGGCAACTATTGGCTGAGCTCTTGTAGAATATCAGTGTCAATAGTACTGTTGATAAGCATTGAAAGTGTAAAGGTCCCTTTCTTAGACTGTTCAAAAATTCCAAAAAAAAACCCTGCTTTGGTGATGTTGTTCATGGTCAGTACAACATTCTTTACTTTTTAATACAGCATTTAAAACAACATTCTTTATTATTCGAACGCCTGACGTTCATCATCGTCAGTATATAAGTTTATGTTGTTGTTTTTTTAGCTCACCTGAGCACGAAGTGCTCATGTGAGCTATTGTGATCACCTTTCCTCCGGCGTCCGTCCGTCGGTCGTCGGTTGTCGTCCGGCGTCCGGCGTCCGTCAACAATTTCTTTAAACGACATCTCCTCCTAAACTACTGGGCCAATTAACACCAAATTTTACAGAAATGTTGCTTAGGTGGTCCCCTTCAAAAATAGCTAAAAGAATTGAAATCCATGAAAAACTCTGGTTGCTATGGCAACAAAAGGTGAAATTTTAAGAAAATCTTTAAAATTCTTCTTCTTCTCAACCAGTAGTCCTACAGACTTAAAACTTGGCATGGATGATCAGTTCATAGACCTGAATAAAAATAGCTAAAATCATATCTTTCGGGCCACCAGGTGCGGAGCACCAGGGGGGAGGGGGTAGTACTCTGGGTAAATTTTGTAATCTTTAAGCCTCTTCTTCTTCGGAACCAGGAGCCCTACAGACTTGAAAATTGTCATGGATGATCAGCTCATAGACCTTAATAAAAATAGCTAAAATCATATCTTTTGGGCTGCCAGGTGCGGAGCACCAGGGGGGAGGGGGTAGTACTTTTGTGAAAATTTTGTTACTTTAACCTTCTTCTTCTTTTGAACCAGGAGCCTGACAGATTTGAATATTGGCATGGATGATCAGCATATGGACCTTTATATAAATAGCTAAAATCATGACTGTAGATTCACCAGGTGCGGAGCACCAGGGGGGAGAGGGTAGTACTTTTGTGAAAATTTTGTAATCTTTAACCTTCTTCTTCTTCTGAACCACAAGTCCTACAGACTTGAAAATTGGCATGGAGGATCAGCTCTTAGACCTTAAGAAAAATAGCTAAAATCATGACTGTAATGCCACCAGGTGCGGAGCACCAGGGGGGAGAGGGTAGTACTTTTGTGAAAATTTTGTTACTTTAACCTTCTTCTTCTTCTGAACCACAAGTCCTACAGACTTGAAAATTGGCATGGAGGATCAGCTCATAGACCTTAAGAAAAATAGCTAAAATCATGACTGTAATGCCACCAGGTGCGGAGCACCAGGGGGGAGAGGGTAGTACTTTTGTGAAAATTTTGTTACTTTAACCTTCTTCTTCTTCTGAACCACAAGTCCTACAGACATGAAAATTGGCATGGAGGATCAGCTCATAGACCTTAAGAAAAATAGCTAAAATCATGACTGTAATGCCACCAGGTGCGGAGCAACAGGGGGGAGGGGGTAGTACTTTTGTGAAAATTTTGTAACTTTAACCTTCATCTTCTAATAAACCAGGAGCCCTACAGACTTCAATATTGGCATGGATGATAAGCATATGGATCTAAAATAAAATAGCTTAAATCATGAATGTAGGGTCACCAGGTGCTGAGTGTCTTGGGGAGGGGGTCGTACTTTGTATCATTTTTGAAATCTTTAAACTTCTTCTAATGAACCAGGAGTCCTACAGACTTGAAAATTGGTATGGATGATCAGCATAATTATGGACATTAATTGAATTAGCTAAAATCATGACTGTAGATTCACCAGGTGCAGAGCATCTTGGGGGAGGGGGGTGCTTTGTTGAGAATTTTGAGTCCCTACAGCCTTTATATTTGACATGGATTGATCAACTCATTAAAGAAAACTTAAAAAGTCTCAGACTCAGCCTGTATATCTGGCATAGATTAGCTGATCACAGACCTTTTATGAAAAAAGCTTAAATAAATAATGACCAGGGGAGGAGC
The DNA here is from genome assembly GCA_948146395.1 of Fragum whitleyi. Taxonomy (NCBI): domain Eukaryota; kingdom Metazoa; phylum Mollusca; class Bivalvia; order Cardiida; family Cardiidae; genus Fragum; species Fragum whitleyi. Next base: position 52,601,519 of record OX411554.1, read on the forward strand.
AGAGGGGGGAAGGATTATTTCAAATGTTATCTGATTGAATAAGTGAAAATCTCTTTTTCTGTGGTTGCATGGACATAGCTAGGTAATGAAGCTTTTTTCTCAGGTGAGCGACCCAGGGCCAACGGCCCTCTTGTTTCAATAATACCTTAACCCTTTGCTGTTTAATCCCTGCTTTTTACATGTCTGTGATTTTATGATTGAGAAAACATTGTGAAAAAAGAAGAAATTGCTTCTGACAAGCAATTTCTTCTTTTTCCACACTATTTTCTACCCTACTGAATGGTTATTTTTCAAATTAAATCCACTTTTAATTTTCGTCTGCAAAACCTTTGAATTTGGACAGGTCCAAAATTTTGTAAAACAGGAAAGGGTTAAGCTGTTTTCTTTAATTTTATTCCATGAAATGAAAGACAGGACTATCCTTCGTAAGTATACAAAAAAGAAAATGCATCACTTGTTGTAAACAGCAGAGTTTGAAGATAAAAGTTGAAAATTATCTTTCAGGTCTAAGGGTTCACTGACCATTGAAAATACAGTGTTATTTTTGAATATAATCAGTGTTTTGTTATGGGCAAAGTATTATTTTCTTTTCATTACTGGATGTGGATTTACATTTAAGAGATGAAGAGAGTATTTGTTGATTTCATTGGGGTATGAACCTTAAAACCTATTCACACTGTTTGATATTGCAAAGCGGATTCATACAGTGTGATTAGGTTTTTAATTTCATACTTCTATGAAATCAACAAATATTATCTTCATATCTTATGACTTAATATCATGAAGCAAATTGAAAAGATTTTTCAGTTCAGAAACAGATTTCCTACGTGACTACTTCTTTCAGAAGCTTACAAAACAGCCGTGTACTCAAAATTATTTTTATTGGGATATAAAAACAACTTTTCAGCCATTCAAAATGCATGAATATTGATGGACACAACTAATATTAAATCATTTTACCTTGAAATGTAATTAATTTCTGAAAATGTGACATGATTACAAACTTGCTGTCTTTTCTACAGGCAAATGAACTTATTTAAGGTTTGAACATTTTTTTGTTTTGTTTTCATGGAAGTATGAGACAACAACAACAAAATAAACTACATATTGAGGGGTCATTGCAACACATATATATTTTTAGGCACTTATAATAGTATTGCACTGACCCCACGAAATATGAAGCCTCAGTTATTCTTTACTTCTATTTGACTGTTATTTCAAATGTTGTTAGTGGCTTAATGTGCACACCTAGCTTAGAGCATTTTAAGATTTGTTTGTATAATTAACCTCTTTGTTTTAAAACAAGTTAATGTTAATTCTTGAAATTCTTTTTATTCTTTATTTCTAGTCTTATCCTATCTTTTGTTATTGTGAGAGTTTTCTATTAAATCTTTAAGTCAATATTATTGTTGCAATAGCCTATCCAAAAAGCTCTTGTTCTTTAATCATGTTTGCAAGATGAAAAATATATTATCTTACCAACAAAAAAAAACAACAAAAAACTTGCAGACATCAAATAATGTTTGTTCAAAAGAATACAATTTACATCAGTCGGGATTAAAAAAGAAATTTGGGTAATAAAGAAAATTTCCTTTTTTTTCAAGAATAGGGATAAAGAGAGACCAAACTTTCAATTTGATTTAATTAATTTTTTTTCTGACTAGTTTCAGGTTAAAAACAAACTTTTTTCAAGGGAAAGCATTTTGAACGAAAGCATTTCATGATGACATCAACTTATTTTTTAAGGAATTTATATAGTTTGGACTTTTCTTGAGCCAAAGAATAAAGGTTAAATTATAGAGCAAACAGTAAAGATTGTGATCAGAATGTGAGGATACACAGGCTGATCTGAATCTTGACTTACTTGAAGTATATGTGACCCATCATGCAAAAAAGGGACCATCTAGGGATTCTGTAAAAAAAAAATATTGGAAAAAGAGATTGGTTGTTGTACAGGCCAATTAGATGTCACATTTCAAAAACTCTTTCATAGGAACGTAGATTGATCATTCTACATTCAGAAATTAGCAAAAAACTAAAAGTTTTGGCTCTTGTCAGTCCGCACAGTCTGACTAGGGTCAACACTTTATGCACTACCAAGATAGTCCCTTTTGGTGTGAAGGGTCATATATATGAAACTTTTGGGAGACATCACTTACTGAATTAAATTTTGATAGAAAAACTAGGTCCTGTAGAGAAACGTTACAATGAAAGAAATGGTTTCTTTCTTTTACTAAACTGTTTTACATCAGTTATTTCATGAAAATCTGTGACTGTACAGAAAAATATTATATTGTAGATGCATTTCATATAGACTTCCGCCCCAATTTGGAAAGTTTTGGAGCATTTTATTTTACTATTGTCTGTCTGTCCCTCAACCTGCGTTAAATAAACTTAACTTTGCCAATTATCTTGAATTATTTTCCCATGACTCCCCACAAATCAGTTGTAACTACCTATAGATATATAGGCAGTTAAAACTGCTTTGCACTGTGGCATAGATAAAATTAATACCCTTTGGCTGATACCAAACTCAAGGTCATCTAACAAGGTCAAGGTTATATCAAGGTAATATGTGTTTCATAAATCATTTTGTTTGTAAAGTGTACAGCATTTTTATATTGTTAAAGATTTTGTAATAAACACTGTCAAAACAGCAATTATTATACAGCCTATTATATACTCTAAATGTTGACTACTGATTAATAAAAAAAATTACTAAATTTAGCAGAGTCCTTTTTAACATCTTTACTACCCATGGTTTGTTATACTCCTCACCTATTATAGTCTGTTTGCCTTCTATTTGGACCAACCTTTTCATCAATGACATAAAACTGTGTTTGAATGAAGGATTTGTATGTAGTTAAAACTTAATTTCAGCTTATTACCATTCAAAAAAATATTTTTATGCTCCCCGAAGGGAGAGCATATAGCCGTCGCTTCGTCTGTCCGTCCGTCCGTCCGTAATTCCGTCCGTCCCCACCTATTTCTCCATAACCCTTGGGCCAAATCAAATGAAACTTACCATATGAACTCCTTATGATATAGTGATGATGCACCTGTGACGGTTTTTGGATTTGAGGCCTCGTCACGGGAAAAGGGGACTTAGGGTAAAAAACAGTTTTTCCCAAATTTCTCCTAGTCTAACTGTCAGAATTTAGTGAAATTTCATATTTGAGTAGCAAATCAGATGCCCTTTACTATAAACAATTTGAAATTGACGTAAAAAAAAAATTATTATGGAAAAAGGGGCCTAAATGTTTGTTACCTTTACATTAGCATGTAAAATAGATATTCCGTCCGTCCGTCCGTCCGTCCGTCCCCACCTATTTCTCCATCACCCTTGGGCCAAATCAAATGAAACTTACCATGTGAACTTCTATGATATAGTGTTGATGCATCTGTGACGGTTTTTGGATTTGAGGCCTCGTCACGGGAAAAGGGGACTTAGGGTAAAAAACAGTTATTAACTTGAAACTTTATGGGTGGATAGATCTCATGGAGGAGAAGTGCAATGCACAAGAACTACAACTCTTGCTTGCATAATTTTGGAGTTATTGCCCTTTGTTATTTTTGATACTTAGATTTTGTCTGGAGCATATCTCCTAAAGTATAGTAACTGTCAACTTGAATCTTTATGGGTGGATAGATCTCATGGAGGAGAAGTGCAATACACCTGAACTACAACTCTTGCTAGCATAATTTTTGAGTTATTGCCCTTTGTTATTTTTATTACTTAGATTTTATAGGAGGCAAATCTTTGACAGTACAAAAGAATCTTTTATCTATTAGGCTTCAGTTTACTATCAAGCTTTCTTCGCGGGGGATGTCCATGTCCAACATGGCTTTTGTTTTTGTGACAATGCCTTATTCGGGGAGCATAATCCGTCTCTGACAGCTCTTGTTTGAATATAAAATGGTTTCGGAATAATGATTTGTCTATCTAGTTAATGCTAATATTTTCGCTTATTATTGCTCCTAAACACAAGGGGTGATGGAGGCTGTTTAGCAGTGAGAAAATGTAAACATATCGTAAAAGCATGTAGTTTTTTACTATATATTTGACAGAAGAAATGTCCATTATTCCTTATTTGGAAATGCTAATTAGCATACATGTCAACTTGAATATAACGTGATTTGTACAGTTATTATAGACCAGCAATTTCAAGTGAGGGATCAAAGATCAATTCTACATTGAAAATGATAGTAGATAACTGTTTCTCGAATCTCACTCTTGCTTGCTGAACTATACTGGCCTTCTTATCTAGTTTTCCTAGTGAAAATCCCAACAACTTCATTAAATAATGCTTTTTGATTGGTCTAAATATGTGAAAATATGTAAAAACAATTATCTAGTCAAATGGTTATTGAAAAAAGAGAGAATACATTCAGATTTGATATCTTAAGGAAGTAAATATCTTCAACAAAATTAATTTTAAAAATTACTCACTTTTATACTAAACTGACTCACTTAAAACCACACACCTTTGACTCGGTCCCTATGCAAATCAGAACTATTTTTGGATAGACAATTCACCATTCCGTTTGATACAGACACACAAAGGTATGAAAGGCCGAGAGTTAACATGCAGACATGTTATTTTACATTCAAAAATTCTAAAAAAACAAAACACTTCATGGTATTAGATATAAAATATTATAATATGACAAGATATGTTTCATTTGTTTGATTCCGATATTTTTGGCAAAATGTTGGTCCATATAGAAGTCAAACGGACTATACCTATCACTCAAACTGGCTGTCGTTTATTGATGTCATCTTCTCCATCTGTCCGTCCGTACATCTGTACATCCACTTTTCTTGTGAAGGCAACTTTTCCCTCATTTATGGACCGATTTTGATGAAATTTGCACAGAATGTTCCTAGTCACCTGACAATGTGCATGCAATCACGGTTTGTTGAATTTCAGCAGTGTCATTGAAAAAAGAGCCTTCATGTAAGAAATCTTTTGAACCCAACTCCTCCCTCATTTATTGACTGATTTTGATGAAATTTTCACAGAATGTTCCTAGTCACCTGACCTAGTGCATGAAGTCACAATTTGGTGAATTTCAGCCGCACCATGGAAAAAGGGGCTGTCATGTAAAAAATCTTATGAACACAACTCCTTCCACATTTATGGACCGATTTGGATGAAACTTTCACAAAATGTTCCAAGTCACCTGACCTTGCGCCTCAAGTCATTGTTTGTGCATTTTAGCTGCGTTGTGGAACAAGAGGACCATGATGGTCCTAGATCGCTCATCTGAGTCTATTTGATCCCTGGGATATCACATTAATTAAATAGGCAGATGTCAATAAGGAAACAATTTCCACTTAAGATCAATACCATGAAATGTTTTCAGCCAAGAGCAAGACAGATATGCCTTTTTGCTCTTTGATTCTATGTAAAAATGGTTGCACCTGGGTGGAGCCCAAATGTGACCCCTGGATCTTGATATGAACAAACTTGGTAGAGATCCATTAGATGATTCTACAAACTAAATATGAAAGCTGTCTGCCTTCTGGTTTCAGAGAAGAAGATTTTTGAAGGTTTTCCTATTTTCACCCATCGTGCTCAGATGAGCTTAAAGGGATGCGCCCAGGTGGAGCCCAAAAATGACCCCAGGATCTTGATATGAACAAACTTAGTAGGGGCAACTAGATGATGCTACATACCAAATATGAAAGCTTTGTGCCCTCTGGTTTGGGAAAAGAAGATTTTAAAAGATTTTTGCTCTTTGATTCTATGTAAAAAGGGTTTTGCCTGGGTGGAGCCCAAATATGATCCTAGGGGCTTAATATGAACAAGCTTGATAGAGTTACACTAGATGGTGCTACATACCAAATATGAAAGCTGTCTGCCTTTTTGTTTCAGAGAAGATTTTTGAAGATTTCCATATTTTCATCCTTTTTGTTAAGGGTAAAGGGAAGGTTAAGGGTGGATTTTATTTATTAGAACAACTTTGGTAGAGCTTAAACCAAGGAAGATCCCTGCCAAGTTTCATCAAGATTGGCTCATTGGTTTAGGAGGAGAAGATGTTTTAAGAAATTGTGGACGACACACAACTTTCAATGGACATTCTACGATCACAATAGCTCACCTTGAGCACTTCGTGCTCAGGTGAGCAAAAAAGGGGCCTATAATTGAAAAATCTTGTGAAAATAATACAACTAATGGAGATATGCTGTAGACAAGACTGTATTTGTCGTTGACCTAAGGCCCTTACCTTGGGTGGATTTTTGTTAGAATTATGTCCCTTTTTCAACCTAGTTTTTGCATTATCCAGAAGCTGCAGCCGACATTGCATCTGTATGGCTATGCTCCTGTTGAAATTTCTCATAAATATAGGACTTAATACTCCGGACCTTACCAGTTTATTGTATGACCTTCAAAGGTGACCTTGGCCAAAATATGCCATTCTCCATGTGTTTATTGAAATGTCATGACTGAATATAAAATGATAAAACTGGTCTTGTCTGGAGCATAATATTATCTTCTACATTCATGATTGGAATTCAATCCTAGTTTCTCACGGTACAATTTAAATAACAATCCTGATTGGTTGGAAATAACTTCCAGCCTATATTCAACCAAAGGTTTTCTCACATAGCTACCCTTGTCTTATATAACAAACAACCATCAGAGATATCCTTGTCTTACACATGTAGGATAATGTTCTTAGTAACGCCATCACATCATCTAATGCATGTTATCTCGGAATTCTTACCATCTAGGCATTCAAAATTTAGGTTTTGGTGCACATAACAGATGTTAATGTGTGTGAGAAAAAGAATGTGTTACTTGATTTTATTTGAGAAAAGCTAATCTTAACCTCTTCTTGAATAGAAATGTTATTAAGCTCGCCAAGGCTCACTTGATACAATTTCTATTCTAGACATGGTTAAGATCAACTAGTCTAAAATAAAACCTCATAGCAGATCCTTTATATCTTAAAAACAACTGCACAATGTGGGAGGATACAAATCCTCAGTGGCCAACCAAAAGTCAAACCTTAAGTTTTTATTCAAGCTGTAAATACAAAATTTTGGTCACCAATCAATTAAATGACAATGTCAATTTGTCAGAATAAGAGTGTGATTGTCACAAGATAAGCTGTTGAAGGAAAATTTTTACAGATAAGGGCAAAATCCTGACTATAATCTCAAGTTCCAACAACAAAGAACATTCTGTGAAATGATAATGAAAATCTGTGCTTAATAATTGAGGGTTCAGTGCAAGACTTATTAAGTGTATAAACATTGTATATACACTTAGTACAGTCTTGCAATGAACCCTCGTTTGAATTGCAAGAAAGACATAGAAGATAATACCAATATATTTCCAATTTTGACGGCATATAAAGAGAATATGTATTTGTGTTTTGTATGAACAAGAGGGCCTTAGTGGCCCTAAATCACTTACCTGAATTAATAATCTTAAAATGTTTTTCTAAGATTTGACCCCATGACCTAGTTTTTGACCCCACTTGATCAAATTTCAAACTTGTCCGAGATTTCATCAAGATAATCATTCTAACCAATTTTCAGGTTGATTGGGCTAAAAATATGGCCTCTAGAGTGTCGACAAGGTTTTTCTAAGATTTGACCCTGTGACCTAGTTTTTGACCCCACTTGACCAAATTTCAAACTTGTCTAAGATTTCAACAAGATAATCATTCTGACCAATTTTCAGGTTGATTGGGCTAAAAATATGGCCTCTAGAGTGTCCACAAGGTTTTTCTAGGATTTGACCCCGAGACCTAGTTTTTGATCCCAAATGACCCAATTTTGAACTTGTCCAAGATTTCTTCAAGATAATCATTCTGACCAATTTTCAGGTTAATTGGGCTAAAAATGTGGCCTCTAGAGTGTCAACAAGTTTTTCTAAGATTGACCCCGGGACCAGTTTTTGACCCCATTTGACCAAATTTCAAACTTGTCTGAGATTTCATCAAGATAATCATTCTGACCAATTTTCAGGTTGATTGGGCTAAAAATGTGGCCTGTAGAGTGTACACAAGGTTTTTTTAAGATTTGACCCCGAGACCCAGTTTCAAACTTGTCCGAGATTTCATAAAGATAATCATTATGGCCTCTAGAGTGTCCACAAGGTTTTTCTAAGATTTGATCCTGTGACCTAGTTTTTGACCCTACTTTACCAAATTTTGAACTTGTCCGGGATTTCATCAAGATAATCATTCTGACCAATTTTCAGGTTGATTGGGCTAAAAATATGGCCTCTAGAGTGTCCACAAGGTTTTTCTAAGATTTGATCCTGTGACCTAGTTTTTGACCCCACTTGACCAAATTTCAAACTTGTCTGAGATTTCATAAAGATAATCATTCTGACTAATTTTCAGGTTGATATATGGCCTCTATAGTGTCCACAAGGTTTTCTAAGATTTGATCCTGTGACCTAGTTTTTGACCCCACTTGACCCAATTTTGAACTTGTCCAAGATTTCATCAAGATAAACATTCTGACCAATTTTCAGGTTGATTGGGCTAAAAATATGGCCTCTAAAGTGTCCACAAGGTTTTTCTAAGATTTGACCCTGTGACCTAGTTTTTGACCCCACTTGACCCTATTTCAAACTTGTATGAGATTTCATCAAGATAATCATTCTGACCATTTTTCAGGTTGATTGGGCTAAAAATATGGCCTCTATAGTGTCCACAATTTTTTTCTAAAGTTTGACCCTGTGACCTAGTTTTTGACCCTACTTGACCAAACATGAACTTGTCCGGGATTTCATCAAGATAATCATTCTGACCAATTTTCAGGTTGATTGGGCTAAAAATATGGTACACAAGGTTTTTTTAAGATTTGACCCCGAGACCTAGTTTTTGACCCCACTTGACCCAATTTTGAACTTGTCCGAGATTTCATCAAGATTATAATTCTGACCATTTTTCAGGTTGATTGGCTAAAAATATGGCCTCTAGAGTGTCCACAAGGTTTTTCTAAGATTTGATCCTGTGACCTAGTTTTTGACCCTACTTGACCAAATTTTGAACTTGTCCGGGATTTCATCAAGATAATCATTCTGACCAATTTTCAGGTTGATTGGGCTAAAAATATGGCCTCTAGAGTGTCCACAAGGTTTTTCTAAGATTTGATCCTGTGACCTAGTTTTTGACCCCACTTGACCAAATTTCAAACTTGTCTGAGATTTCATAAAGATAATCATTCTGACCAATTTTCAGGTTGATTGGGCTAAAAATATGGCCTCTTTAGTGTCCACAAGGTTTTTCTAAGATATGACCCTGTGACCTAGTTTTTGACCCTACTTGACCAAATTTTGAACTTGTCCAGGATTTCATCAAGATAATCATTCTGATCAATTTTCGGGTTGATTGGGCTAAAAATATGGCCTCTAGAATGTCCACAAGGTTTTTTTAAGATTTGACCCCGAGACCTAGTTTTTGACCCCACTTGACCCAATTTTGAACTTGTCCAAGAATTCGTCAAGATAATCATTCTGACCAATTTTCAGGTTGATTGGGCTAAAGATAAGGCCTCTGGAGTGTCCACAAGGTTTTTCTAAGATTTGACCCTGTGACCTAGTTTTTGACCCCACTTGACCCAATTTCAAACTTGTATGAGATTTCATCAAGATAATCATTCTGACCACTTTTCAGGTTGAATGGGCTGAAAAATAAGGCCTCTAGAGTGTCCACAAGGTTTTTCTAAGATTTGACCCTGTGACCTTGTTTTTGACCCCACTTGACCCAATTTTGAACTTGTCCAAGATTTCATCAAGATAATCATTCTGACCAATTTTCAGGTTAATTGGGCTAAAAATGTGGCCTCTAGAGTGTACACAAGGTTTTTCTAAGATTTGACCCCGTGACCTAGTTTTTGACCTCACTTGACCCAATTTCAAACTTGTCTGAGATTTCTTCAAGATAATCATTCTGACCAATTTTCAGGTTGATTGAGCTAAAAATATGGCCTCTAGAGTATCCACAAGGTTTTTCTAAGATTTGACTCCATGACCTAGTTTTTGACCCCACTTAACCCAATTTCAAACTTGTCCGAGATATCATCAAGTTAATCATTCTGACCAATTTTCAGGTTGATTGGGCTAAAAATATGGCCTCAAGAGTGTCCACAAGATTTTTCTAAGATTTGACCCCGTGACCTAGTTTTTGACCCCACTTGACCCAATTTCAAACTTGTCCAAGATTTTATCAAGATAATCATTCTGATCATTTTTCAGGTTGATTAGGCTAAAAATATGGCCTCTAGAGTGTCCACAAGGTTTTTTTAAGAATTGACCCTGTGACCTAGTTTTTTACCCCACTTGACCAAATTTCAAACTTGTCCAAGATTTCATCAAGATAAACATTCTGACCAATTTTCAGGTTGATTGGGCTAAAAATATGGCCTCTAGAGCGTCCACAAGGTAAATATTGACGACGGACGACGCACAACACACGATGGATGACGGACGATGGAAATCAAGTAACCCCAAAAGCTCACCTTGAGCACTTTGGCTCAGGTGAGCTAAAAACATATCTAACAAGGTTGGAGGAATTGATTAATGTCGAGCCTTTGCGGAAACAATTATCAATTCCCACAACCAAAGGAGATATTTTTTCATACAATACACTAAGTATGTATATATTTATCTTAAAGCCTAAGTTTGCCTTGCTTTTTGTATGTTTGCCTTGCTTATTGTCAATGTTTCCAACAGAAATGCAAGTTTCTAAAAACAAGATGACAGAATGGCCCTTTACAGATCACCCAAATTTTATTGGTCCAGTGTACCTCATCTAAGTAATTTTCTGGCAAAGTTTCACTTACATTTGCCTAATTGTTGAAGAGGAGATGTTTTTCCAGGAATTTAAAGTGGAAATAGACCCTGCCCACCCATTCATTACTGAGGAGACTCAAAATAAACTTTGCCCTGCCACGCCCATATTTATGGGCCAATCAAATTTTTTTGAAAAGGGTTATCTAAGGAACATTCTGGTAAAGTTTCTTGAAATCAGCATAGTGATTCAGGCAGAGATGTCATTCAAAGATTTCAAACTGAAAAGGGCCCACCCTGCCACTCCAATTTTTATTGGCCAATCAAAATTTCACGAGGAAATTTGTTCAAAGATTTCAGGTTCAAAGTAAGCCCTGCCCTGCACAGGCTCATATCTATGGACCAATCAAAATTTTGTGAACAATTTTTTTTTTTTGAAAAGGGTCACCCAAGGAACATTCTGGTAAAGTTAAATTGAAATCCTCCTAGTGGTTCAGGAGATGTTGTTCATAGACTTTGGGCTCAATATAAGCCCCGCCCTGCTACACCCATATTTATTGGCCAATTAAATTACCATAAACAATTTTTGAAAAGGGTCACCCAAGGAACAGTCCGGTTAAAGATCATGGAAATCAGCCTAGTGGTTCAGGAGGAGATGTCGATAGAAGATTTCCAGTTCAAAATAAGCCCAGCATTGCCACTCCCATATTCATGAGCCAATCAAAATTTCACGAACAATCTTTGAAAAGGGTCACCCAAGTTTCATTGAAATAAGCCAAGTGATTCAGGAAGAGATGTCTTTCAAAGTGAAAAAAATGCCCCGCCCTGCATGCCCATATTTACAGGCCAATCAGAATTTTGTGAACAATTTTTAAAGGGGGTCACCCCAGGAAGTTTTGGCAAATTTTCATTGAAATCAGCCTAGTAGTTCAGGAGAAGAAGTTTTGAAGATTGTTGACGAAAGGACAATGCACGACAGACTCCAAGTGATCCTAAAAGCTCCCCTTGAGCACATTGTTCTCAGATGAGCTAAATACAAGAGCACCACCTACGGGTGCCTACACTTGGCTGTTGAGTGCTGGAAAGTGGATGTAAATCTAAGAAACAAAGGGAATTATTTGCAAAAATGCATCTAGAGTTATCCCTCTTGATGGTATGGGTTAATGTTTTAATGGTGAACATATGACAAATTTCAAGTGGAATATCTTGAGTAGAACCAAAGATATCACTAAGTCAAAGATACATGTGTATGTCAATGTTTTTGCATGATGAATACAATGACATTAAGGCTATAGCAAACCTAGGGTTTTCTTCAAAAACAGCTGAGCTAAAAAGTATGCTGCTCCAGGTAGCAAACTTCAGATTGACAAAATGATTAGGGACAATGCAGGGTGTAGTTACTGTGCAACAGCCACAATATTTCGTCAAAAGAATTAGGTCTGCCACTTGGTATGTGTATGAAGAAGAACAAAACTTTTTTATCTATAAAAAGGTATATTTAGCAGATTTATGCGCTTTTACAGCTACTATTTTAGGAAATTAAAACAATATTCTATTGCACTACTTCAACATTGTATCTACAACAACACAACATTCTTCAGAAACATATATATTTAACAATAATTTTTAACATGGTAGGGTAGAACTTAAGTGACAGATTGTTGCCAGAGGTACAGATAAGAGGGGGTATTTCCAGTCTAAAATCTTTATTTCTCATTAAAACCCTATATTGTGGGTAGTCATTTGAATTGTCTCGACAAGACAATTCCAATAACTACCAAGAATATAGGATTTATGCAATTTTTTTAAAATAATTTCATTTGAAATCCAAAATACCCCCTCTATCTGTAGCTCTGGTTGCATGATGGTTAAAGTACGCATCTTCCTTAGGTATTTTACTCATATCCTATAGAATTTTTCCCAAAAATACTTTATTGAACATTTTCAGCCAGTCTGGCTAAAGGTTTTACCACAATAATTGACCCTTGCCATGCTGAACCCGGAAAATTCCTGCTTTGGCAGGAGCTATAGACCAATATCAGCCTGCACATAATTATGTGCAAGCTGATATTAGTCTACAACACCTGTTTCTCACTTTCAAATCAGAATCATCAATAGATTTAGCTTTTCAAATAGAAATTGAACTTTCAGTGCTTTTTGCCCTTTAATTTTTAAGAAAATTTTTAGGCAAAATTTATTCAGCATGACAAGGGTTAAGTAGAAAGCAGTCAGTGTTGGCGAAACTCATGCTGCACATCTGTGCAAGCTGATTTTTGTCTTTACTTCTTTCCTACTTCCACCAACAGATTGTTGAAAGCGGCATTTAACCCAATTCAAACAAACAAACTTTACTGCCTGCCTAATATTTATGTACAGCAGGAATATACAATGAACAGCAAATCAGCAAGGGAAGGATAAATTAATGGCTCAGCCTAAAACAGTTGTAACTGCCTATAAATATATAGGGAATTACAACCGTTTTGGGCTGAGCAATCAAAATAAAAATTTATTCCATTTTTATAGATTGTTGGCATATCTTCATTAGGAAGTTAAGATTTTCATGATTGACAAAATTCAAGTAGCTTCTGACCAAATTCAAGTAGCTTCAAAATAAGGTCATATACCTACACATATATAATCTCAATATTTCTCAATTCATGGTACAGTTATACTTAAGTGAAAGTCAAAAAGTCTTTAAATATACTGACACACATTTACCTGACAGAAACCAAAAAAAATTAATGTAAACTCTTCATTAAGGCAACAACCTGCCCTGCCAAAAATCACAGACAATACTTAACAAACATAAAATGCCAGACCCTGACTTTGTTAATAGTAGAAGTAATCATAGGTTGAGAACTCCAAAGTTTAGCCCATTATTGGTTGACAAAATTTTTGGCAGGTCCGACCCAATCAGAAGACCACTAGACTATCTCCGTAAACTGCTACAGACCTTGGTTGTATATAAGGCATAAGGGTATGTAAAGAAGAGATGCATTTTGTTAGCCAGAAACAGTTTAAGTTAAATAGTACCTCCATAGGACACATGCTCTTTATATTTTCATTTTTAAGAGAAGTATTGAGACTTTAAAGACAAAGTTTTTTCAAAAACTAGAAAGCCATGAATGGCTTGAGTCGCTCCACAGGCTTGAAAATCTTGTAAAGCAACAAAAGTTTTGACTAGATTTTTAGATATTTTGGATTCTACTGATGTTGAAAATGATTTTCAGTTTCAACTACATAACATATAGAGAAATGACATCCGCCCGTGAAATGCATATTTTTATCTGATCACAATAATTTTTGGTAGACTGATAAAGAGTCACTCAAGGATCATTTCTATAAAATTTCAATGGTATCCATGATTTAGATTTTGATAAAATGTTTTTTACAGTTTCCACTATATAACACATAGAGAAATGACTTCTGCCCATAAAATACATATTTTTTATCCAATCAAAATAATTTTTTGTAGACTAAAAAAGTGTCACTCAAGGATTATTCCAGTGAAATTTGGTTGCTATCCATCTTTTAGATTCTGAGAAAATGATTTCCAAAGTTTCCAGTATATAACATATAGAGAAATGACCTCCGCCCATAAAATACACATTTTTCATCCGATCAAAATAATTTTTTGTAGACTGATATAGGGTCACTCAAGAATTATTCCAGTGAAATTTGGTTGATATCCATCATTTAGATTTTGAGAAAAATGGTTTCCAAAGTTTCCTCTTTATAACATATAGTGAAATGACCTCCGCCCATAAAATACATATTTTTCATCCATTCACACTAATTTTTGGTGGACTGATAAAGGGTCACTCAAGGATCATTCTAGTGAAATTTGGTTGATATCCATCACTTACATTCTGAGAAAATGATTTTGAAAGTTTCCACTAAATAACATATAGAGAAATGACCTCTGCCCATAAAATACAAATTTTTCATCCGATCAAAATAATTTTTGGTAGACTGATAAAGGGTCACACAAGGATCATTCATGTAAAATTTCATTGGTATCCATCAATTAGATTCTGAGAAAATTCATTTTTTACCATATTTGGAAATTAGCCACGCCCATTAAATCCATGTTTTTCATTGGATCAAAATTTCTTGAACAACTTTGAAAGAGGGTCACCCAAGGATCATTCCTGTGAAGTTTGGTTGAAATTCATCCAGTACTTTCTGAGGAGAAGATTTCTAAAGAAAAAGTTTACGACCGGATGCACGGACGCACTGACGCATGAACAGACGCACAAAGGACACAATGCCATGACAATAGCCCCAGTGGCTTTCAGCCAGTGGAGCTTATTAAGATTTTGAAGCTGTTATTCAAAAATCTTGAGACATTTAGATATGGTAAGGAAGATTTCTTGGAATTGACTAAAAGGAGTAGCAATTGGATTGTTGAATGTTTTCCATTAAAAATTGGAGGGCTGATGCCGATTTAAATGACATCATCATATTTTCCCCAAGTTTTCTCGAACTTTCCAAAATAGTCTGTCTATGTACATCTGAGGCTGATCGTTAGATTGGCAGAGTGGTGTTCCAAATGAGGTCTGACCTTTAAGAATAAAAGAGACGATTTAAAGTACTTTTGTGAAGCCATCTGACTCACATGGGAAATAAGTGTATTAAGAGATAGTGTCCTGAAATGTTCATAATTGTCTATCTAAAGTATTTGAGAAATACAATGATTTGCTTGTTATTTGTGCAAGATTCTTTTGTCTTTCATTTTGTTAACAAAATAAGCTTCATCCTCACTCATGGCTACACCATTTGAGGCTCTAAAGTGCCTTACCAAACAAACCCACATTGACCAATGGTGCAATCTTGATTCAATCATACACCGTCAACTTCTGTCACAGCAAGGGTGTAACTACCCAAGTGCGTAATAGAAATAAATCTTCTTTCAAAAAATGTCGTTGATGAATGATCCGAACATTGAATCTGCAGCTTATTAAAGCTCAAATCATAGGAAAGGGGAGTGGACAGAGGACTTTCATTGTCCACAGATCACCTTCTTCTTATATTAAATTGTATGTTGGTCGCCTTCTGAGTGTGTATGAATTTTAAAATCCTAGCTATGCCTATGCATAGATCTGTCTACCTAACCACTGAGCTTCATAGGACTCCTTGGGTGACTTAGAGAATGTCCTCTTCAAATATACTATTGGCATAAAGTTAAGCATATCATATTTAGAATTAGGCAAAGTAATGTGTGAGACTAAAATATGAAACCAATCTTATGTGACCAAATTCAAATTTCAACTTATTTCAAGACTAGATGAGTAACCATCCCATGAGTAAACTTATTGACATTTTTACTTACATATGTACTGAGTATGCATATTTGAAAGTCAACCTCTAATTTCAAAATTCTAGGCAAACAATCTTTGTGGCCAAAATGCATCAAATCTCTTAAAGTAACAAAACACAATTAATGAAATCTTCAAGATTTATTCATGCTGGTTAAAACTTTTAGAATCATGTGCATAATTGCAACTTTTAGTCAATGACTACTTTCAATTTCAGGTTGGGTAATGCCTTCCCTCTTTTGAATGAAGCCTCTAGCATTAGAAATTGTTGGAAATGTCACACATAGGCTCATATGCTTTTCTTTAAACCAATAGTATATTTTTGTGACATAATGTGAAAGGTCATTCTGAATACAGGTGACCCATCAAACAAATAAGGGTCTTTTTGGAACCCCAAAAAATAAATATAGCAAAAAGAGGTGGACAGGATGTCCGATTCTAAGAATTCTTATACAGGAAGTTAAAATAATCATTCTAAATTCACAAAATCTGTCAAGTTTTACAAGTTGAGAGGACCCAAATGGCGTAAATAAAACTTTATTTCAGCTGCATTCGCAACATTTTGGTCGCGCATCAACAATATATAAAGACAGATCAATAGTTTTAACCCTTGTAATGCTGTATAAAATTTTCCTAAAATTTATTACCACAACCAAGGGGCAAAAAGCACTGAAAGTACCAACTGTATGTCAATTTTTATTTGAAAAACTAAATCTTTTGACATTTCTGGTTTGAAAGTGAGAAACAGGTGATGTAGACTAGCATCAGACTGCACATATGTGCGGGCTGATGTTTGTCTATAGCTCCTGCCAAAGCAGGAATATTCTGGGTTCAGCATGGCAAGGGTAAATCCATCAGAATGTCCATTTATAGTAAAAACTTTACCAAAAAAACTCTCTATATATACAGATACCATGACAATCTGAGATTGTTAGCAAGATTCAAGTTAAAATATATTAATGCACCAAGTTAGCTCAGCAATATGATTCTACAAATTTACAATAGAAACAAAATAACTCCATAAACAACACTTTAATCTAAACATATCTATAAGAAAACAAGAGGTCCATGATGGTCCTAGATCACTCACCTGAGTCTCTTTAACCCCTGGGACATCACATCAATTAAATAGGTAGATGTCAATCGGAATGCTTTCAACAAAGATTATGGTCATATTGTTTCGTTGTTTGTTTTTCTTGTCAAAAGGATATGCCTTGAAACAGACTTTATTCAAACTTATGAAACTAAAGTGAAAAAAGAAGATCTTCATCAAGGCTCCTTGTCCTGTGAAATAGCAGGGATCTGTCCAATCTTCTATAGGCTTCATCTGTGTGACCTTATACATATTCTGATCAAATTTCACATAGTTTGGACCACACTTAACTTAATGCCTCTCTAGAGTGTTAACAAGAAAATTGTCATTAAGGCCCTTTTTCCTGTGATATGGCATGGATCCCTTCCATTTTCAATAGGGTTCATCCTTGTGACCTGACCAATATTTCAACCATGTTTCATGAAGATTGGATCATATTTGTGGTCTCCGTAGTGTAAACACTTAAATTGTTGACGCAAGATGACACATGACGGACGTCAATGATCACAAAAGCTCACCTTGAGCACGATGTGCTCAGGTGATGTAAAAAGATCTCGATCTAAACAGAAGAGCCCTTTTTTCTCAAACAATCAGATGTGTGACATTTAAGGTAACTAATTTCCAATTTTTTATCATTTGAGACTGGTCCACATTGAAAAAGGTATCATACGAAAGAAAAACAAGAGGACCAAGATGGTCCTAGATCGCTCACCTGAGTCTCTTTGACCCCTGGGACATCACATTTATTAGATATGCAGATGTCAAAAAGAAGATAATTGCCTAAGATCAATACCATGGAACGTTTTCAGCGAAGAGCAAGACAGATATGCCTTTTTACTCTTTAATTCAATGTAAAAAGGGATGCACCCAGGTGGACCCCAAATGTGACCCCAGGGTCTTGATATGAACAAACTTGGAAGAGGTCCATAAGATGATGCTACATACTAAATATGAAAGCTGTCTGCCTTCTGGTTTCAGAAAAGAAGATTTTTGAAGGTTTTTCTATTTTTTCCCGTCGTGCTCAGATGAGCTGAAAGGGATGCGCCCGGTTGGAGCCCAAATATGACCTAAGGGTCTTGATTTGAACAAACTTGGTAGGGGCCCATTAGATGATGCTACATACCAAAAATGAAAGAAGTGTGCCCTCTGCTTTCGATTAAAGAAGATTTTCACTCTTTGATTCTATGTAAAAAGGGTTGGCCCTGAGTAGAGGCCAAATATGATCCTAGGGTCTTGATATGAACAAACTTGGTAGAGGTCCACTAGATGATGCTATATACCAAATATGAAAGCTGTCTGCCTTCTGGTTTCATAGAAGAAGATTTTTGAAGATTTTCATTTTTTTAGCCTTCATGCTCATAAGAGATAAAGGGATGCACATGTGCAAAGCCCAAATATGACCCCAGGGTCTTGATATGAACAAACTTGGTAAAGACCCACTAGGTGATGCTACATACCAAATATGAAAGCTGTCTGCCATCTGGTTACAGAGAAGAAGATTTTTAGAGATTTTTGCTCTTTGATTCTATGTAAAAAGGGTTGGGCCCGGGCAAAGCCAAAATATGACCCCACAGTCTTGATATGAGCAAACTTGGTAGAGGTCCACTAGATGATGTTACATACCAAATATGTAAGCTGTCTGCCTTCTGGTTTCAGAGAAGGAGATTTTTAAAGATTGTCATATTTTCACCCTTTTTGGTAAGGGTAAAGGGAAAGTTAAGGGTGGATTTCATTTATATGAACAACTTTGGTACTATTGGTAGAGCTTGACCCAAGGAACATCCCTGCCAAGTTTCATCAAGATTGGCCCACTGGTTTAGGAGGAGAAGATGTTTAAAGAAATTGTGGACGACGCACGACTGATGATGGACATTCTACGATCACAATAGCTCACTTCGTGTTAAGGTGAGCTAAAAATGGTTGAAATTTGAATAAAAAATAAACAACGTAGTAGAAAATATTGTGGGAAAGGGAGATATTGCTTCTTTTTAAAATGTTTTCTCACATATAAAATCACAAAGACGTAAAATCCCATAATAATACTGGTAAAGATATATCTTAATTTCTTTAACCCTTATCATGCTGAATTCAAATGAGCCCATGCAAGATATTTTTAACAATTTGAAATGTGCAAACATTCAGCAGTGTAGACAGCCATCTACTGTAAATATAAAGCTGACTGAAGGTGTACAAGTACTTTGAGACCTTATCTATCTACTAAACGCATAGGAAAGACTATGGTTAGACTGTGCGGATGCACAGGCTGGTCAGAATATTTGCCATGTATATATAAATTTGTTGGAAATCTCATGCACAGGCTCAAATCTTGTTTCAAAAAAAAATTTAACTATAGGGAACAATTTTTTCCAGTATTGCTCAAGCAGAGAGTGATCTTTAAGATCAGCCTGCATCTCTGTGCAGTCTGATCTAAGTCTATACTGTCTGCCCCCTTGATAGTCTGGATAGCACTTGTGATGGTGAACACACATGCCAAGTTCATAAAGATATCTTCAATGACAACAGAGACCTAGTATAAAGTTTGTCATGCCAAACCTACACCAATGCCAATGCCAATACTAACATCAATGCCAATGTGAGCAACACCAAGGTGATGACAATAGCTCTTTTTCTTTTCGATAAACATCTGAGATAATAAAACCCGAGGTGCGTTTCTTACATCAAGATTGGAATTTCCGCTAAATAAGATTATTAAGACGTCATAAGAAACGATTTTCAATATTTTGAGTGAAAACATTCGACGTCGTCAAGGCTACTCGTTTTAAGCCAATGCAAAAACATCTTCGTTTCCTCATTAAGATATCTTAAGATTCTTATTAAGCGGCTTAAAAATCTTAATCTAAAAAACGCTACATCTTCAAAATCTTAATGAGATTCTTAAGAATCTTAATCTAAGAAACGCACCTCAGATAATAAGTTTTAGACTGGTTAACATTCAAATGGGTTACAGACATCAATTTTTCTGAAATTTTTACAATCTTTGGCATTTGTGGACCAAACACCAGCACTGCTTTTGACTTCCAAAAGTTGATAAATCTGTGAAGATTTCTTTTTTGATAAAAAAAAAATCTTTTCAAATTCATAAATGTATATACTAGAACAAATAACAAAGCTAACAATTAAGAATTTTTACATGATTTAAAAAAAAACTTTACTTAAAAGCCAACCTAGCATGTTATGTTATTGGTTTCAAGCTAGCTAGCACTTAATACTTTAAACATTTTTTATGACAACACAATAAACAAGAGGCTCAAAAAAGAATGAATTGCTCCACAGGCTGTTCTTATAAATAAAATATTTACAAACCCACAGAGGCATATGTATTTTCTCCAGTAAGCCAGAGCCGCCGTCATAGAGCAGTTGGTAGTGCTTTAGACTGACAATTTAGAGGTCCTGCGTTCGATCCCCAACGCGGCACTCATTCTTTCCGACTATTTGTCTCTCACCTGAATGGGTTGATGATCATAGACCTATGTGAGGTAGCCTCTGGAGGCTAGGAAAGGATGTGATGGTTGTACTAGTGAGAGAAATACCAGGAATCCATTGATAGGTGCTCCAGCCATCGCCATATAACTGAAAAAGTGTTGAAAGTGCCATAACACTCAATTCAATCAATAAATCCAGTTAGTCTGGAAACATTCATGCACAGTACAAATGGCAACATAGTTTGTGAAGAGAAAATGTTTCAATATTTCAAAGTGCAACATAAGTGCCCAGCTATAACCATATTTATGAAATTTTTGTCCATAAATATTGTTGAGATAAACTCATTTTTTAGGGTAGTGACTCAAAGGCCTTCCTGCTAAGTTTGGTTTGAATTGAAGCAGTGGTTAGGGAGATGATGTTTAAAGAAAAAACAAACCCTACAGAAAAATGGACACAAAGTCATAGAAATAATCCAACTGGTTGTCGACCAGTGGAGCTGTAAAAACAATTGAAACTGTATTTGACATTATCTTTACATTCACACATATTGAACAGCCTTAACACTGACACAATGTACTAACAATATTTCGTGGGTTTGGAGCAAGACTGTAGTAAATGTATATATAATGTATACCGGTATACACTTCCTACAGTCTTGCACCGAACCCACGATTTGCTAACCACCTGAAGGGTTGTAAAGACGTTATCTATCTATATTCAGACCTCTGAGTGAAGACTTCATGGATGCACAGGCTGGCCAGATGTCTACCTTTCTGCACACAAATTGTTGTAAATGACAAGCACAAGCTCATTTATTTTCTAACCAGTCCTGAGTTCAGGATCACAAAATGGTGCAAACAGTTTTCCAGTTATTCCCTGCTTTGCACGCAAGTGCACGTGCAAAGCAGGGAATAATTGGAAAACTGTTTGTACTGTTTTGTGATCCCAAGCGCAGGGCAGGTCTCATGTTTGACTCTTAAACCAGGGCTTTGACCCCAAAAATCTGGTAATAGCTTATTTTGACCCTTAGTAATTTCTCACAATGGAGTCACAATTCCTTAGGGTCAAAACTTTCTAAGATGCATCCGATATACTATCTAAAATTTACTAATCAACTTCACATCTTTACAAGAAAAGGTCAAAAGGACTCGTAAACCTATAAAAATCTTACTCATGATTAACTCATGTTTGTGTTTTGACCCCTTTAAAATCTATTTTGACCCCGGGAATTTAATGGTTCAGGGGTCAATGATTCCCTTATTACAAACACTAGCACAAGCCCTGCTAACAGAATGTCAAATGTTGACCAATTACAACACAAAAAAACAACATAATACCCTCCTCAATTTTCTCATATTTTTTTACGAGATTACATCTTTGGATAAACCAAACCTCAGGGCGATTAACATCTTTGGATATACCAAACCTCAGGGCGATTATCATTTTTGGATATACCAAACCTCAGGCCAGGATAAAAGAGGTAACACAATTTTTAAACTGTTTATCCTCAATGCAACCCTATGATGTTGGTACTCTTTTGAATTGTCTAATCCAGATTATTCAAATTGGAACCCACAAGTTAAGGGAACATTGTTGAAATGCTTGAATCTAAAATCCAAATAACACTCTCAAACAGCAGCTTTGAGCCCTCTGATGCGGAAAATTTACTTTCTATCCACATAAACATTGCTTATTTCCATATTATACAATGGTGACAGAATTTTTTTATAACATTTCTTGGTAAAGCAATGGTAAATGAGTCTGTGTGTGACATTTTAAAAAAATTCAAATGTGTGCAAGGTAAATACATTCAGCAGCGTACACAATGACACAAAGTAATAATAATATATGCTGACCGTCAGAAGAGGTATTAAAACCTTATCTACCTATAAAGTGCACAGTGCGGACTCTGGTTAGACTATGCGGATGCACAGGCTGGCCAGCAGCTTTGCTTTGCGCCCATGAGAAATTGTTGGAAATGTCACTCATTGAATCAAATTATTTGACTTTTATTCACAGAGATTGCAGAAAATTCAATTTCTTTTTATTAAAAGTAAGCTATGAAAATATTGACTGATACAAAAATTGTTTAATTGAATATATTTTGAGCCTTTTTCCCTGTTCTACATCTCATCAATGTAACGAAATGAATTGTAACTTGTTTTATCCTATAACTATACAAATATCTGTGTGATAACATCCCATATGATATTTATCATGATATCACATTGATATTTCTAGAAAAATGACATAATGTAGTTATTTCTAGGAACTTGCATTGGAACTTCAACGAAAACAATGCAAATAGAGGTTATATTATAAAAATAATACAAACTTAGTGTATTGAAAGAAAAAATATCTAACTTGGTTGTGGGAATTGATTACTGTCTTGGCAGAGCCTTGACAATTATCACTTCCCCCAACCTTGCTAGATATTTTTTTCATACAAAACACTAAGTATGTATAATATATTACACTAGTTCATCTTTTACATTCATAGATAAGCTGGGTCATTTTTTGTTTTCAACAAGAACGGGGTTAAATACTGTCGGTTTTATTATAAGGTCATTGCAAAATATTAATTTGTCAAATGTGGAATAGTTTACATAGATGTAAAAAAGAAGTTAAAACATTTATTTTTAACAATTTGTGATGCGAACCAATTCATCTAAATCTATTAGGTTCAGACTTTGGGCCTTGGTCAGGAGAAAATGCTGGGTTAAATAAATTTTGCATTGCTGCTCGAGAATCATGCTCAAGATTAGAACTTGCTACAGCTTCAGGGAAATGATGTCGGATATGAGAAGGAAGGGTATCTGCGATCGACTTTGGTAACGACATTTGTGGTAGGGGTAAGTTTGATGGTAACGGTGGGCTTGTTATATTTTGAGATGAATGGCTGATAAAGGGTAATGAACTATTTATAGCTGTGCTGCTGTTATTTACATGAGAGCCATTGGTGTTTGGAGAGATCGCCCTGTGAAGGGAAGCATGTGATTCCCCATGGATCTTACTCTGTTTTGATAAAATGGTTTGATCAGGGTTGTAGGTTTGAGAGAGGTGCATTTCACCTTTACCTTGACCCACAATTGGCCTTTCTAATGCTTTCTGTACACTGCGGTCTATCTCGCTCTGTGAAAACCTTTGCCGATCATTGTCTCTTTCTGGTAACATTTGCCCTTGGCTCTGCAAGACCCCAGTGTGCATTGACTGCTCACTTCCAGAATGTTTTTTCGTAACTGTATGCGATGCTGTAACTTTACCAGCAGGTTCTTGTTCGAGACTTAATGTAGTTTTTTTGTGAATTTGAGATGAAGGTTCTTCGTCTTCGGAATCGGAGATTTCTACCAAATACTGTTGTGCTGCTTTCTGTGCTGCGAGAGTGCTGATATCTGGTAACGATGGTGTCTCTTTACTTTTCCGTTTTCTTTTCTTGGGTGACGGGCTCACTATCGGGTTTGATGTTGTACCTTCTATCGCCTTGAGATTCATGTGGAGCTGCAGGGTAATGAAATTTAAGAGTTGAATAGTCCATAAAAGGTTTGAGACTATGGTGAGTCCAGGAGTCTGAGACTCCTTGTGTACCAGTTGGGACTTCTTCATTTTTCAAGAAAGGAGTCAAACTGGCTCACAGGATTATATAAAATATTTTGACTAGTTTCCTTTTCATCCCTTGTGGAAACTGTAGATTTTTCACTGCAAAAGTTGTTGGAGATAACATTTTCCTGAATATAGCAGTAGAATTTTAACAGAAAACAAAGACTGGTGACAGAAACTTGTGAAAAGAACAAATTGCATTCAATATTATAAGTAATTTCTTCTTTTCAACAATGTTCGCCCATTACGAAATTCAGACTCTTTATTTATAGCTTGGGCTCATCGGTTTCATAACTTTTGAGTCCAATGGACTCCTTATGTACAGGATATAAGGTCAATCCCCGACATTTCATGCTTTTCAGGTAAAAAGACTACTTGGAGCCCTGTCATCCATTGCCCCTTGATTTTGATTTGGACCCAAATTCCTGTAATTTAGAGAGAAAATGCCTTTACCAATCATCTTTAATATTGCATTATGGCAGTCCAGGTTTCCCCAATATCAAATTTTCAATTTTTTTTTTACCTGACTACCGATATAATTTTGACTATTACATCGAATCAAATCTTTACATTACTAAGAAATATCATTGATTGTGAATAGACCAAATTGATGATCAATTTGTGTCTAGAATGAAATGGGTCAGTCCTTTTCATGTTACAAAATCTCTTGTCAAATAAAATTTCAATTAAAAAGCTGAAAACATTAGGGCTAAGCCTGATTACATTTCTTTGATGTTTCATTACAAAAAGATTAACCGTTGTCATGCTGAATATAAAATCTTGGCAAAATTACTACCAAATCAAAGTACTCAAAGCACTAGATGCACTAAATGTGAGTAAGAACTCATTTTGGAAATTAAATTTTTATGCTTGTCTGGTTTCAAAAAAGGGAAAACTGGTGGTATGAACAAAGATCAGACTGCACATATGCGCAGGCTATTGTTTGTCAATAGCTCCTGCCAAGGTAGGAATATTAAGGGTCCAGCATGACAAGGGTTAATTCAGCAATTTATTTTGCCACAAATTCTATCTACATTACATACCTTCTGCATATGTGTTTGTAGACTATGCTGTGTCGCATAACTACGGTCACATACGACACATCGATACTGTTTTGATATGTCCCGTCTCACATGCTCATCGTGGTTTTTCATGTGATGGTTTAAATTTGACAGCTGGGCAAAGGCTCTTCCACAGCCTTCCATTGTACATTTGTATGGCCGCTCCCCTAAAAAATAATTCTAGAGGAATTTTGTTTGTTTCGGTCAAAGATTGATTTTTATTTCATTTTATTTACAAAAGGTATATTTTCATGAGTAGTAGAGCCATGAGTGAAAATATAGCTTTTGTTGTTCTTGAAATGAAAGATCAATCAATCTTACTACAAAAACAAATGCTTATTCTATTTTTTTAATCAATGCAAAAAATGAGACAAAATATGAAAATGTTAAGGCAAATTTTCTATTAGCGTGTCTTTTTGTACGCAATAGCTATGCAACATTCCCGGTGACTTCACTATTTGGCTCGACTTAGATGACGTCAGTTAGGGTGAAATGAACAAAAACAGGGTATAAATTTTTGATAATTTCACTTGAAAGGCAGTGAGTTTATCAAAATATTAAACTACCATTATTCCTTGATAAACCACCAAAAAGAAATTATTATTTTAATTGAGAGATGCAAGAAATGTTGGGAAGGCATTTAAGGCCCCCAGAAGAGAAGATCAATAGCATATTCCTTGTCAATATCTCTTATGCTTTCAGAAAGACTTTAATAATGCAATAAAATAGTTTTAACACAAATGCTTGTGAGTTATGATTAGATGATTGATTGATTGAATGGAGTTTTAGTTGCTTTCAACATTTTTTCAGTTATATTGCAGCAGCTGGAGCACCTAACAATGGATTCCTGGAATTTCTCTCACCAGTACAACCATCACATCCTTTCCTAGCCTCCAGCTGCTATCTCATATAGGTATACGATTATCAACCACTTGATGAGAGACAAATAGTCGAAAAGAATGAGTGCCGCCGTCGAGGATCGAACCAGGGACCTCTAGATTGACAGCCCGACGCCCTACCACTTGCACTATGAGTTATGATTAGAACAAAAATTAGGTACAAAAATACCAAAGGGTAATAACCGTTAGAAAACTAACAAAGGGGGAAAAAACTCAGAAATTATTATGAGTACATGTTGTTCACAGATCTTCAGCATTTGGCAACAGATCAAAATGTCATCACCCTCTAAATCAAGATAGCAGTTTTCACTATTACACAAAACCAAGGTTCGTCACTTAAAGGGGTCCATGACTCTTTGCTTACCAGTTTGGACTCCTTCCCTTTGCAAGAAAGGAGTCAAATGGACTTCAAGGGTCACATGAGACTATTTTGAAAAACAAGAGGGCCAGAATGGACCTAAACTGCTCACTTGAATTTAATTGGTCCAGTGGAACCCATCCAAGTAACTTTCTGACAAAGTTTCATTCACATTTGCCTAATTGTTGAAGAGGAGATGTTATTCCAAGAATTTAAAGAGAAAATGGACCCTGCCCACCAATATTTTTACTGAGGTGACTCAAAATAAGCCCCCCCCCCCCTGCCATGCCCATATTTATGGGCTAATCAAAATTTAGGGAACTATTTTTTTAAGAGGGTCATCAAAGTAACATTCTGGTAAAGTTTCATTGAAATCAACCCAGTGGTTCAAAAGGAGATGTTGTTTAAAGATTTTGGGCTCAAAATAAGCCCCACCCTGCCACATCAATATTTATGGGCCAATCAGAATTTCCCGAACAATTTTGGAAAAAAGTCACCCAAGGAACATTCTGGTAAAGTTTCATTGAAATTGGCCCAGTGGTTCAGGAGGAGATGTCAATGAAAAGAGGACCAAGATGGTCCTAGATCGCTCATCTGAGTCTCTTTGACCCCTGGGACATCACATTAATTAGATAGGTAGATGTCAAAAAGAAGATAATTGCCTAAGATCAAAACCATGGAACATTTTCAGCGAAGAGCAAGACAGATATGCCTTTTCACTCTTTTATTCTATGTAAAAAGGGATGCACCCGGCTGGACCCCAAATGTGACCCCAGGGTCTTGATATGACCAAACTTGGAAGAAGTCCATAAGATGAGGCTACATACTAAATATGAAAGCTGTCTGCCTACTGGTTTCAGAGAAGAAGATTTTTGAAGGTTTTCCTATTTTCACCCTTCGTGCTCAGATGAGCTGAAAGGGATGCGCCCAGGTGGAGCTCAAATACGACCCAAGGGTCTTGATATGAACAAACTTGGTAGGGGCCTACTAGATGATGCTACATACCAAAAATGAAAGCAGTGTGCCCTCTGGTTTTGATTGAAGAAGATTTTAAAAGATTTTCGCTCTTTGATTCTATGTAAAAAGGGTTGCGCCCGGATGGAGCCCAAATATGATCCTAGGGTCTTGATATGAAAAAACTTGGTAGAGGTCTACTAGATGATGCTACATACCAAATATGAAAGCTGTCTGCCTTCTGGTTTCATAGAAGAAGATTTTTGAAGATTTTCATTTTTTTACCCTTCATGCTCATATAAGATAAAGGGATGCACCTGTGCAAAGCCCAAATATGACCCAAGGGTCTGGATATGAACAAACTTGGTAGAGGTCCACAAGGTGATGCTACATACCAAATATGAAAGCTGTGTACCATCTGGTTTTAGAGAAGAAGATTTTTAAAGATTTTCGCTCTTTGATTCTATGTAAAAAGGGTTGGGCCCGGGCAAAGCCCAAATATGACCCCAGGGTCTTTATATGAACAAACTTGGTAGAGGTCCACTAGATGATGCTACATACCAAATATGAAAGCTGTCTGCCTTCTGGTTTCAGGGAAGAAGATTTTTAAAGATTTTCATATTTTCACCCTTTTTGTTAAGAGTAAAGGGAAAGTTAAGGGTTGATTTCATTTGTTTGAACAACTTTGGTAGAGCTTGACCCAAGGAACATCCCTGCCAAGTTTAATCAAGATGGGCCCACTGGTTTAGGAGAAGATGTTTAAAGAAATTGTGGACGACGCATAACACACGACTGACGATGGACTTTCTACGATCACAATAGCTCACCTTGAGCACTTCATGCTCAGGTGAGCTAAAAATTTCTGGCTCAAAAAAAAACCCACCCTGCCACGCCCATAGTAATGGGCCAATCAAAATTTCGTGAAGTGTTCTTGAAAAGGGTCACCCAAGGAACATTCTGGTAAAGTTTCATTGAAATCAGCCAAATGGTTCAGGAGATGTTGTTCAAAGATTTCAGCTCAAAACAAGCCCCACCCTCTCACCCCCATATTAATGGGTCAATCAAAATTTTGCAAACAATTTTTGAGGTAAAGTTTCATTCATTGAAATTGGCCCAGTAGTTCAGGAGGAGATGTTTCTAAGATTGTTGACGACGGACGACAGACCAAGGGTCAGCGTAAAAGCTTCCCTTGAGCATGTTGGCTCAGGTGAACTAATAAATACATAGAGCCATTGAGAACCCTTACCAGAACAGAAGATTTTTTCACAAAAAAAGTTGTTCAAGAAAAATTTGCTTGCATCTAGTGGTATTTTGAAAGAAATCTGTCTTCTTTGGAAGGAGAAACTTGTGGGAAAGAAGAAATTGCTTGTAACACGCAATTTCTTCTTTTCAAAAATGTTATCCCATAATGAAAAGTCAGATTCCTTACTTTGAGCTTAGACTCATTGATTTCATGTGTTAGGAGTCCAATGGAATTGTTCTCCTTACTCATAGGAGCTAGTGTAGAACCCTGCACAAAACACAATGAAATATCTGCTCAAGCAACAATGTCTATTAAGTGACACATTTACAAAAGTAGCTAGCATTGGTGTAGTAGGTATCATTAACTAAATTTTTCGATGTTGCTTATTGCATAATGCCCAAAAATATACATATGTAATCAAGATAATGTTTCTAATAAAATTCAGGGCTTGTGCTAGCTTTTTAAATTTAGGAGTCATTGACCCCTCGACCATAACATTCTGGGGCTAAAAACTAGTTTTGAAGGGGTCAAAAAGAGCAAAATATTAAAACTTAAGTCTTTAAGATAATCTTTATAAAGAAAACAACATAAACAATAAAGTGTAGACACACTTTATTGTTTATGTTGTTTCATTTATACAAATGTAGATCTTTTGTAAAAGTATGAAGAAAACAATTGATTGATATATTCTTTTATATTGCATAAGTTGCACCAATGGAATTTGATTGGGTCAAAATGACTCCCTGCAGGAAATTTTTGAGGGTCAAAATGGGATTTTTGGGAGTCAAAACCCTGGTTTAAGGGTCAAACACGAGCCCTGAAAATTGCACATAAAACATAAACTAAGAGACGATTTTCTTTGACAGCTGCTTTTTAGTGGTCCTGTAAGTGGTTCCAAATTACAAGTTTTACTGTATACTGAATACAAACCTGTATGAACTCTTGTATGTTGGTTTAGATGACACACCTGCTTAAAGGCCTTATCACAATAAATACAAACATGTTTTCTCAAACCATTGTGGACAAGCTCATGCTGGGTTAACTGTGGTTTGTTTTTGAACGTTTTAAAACATGTCATGCACACATGTGTCCTGTCCGACTGTAGATTCAACAACTGATTAACAGCAGTCGCCTCCATTTTGGCTTTACTATCAGGAGAATCTGACGAATCGGATGATGAAGATGATGATGTTAAACTTTTCTGTGACTCTGATTTTCTGTTCTTTCTGTACAATTGCGCTTCTTTTTCCACTTCTGCAAGAAATTCCATGTCTCTTTTGGTCAGTTTTATTTCACTGTCTTTTTTAACTTTATGATCGAAAAAAAGTTCAGCTTCTTTTTGAGATTCCGTTTGATAATCGCTCATTGTGATTTCTGCATCAGTCTCTCTTACAAGTTTTTCATTAACTTGCTGTGGTTGATGACGATTTTGTACAGATGATGTATCTGTATGACTAAACGTTTGTCTGTGTGTAAATGTTTGGGATGGGGAAGCCACAGGCCGTTGTGTTGAAGATAGAGAATGTTTTGTATGATGAAGTGGACTGTTCCGATGAGAATACTCATGAGATCTGTCACTATGCCCTCCTGAATCTCGATGCTTAACTAATTTTTCTGTTGCTTCATGATGAGATGTAGATGATTGCTGCGCTGAATGATAGCCCTCCTGATGGAATCTTGAAAAATTTGGTGAGACACTTCTCTCCATCAAATTCCGCTGAATACTAGATTGCAAGTCCTCTTGGTCATGAGGATTATCTTGCTGCCTTACTGGAGGCCTATTTTGTGACGATCTGTACATGCTGTCATGACTCTGTAAAACATTTACATGCTGCCTTGGTCCATGTGTGTAAGTCGAAGTGTTCTCATTGCTTAATGATTTATAGGGAAACTCTCTAGTTTGCCCTTGATCCATTGCTTATCTGAAATAAAAGAAAAGTGATGTAACAATCAGAGTCTACAAAGAAAGGGGGTCATGGGAACTGAGATCTCTAATTCATAAAGAATTCCTGAGGCTTTAATCTAAACTTCTGTCAGTAAAAAACTCTGATTTGCCTCCAAATTTATGAAATCAAGTACAGTTGTTTAGGAAGTAGCGGATTTTGGGGTATAGCGGATAGGTTGTTTCTAAATCGATCTCTATATTTTTCAACGGAATATTTCAATAAAATAAATTTTAGCATGACATAATTTAACATTCAAGGGATTTCTTAGCCAAATTCACTTTTGTTTACATTTGATTTTGTACTTTCAATTCGCTGCAACCAAAACGAGGTAACCGGAAGCTGCATTTTTCAGGTCCGGAGTAAATGCAATAGCAGGCGCTCTGACGTGTAATGTTCATGTAAATCAAAACCAATCAACAAGTTCTTGGTATCATTTTGTAGATTATCCTATTCCCCACTATATCAACACATCTGGATAGAAAATTGTCCAAAATTGATTAAAATATCGCCTGGTGAAAACATCTCCCGATTCGGGCAGTAACGGATAGTTCTTGCGTGTGGAAATTGTTTCACGGGGGACTGTCTCAAAGTGAACATCAAATACCAAAAAAACTAAAAATTATGATTCAGATTTTCTAAATGCATTGAAAAAGACAAATACAAAGCATGAAACAGTTAGTTCAAGCTAAAAGAGTCATTTTAACTTTTGTCACAAATAAAGTTATGCATCAATACACGGCTTGGGGTATGCTGATTTTTTAAGCCACTAAAATCCAACAAATTACAGTGAGCACTAAACATTTACTGTGTTCAATTATTTTTATGACAATGGAACTCACTAACGACTTCTTCTCTATAAGCATTATAGCTGTTTAAGACTAAGACAAACGTAAAATGAGTGCTCTGACTAATCTTTGTCTAAACCCCCATAAAATCTTGATTATTCCCAATTAACAGTATGACGAATTTCATTTTTGTGACATCAATCTACAACTCTGTCCGCAACTTTGAAGGTCAGCGACAATTGTCAAGCTTTAGAAATGCGGTTTGGAGTGAAGTTATCTATCTATATATACTGCCTTACTCGCCTTTCGGGTATTACTGGCAGGTGGAGTTATATATGAATACATTTGAGGTACTTTTTGCCTACATCTTTATTTTATTAATATATTGTCCGTTTAGCATATCTATTTCTTTTGCATATAATACCGGTCTTAAATGACCGTTTGGTAAGACAGATTTTGCCATTTTTGATTTTATGAAAACGAACATGAAAAGAAGGCAATCCGATTGGGTCTCGAAGCAGTGTTTTGCTCCCAGACCCGAGAATTTGTCATCGGTCGCTAGGCAGTGAATGGGTCCGTCGAGCCGTTATTTTGGACAGTTCAACGGCCGTAGCTAACCGGAGATCTCGCTTCCAGACCCCAGAATTTGCCTCGCATCTCTATCGAAGCGCTAGGCAGGTTACCAGCCCTCGAGCGGCAATTTTGGACGGCTCATTTGCCATCGCTAGGCCGGCAGCCACGGTGGGCCGATCGTGCCGAGGCGAAATGTTCACTGATGATGCCAGTGAGACACTAGATGCAGGGCTCAAACCAATGAACCCTATGTTGTAGGTACTCTTTTGTTGCTCTATTCAAGTCCTACAATCTTTGCGAGTTTGTTGAGACTGAGGCAAATAGTAGCGAAGCTAGAGCGATTCGCACCATTGAGTAGCGACTCGACTCGGTCGAGCCGCGATTTTAGCGGCGCAGTGAATGCAGCTCGGCTCTCAAAACAGTGTTTTGATCCCAGATGCCGCAATTTGCCCCGTCTATTGATCGCTAGGTAGGTTACCGGCCCTCGAGCAGCGATTTTGAACGTCTCAGTGGCCGTCGCTAGACCGGCAGTAGGCTGAACGAGCCTGGGGTCTCAAGAGAGCAAAGCACTGCTTCGAGTGCCTCGTATAGGTTAATTTGTTGCTCACTGTACTAATCACCAAGCCAGGCAAGATACTGTATGTGTATGCTTAAGAGAATACTTGAACACGAGCTACATAGTATGACCAAAGCCGAATCTTTTTTTGGGAAAGTGTACGAATGCATCTTGATGTTTTCTTTAAGAAGTTATAGGCACATGAACATATACATGTATATTTGTTTTTTGGAATTTCTGATAATCCCTTTTCGTGTTAGATATGCATCAAAAGTACGATCGTTGAAGCAGTATGTTGTCGTTCTATCTAAAATTTTAGAGCTAAATAAAAATTGCAGCTACAAGGTTGTTGGATCAAACCAAGGATTATTTTTCTGCTTCACCAAAATGTTTTCAAAATCTGTTAATCTGTCCATTTTTTTGATAATATAAATTTGCTTAAGTTCTGTCTGAGTTCGATCTGCGAGCTTTTGTAGATCAAAATCGCTGAAATACAGCTCTTTCAGCACCTTAAAAGGATGAAATAGTGCACTTGTCACGTTTGAGACATTCCCTCAACTACCGATCCGTTATTACCCGAACCTATCCGCTATTGACCTAATTAGTGCTGTGTGCAGAGAGCGTTTATCTGACGTATAAACAACATTAGTATCCCAAAAATTGGTTTCAATTGAAAGAATATATATTTTTCTACAAGTTGGTACCGCACAATGTAGATTTTGTTTTGTAATAGAAACATATATTTCGATGTTAACTATCCGCTACTGCCTGAACAACTGTATTGTAAGCTGAAATTAACAACTAAAACATGAAAAGAGGAAACTGCGCTCACGTGTATTGTGTTTATTTCGAATAGTTACACCCATAAAAGATATGATAGCGGAACCATAACAAACAAACCTATGTTAATTGTCTTACCCCTCCCACCTTCCACCAAGGCAAAATGGGGTTTGCAGACGAAATTTCGTTTAAATGGGAATGTGATCCGAGTCATTAAAAAAGATTATGTTTCCTTAATATTATACACATTAGATTACCTTTAAAAATTCATTCCCATTTCAGATATTAAATGAATTATTGTAAATAATGGAATTTTTGCAAAAAATAACATTGGAACGGTCACACGTGAGATTTGCTGTTTAGTAGAATTTTGTTTGTCCCCAATACTCGCCGGTCGCTAAACTTCCAACAGAAATTTAAGAGTGAAATTGTTCGTTGACAATATATCAAACAAATAAATCTATTTAATAGTTCGACAAAGAAATAGTAATACCAATTTTAACATAACATAATCATTTATGGTTGCTGTATGTATCTTTTGTAATTGGTTTTCGCGACTGAATTATGTATTGAGGACCAGATGTAAATGATAATATTGTAACTTTAGTTATCTGTAAGAACTAGACTTATGTTTAGATCTTTATCTAAATGTGCACTGCACATTGCCAGTCCAAGAAGATGCCCAATTTCTCAGTGCCAGCCAATTAGATACCTCAAACGTCCCAGGGTAAGTACACAGGCACTTTCATTCAGGATTTCACTACTTTCATATCTCTCTATAATAAATAATAGACAAGGTAGTGCAGCCGCCATGTCTAAGAGAACGGATGTTTTTTTCAAGCATCGTTGGCTTCCGTCACAGGACGTGTTTACTCGTGAGAATCGAGAACCAAAATGCTTATAAAAACATCCGTTCCCTTAGAAAATGGCGACTGCACTACCTTGTCTATTATTTATTATAGTGATATAAGGTTGTTATCAAATCCTGAATCCAAGTGCCTGTGGGTAAGTAGCCTTTTCCAGTGGTGAAGTCAGAGGGGGTTCAAACCACTTCTGAAACCAAATTATTTCATATTAATGCAGGATTTCAAATAACCTTTCCACTGTTCACAACATATTCCTGTTTTGAACAAGTTTCTGGCAGAAAGTATCACAACAGATCATCTGTAAATGAAATGTTAGAAGAACTGAATTGGAAACCCCTCCAAGAAAGAAGAAAATCAGCTAGACTTACCATGATATACAAAATAACATATGGACTAGTAAACATCCCAAATGACAAACTCATACTAAACCAAAGAACATGTAGAAGAAATAACAGCAAAGCTTTCCAGATACCATCCTGTAGGACATCCATCAGATCCGAGTCTTTCTACCCACGTACAATCAGGGACTGGAACACCTTACCCAGCAGAACAGTGTCTGCTCCTAGCCTTGAGGCATTCAAGGCTCACCTCATGTAAACATATTGACTGTTTTTAGCCTCACTGTATATAAGTTAGCACTAGTGACTCTTAGACTATTTACAACCATTTCCATACACATTTATAAGCGCACACCCAATATGCGGCGGAATAGTCAATTTGATGACGGTGGCAGTTATACGGTAGAAGTAGAAGTATGCCTGTCATAGTGTGTCTTGTCAATTCGACCCTTTTTGTCGTTTCGACCCTTTAAAAATAACCAAATTCATACGCTTATTGATCATCTTACTGTTCTGTAACTGGTTTAATTTTTTTTCAAAATAAGTTTCTGATAGCGAAATATTCGAAAATACTGATGTTTTTTCTAACTTTTTTTTAGATAGTAACCATAGAAATAATGATGAATATAACAGTCATTAAATTTAACATATCAACAAAACAAAAACAGTTGATTACTTTCGTTTTGACTCCCGAACTAGACAGGAAGAAATAGAAAATGTAACCTGCGCATGCTCAGGACCTAAACATTCACGCCCCTATCAAACCTCAGCTGCTTTGTAAAATTAATTCTGGACCTGACCTAATTCACCTGACCAATCAGAAGGGTCAAATTGACAAGAAAATCAATTGATTGGTTGAGAACAGCTACCTACGTTATTCTAGTGCAGAGAGCTTCACTTTCTTTTTATCCTAGACGATCTTTGAGTTTGTATTTGACTGTTCATATGACATTTCAAATTTCATTACTAAAAAGTTTAATAATGAACATTATGATTCAGCATGTGCAATGTTTTATTTCTTGAGGGGTCAAAAACACAGGTCACAAGGCTATAGACTCAGATCAGCCTGCACAGTTGTGTGTGTCTTTTTGATTCTTATGAAAAAATTGAGACAGACATTTTGACATGTTGTAGTAGATTTACATATACCACAGCATTAGGTATACACTGAAAACACGTGCAGTATTAAGTCACCAATAACAGTGAGTACATTTACATACACTATCTCTTCTAGCTCAAGTCGTCTTACAGGTAGGTTGTTTTATTTTGTTTTAATAATATAAATTTGCATCCATGTAATCCTAGGGCTAGGATGATGTTTTCGCCCAGATTAATGACTGCAGTTTTCACCACTATTTGTGTACGGCTATCTGGCTTTAATGTCCAAAAATAGGAAAATTGTCCAAATAAAATTAAAATTAAGCAGGATAAGGGTTTAAACTGTGTAATTCAAGGAAAACAAAACACCCTTTTTGTATGTTTGAACACCCTTTACAGAAATCCTGCTGTTGCTTTCTGGATTTACTTTCGGGTTCTTAATATGTCTGTTTTGTTAAGGTAGTATCCTGTGTTTGATACATTCTCAGACATGGCAAAGGACCTAGACAGTCGGTCTTACAGTCCTTGATAAACTGTCAGACCCAAGTCAGACCTGTCAGACCAAACATTTTAGCAGGCAAATATTATCATCATAGTTTTCTTTCCTCATTTAGAAAGAAAACTTCTGAAATTAGTAGCAATAAAATTATAGGCCTAACTAGGTTGTCTAAGTCCTCTCTATCTGGCAGAGCTTTCAGTGCTTTGATTTAAAAGCCGAGATTACGAGATTAACAGAGTTAAAATGTAAAATGTCTTTTTCAAGACAGAAGGTTACAGTCACTTGTGGTTTTCACTAAAAATAAAGACAGACATGATTTAATAGTTTGAACACTCTGCGGTACGAAAAAGCAGAAAATTGTTTTAGCCTGTTTGCTTTTAAAACTGGGAAAATATGAAAAATTCAGTTAAGATAAGACTAGCTACCAGTAATTCTTTTTAAATTGGATCATAGAATCATCTCTTCTTCCTCATAATTGGTACAATTTGTTAAAGAGAATGTGCGCTTTCTAGCGGTGCTGAAAGTGGTAGAGGAAATGTTAATTGATGGAATCAAGACCTATGTAAAGTTTAAGATTAATGTTTGTTTCCTTGAGAAAGTTGACCAGAACAGGGCTTTCAATTAAAAGAAAGGTTTTACTATCAAAACAGATTTTTTGCCTACAAATAGTGTCAGACAATCAGACTGACAATATGGTAAAATTTACTGGACCTTGCAGGGTTCAACACTAAGGGGAGTCAGGGAGTCTGAGACTCCTTATTTACCAGTTGGGACTCCTTAATTTGGCAAATGAGGAGTCTGGTGGACTCCTTGGTTCATTGAGAATATTTCAACAAACACATATAAAACTTTATTTGTTAAAGATACCATCTGCTTCCAAGGAGTAGTATTTAGAAAGAAAGCCATCTTCTTCAGGGGGAGAAAGTTGTGGAAAAGAAGAAATTGCTTGTATCAAGCAATTTCTACATTTCCACATTGTTCTCCAAATTATGAAAATCGGAACTCCTAACTTTGAGCTTGGACTCCTCAATTTCGTAAGTTGGGAGACCAGTGGACCCCATATCCATAGAAGTTAGTGTCAATCCCTACCTTAGGGATTTTTGCTGGACATGTCGGATGGTCCTTCACCATGACTGCATTGGTTAACAGTTTGCAACAGAGCCAGATATCAGATAGTACTGTGCACCTAAATATGCACCATATAATATGATTAAGGTTGAGTACCTGGGTAGTACTTTAGACTGTACTTTGTTAAAATATGAGCCAATTTTATCTAACTGTCATGCAGTTGCTTGTTCTGTACAAAATGACCCTTTTTCACAATGTTTTGGCTTTTTCACTATAGCTATGGCAGTCTTATGTTGCTCAACTACTTGTGCTCATGAATTGCTTCATTTTGGTATACAATATACCTGGACATACTGCTTTTTCTTGGCTAATGAAGAGCCCTTAAAAATTGGGTCTCAAACACTGTACATTAACCTAAAAATGATTCTAAAAGATAAGAGTAAGACAAACCCTTTTTTCATTTCAACCTTCAATTGATTTACATGCACTAGGTGCTTTTTTGGAGCTACAATTTTAAGATTCTTATGAAATTAAATTTGGGATATCTAATGGGATTCTGTAACCTTCAATTGGTTTACAATCGCTTGGTGCATTTCTTGGAGTTATAATGTTAACCCTTGTCATGCTGAACCTGGAATATTCCTACTTTGGCAGGATCTATAGACAAACATCAGCCTGCACATATGTGCAGTCTGATGTAAGTCTACACCACCTGTTTCTCACTTTCAAACCAGAATTGTCAACAGATTTAATTTTTCAAATGAAAAATGTCATACAGTTGGGACTTGCAGTGCTTTTTGCCCTTTGATTTTGATGAAAATTTATAACAAAAATTTATTCAGCATGACAAGGGTTAAAATTATGAAATTTAATTTGAGATATCTCATGCAATTCTTTTGAAATCCTACAAAGCAGCCCAAGCCCAAGATGATTGTAAATCATTAGGATCTTAACCCTTCTCATGCTGAACCTGGAATATTCCTGCTTTGGCAGGAGCTATAGACAAACATCAGCCTGCTTATATGTGCAGTCTGATGTTAGTGTACGCCACCTATTTCTCACTTTCAAACCAGAATTTTCAGGAGATTTAGTTTTTACAAATAAAAATTGACCTACAGTTGATACTTTCAGTGCTTTTTGCCCTTTGATTTTGATGAAAATTTTTAGCCAAAATTTATTCAGCATGACAAGGGTTAAGATTCTTATAAAATTAAATTTGGGATATCTAATGGGATTCTGTAACCTTCAATTGGTTTACAATTTCTTGGAGTTAGAATGTTGAAATTCTTATAAAATCTAATTTGGGGTTTCTCATGCAATTCTGTTGTAATCCATCAAAGCAGCCCAAGATGTCCATATTGTAAATCATTAGGACCTTGAAATTCTTAATCCCGAAAAAAAACCCTTTTGATTTTAAATGCTGTGTTCCCACCGATGATCCAACCTACCAAATCCAGATCCAATCCAACCTATCAAATCAAGCCTGATTAAGCAACTGAGTACCGATTGAGCTTGAGTGATGTGGGAGGTTAGGGAAGCATTGCTTTGGCTGTCTACCTGAATAATTTTGACATGACATGACAAAAATATTTTTGTATGATCGAGTAGATAAAATGACTGAGGAGCGGCCGGGAACGATTGTGTATCGATCATGTATATTATGGATCTGGTTGTGTAGAGATCAAATCAATGGCTCAGCGTAAACAGTTGTAACTGCCAATACGTTTTGCACTGAGTCATCCAAATGTGACCAGATGTGCGTTTTTTACATCAAGATGAAAATTTCCACTAAATAAGATTATTAGACTTCATAAGAAATAATTTTCAATATTTTGAGTGAAAACATTCGACATCGTCAAGGCTACTTGTTTTAAGCCAATGCAAAACCATCTTCGTTTCCTCATTAAGATATCTTAAGGTTTTTGATAAGCCGCTTCAAAATCTTAATCTATAAAACGCTACATCTTAAAAATCTTAATGAGATTCTTAAGAATCTTAATCTAAGAAACGCACCTCTGGTTGATTCTTTTACCTGACCTATACAGATCATTTTCAATCTGTTCCTGACCTCAACCCAAGCTGATACATGACCTCACTTGACCATTCTCATTATCACTTTTGGGGGAAAGATCTCATGAGTTTAGTAGTTGATCAAGTTGGTCAGAAAGCAATCATGTAAAAAATGAGTATAAGTCAATATGATTCAGTGATTGAGTGGAAAATGGAAGCACAGTGGTCTTGGAAATATTAGGTAGCCATCATGTAGAGTTCAGGATGGTCAAAATTGATCAAAAAGTGATCAAGTTATGGTCACAATGATTGAGTAGACATCCAAATAGAGGTCATGTTGCACCTGCAAAAAGGTTGTGAGAAAGCGAGTAGGAGGTCAGGTTAGATAAAGTAAGGATCTAGAAAAAAAAAAAAAAAAAAATTGTATATCACTCAATGTCAATAAGAAGGACAATTGCAATTCAGCAACTATCAAAAAATCAACCACGTCATTTCAAGTGAAATAAACTTTTTTTGATAATTTTAACATGTAACACAACTGAAATAAACAACGGGGCCCTTTTGCCACTTCAAAATTTTTTTCAAATGATGGATTTAATAAAGCAACTGTGTTCGTCATGTCAGGTACGTTAGATGTACTTAATGCCTGAATTAAATAAGACAGCATGCGTGTAATGATGTATTTACACCTTTCTACTTACTCCTGCACATTTCATTCAAAAGAAAAACAACCATAAAAGAACCATTTTTTATCATTGTTAATAAATATCGAAAACTAATATATGTGACATGCTGTTTTTTTCCAGAAATCTTCAATAATGCTTTATTGTCGAAAACTTTAATCATATTGTCATCAATTATATTATTAAATGAATACTGAAATATAACTACTAAATTTGTGTTTATCCGGTGGAATTTAAATTACTATGATAAAGTGGATATGCTTTTTATGATTTCGTGTTTTAAAAAGAGCTAAAAATTTAACGTACCTGACAAAAAACGCTAAACTATGGAACATTACATGTCATTGCTATTCTTAAAACAAAATTAAAGTTAATAATTATTCTCTTGATATATAATCCTTCTTACATAATGAAAAGTCGTAACTACAGCTTT
Organism: Fragum whitleyi; assembly: GCA_948146395.1. NCBI lineage: Eukaryota > Metazoa > Mollusca > Bivalvia > Cardiida > Cardiidae > Fragum > Fragum whitleyi. The sequence continues at coordinate 52,641,881 of OX411554.1, forward strand.
TAAAAAGCTGCAATTTCGACAATTTGGACGCCCAATGAAGATTAAAAAGCGCTAACTGACTTTCCTATGAGAAATCACTCATATGTAATGAAAAAAGTCCCGCCAATCGTAGAGTTTTGATATAGCTAGATACAAATCCGTTTTTTTAAGAATTTCACGCTCAAAAGCCTCAAAATCTTTAAGATTCCACATGAAAACGCCAAGCAAGTCTATTCACTCTCGAGAACAGAAAGCAAGGAATTCTATATAATCGTCCACATTGTTAATCACAAAATAAAAAATTTTGTTTTCGATTCATACCTACATAAATAACGCCGTGTTGACTAAGGTCCGTGTGTGCCTTGAACAACTGACAATAAAATGCATCTCTCTTACCCTTTTATAAAATTAAAGATAAAGAGTAATTTAATGTCCAAGTGCGCAAAGGTCGTTAGTACTTTTAAACTAAAAGGCACTTAAGTAAATTGCCACATTTTACGCCGAGATTTCAAATTGAGAGTTTGTCTTTTTCACTTAGTTGTCGCCAGATCGAGATTATTTGCCGATACTATTAACGCAATAGGCAATTAAAAAAAAGTAATTGCAGTATTTTGTAAAACCTATTTCTATTTGAAGGTAGTAAAACCATAATTAAAATATGATTCTCCTTGAAATCGGTACGTCGTCGAGTATTTAACGGATAACTTCCTTACCATCAGAAATACCAGTAGTTATTTGGTATTTAAACTGTTCGTTAATTTCGTCATTATACTGTTCATTAAAAGAGTATCAGAACCATGTAGTAAAATACCGATTTAAGCAATATGAATTTGAAGTCTAAAGTTCTAAAGCGTTCGCTGAAATCCAATCAAAGCACCGTCTTCCGAAAAATCCCAACAGCAAGTTTTGCTTTACTCAAACTTTCGATTGGTGCTTTGTACTTTCTTGTTTTCTCTCTTTCTCGTAGTAGAAAAGAATTGTCCTTCAATATCTTCCGCTTTCGGTAAGTTTTCTAGTATTCGGGGTTAGTTTTACGCATGATTAAGGCCATGAAAAGATATGTCAGTGACGTTAGGTATCTTGTCAGGGACGTTAAACCAATTTTGAACGCAAATTCTCAGCTTCTTTCCTAATTAAATATGCCGTAAATATGTCTAACATGTTATCAAAACATCTCTCATTTGATTCCAATCTTTAAATGAAATAAAAGGGTAAATACCTTTAAAACTCTTTCTTTTTTTTTTTTTGTCAACCTTATAAATCTGCTTAACTTTGCATTTTTACATAAAACGCTACTTCAAAATAAACGGATTTACTGATTTTATCAAATGCCCATGCTTCGCACGTAATACATGATGTAACGTGACTAAGTTATACGCGCTAACTACAACTAGGGAAAGGAAAGTTCGTTTCGGTTAACGTTACTGACATTTAACGTACCTGATGTTTCTTAACTTGCCCTTATTTAATTATCGAATATGCGGAACAATCCTGCTAAATGTATGTCCCTGTAATACTAGACTTTGGTACTTTCACTTTTTCAAATGTCTTATATACGTTAGTAGCATATTATTTAAACATTGGTAAGTGAACGATTTAACGTCCCTGACATTTTTAAACGTAACACCCCAATTAAAAAGACCTTTCGGTTTATATTTCGTTTACCGCTTATTGTAATTAGTCAAAGTTGCCTACTCTTTGATAAGACCTTGTCAGGGAATGATTATGTCAATAAATATTGTTTTGTCTTCTTTATTTTGACTGTGAACTTTTTTCACAAAAAACAGTTAACGTACCTGACTGGTTTCATGCGACAACGATTTTCATGTAAAATTTCTTTCTTGCCTTAATGCAGTGAAACAAAATGTATTTTCCCTATTTAAAATACTATCACACGCCTGAAATACGGATAAATATTTGAATTCTTTCTGCTAGCTTTGCAAATATGTGCGTTAACAAATAGCAACCCTCTTTTGCGACAACCGTTTTTGGGGTAAATTCGGTCCATTCACTTAATTTATCTCTCGTTTGTGGATCTTTATGCGGCAAAAAGTATGTGTCCGAGGTATAGTAGATGCAGTAGGCTAATCATGCAGGATAATGGTGTCCAAATCCCAAATTCCGCCGAGATATACCCTTGCGACACTAAATTTTCGGTTTTGACTTTCTTATTGACATTGAGTGATATATGCCTTTAGTTAAGCTTGGTAGGGTTTGATAGGGGAATAAAGGCTATCGAGTTGAGCCGCCGTCATAGTGCAGTTGGTAGCGCGTCGGACTGTCAATCTAGAGGTCCCGGGTTCGATCCCCGACGGCGGCACTCATTCTTTCCGACTATTTGTCTCTCACCAATGGGTTGATAATCGTAGACCTATGTGAGATAGTAGCTGGAGGCTAGGAAAGAATGTGATGGTTGTACTGGTGAGAGAAATACCAGGAAACCATTGTTAGGTGCTCCAGCCGCCGCGATATAACTGAAATAATGTTGAAAGCGGCGTTAAACTCCATTCAATCAAGCTATCGAGTTGATTGGATCAACAGTGGTTAACAGTCATGTTAGTGGATCCTGCAGTATTTCACAATTTCTTAATGGAGCTTGTGCTTAACATTCCAACAATTTCACTCCTGTGCGAAGTACAAAAGTTGGGTAGCATTGACAACAACAAATTCAATTATTATATATGCTGACCACATGAAGATGGATTAAAACATTATCTATCTAAAAAGAGCGAAGTGAATATTCTGGTCAGACTGTGTGACTGCACTGGCTGGCCAGAAGCTTTGCTTTGCACACATTTGAAATTGTTGGAAATGTCACACACAGGCTTAATTGTTGTTCAAATGGTATGAGAAACAACAGATAGCCATTTTAAGGTGCATCAGCTTTTGGGACATAACTGAAAAACTGTTGAAAATGAAAATAAACACTAATATTCATACAAACCAAATCATATTCTAAGCATCTAATGCTCTATTTGTGTAGGAAACTGGGCGTCATAGTAAGAAACAAAGAATTATTCCCATTACACAACAAGGAAATAGGCTGGCCCGTCCTGTCCACGAAGGAAGAAATACCAGAAGCAAGAATGGATACAGTGATAAATCCAAGTACTTGTGGAAGTATTATGGAATTGGAGAAGAAAGCTTTACAAGAGTAAGTGAATATCTTCAAGGTTTATCAGACCTTCAGTAAATGAGTATGTTGGCCTGGCCTCCTTATGGGGAACCCTTAACCCTTTTCATACTGAGTCTTATTCTCACTGCCTTGTAAGAAGGAATATTCAAGATCAGCCTGCACATTTGTGCACTCTGATCTTAGTCTATACCACATGATTTTCCTGTATTTATCTACAAAAGTTTTAAAAATCATTAAAAAAACTGACTTACTTTAAGTGCACCCAGTACCATCAGCACTTTGTTGGTATTGTACTTATATCAAGGTTTTTATTCAACATGACAAGGGTTAAAACCTTCACAACCCTCATCATTTTTTGACATTATGAAAATGAGCTAAGAGTGGGTAACAATGTTATTTTTTTGTTGGGAAAATGACATCATAGGAATTTGCTGACGTCATTTTGTAAACTGTGTCATATGTTTTGTGGAATAACTTTCATTGCTTAATATAGTACTTTTTTTGTTTTAGTGCATGAATTTTGTTCACATCATAAATAGAATATAAAATTTGTGCTAATTTAATACCAAATTTATTAAAGTCTTCATCTATAAACTGATAAAAACTAGCTGTAAGGAGTTTAATAAATTCGGTATTAAATGACCACTCATTCAATATCCTCTAAGTACTTGTTCAATTTTTACCGAAGTAAGTAAGATGTGAAACATATATAGTAAAACTTGTAATAAGCAACCACGAACGGGACCACCAAAAGGTGGTCGGTAAATAAAATGATTGCCTAATGCTCATTTTGTTTACAAATTCAATTGATTGAATATTGTTACGTGCCATTGTAACAAGAACAAAGAAGCCAGCAACAAACTTTACAATTAACAATATTTATTGACAATAATTACAGAATTATTGACAATATGAAATTAATACAAAAACAAATTACAATACCTTGAATGTTTAATCCTAAAGTTTTTAATTTTAGATCCAATTTATTTAAGTTCCTGGTCCACAAATAATAAGTCCAATAATATCCGAATTTAAAATTAAACACGCTTTTAAACACATTTTTAAGATAACGAGAAATCCCCTTTTAGTTTAACACAGTACTACTAAATGAAACCATAAGTCTAAAACAAGTGAACCAAGAATGCTGTAGGAACCCCTTTATATAATACTATAGAACAATCTGGAATAGCATAGAACATAAGAATACTCTAGAGTCTGAATCACTTTCTAAAAGGCCTTTCTAGAAAGATCTAAAATCTTCTACATAGATTTACTTATTAGTCAAGGTAATTGGAAAATTCCCAGACTAATTCTAAAAATAGACACGGTAAATACCATTAGGTTTATTTATAGTTTATATATAACAATTTGTATATTATTCCCAATAATTCTATGCGGCAAAAACTCAACAGAATATTCTCATTGAGACGATTCTGGTGAGTTTTAAAAACATAGGATTCATTTACAACAATTCTATAGCTATGATATCTACTTTTTTTTCCAGATATTTCAATTTAACCCTTTGCTATTTAATCCCTGCTTTTCACGTGCCTGTGATTTTGATTGAGAAAATATTGTGAAAAAAGAAGAAATTGCTTCTGACAAGCTATATCTTCTTTTTCCACACTATTTTCTACCCTGCTGAATGGTTATTTTTTATTACAAATCCACTTTAAAATAAGATATACAAAACTTTTGAATTTGGACAGGTCTAAAATTTTGTAAAACAGGAAAGAAATAAAGAAGGGGATTTTGACAATGGTCGCTTAATGAAAATGGTCACTAACTAGATGTGGTCGCTTGAACAAGATTGACTTTACAGAAATTTAAAAGCACAATATTGATGTTTTGTTGTTTTTTTTTTCAAAAAAAAAAGGAAAGAAAGAAAAAGACTGTCCTTGGTGTTTTATCATATTTAGTTCACCTGAAGATGAGCTTTCGTTGTTAAATGGATGTCTGTCATGCTCGCATGTCATCAACATTAACCTTGTATTTGAAAATCAATCAGAAAGATTATCTTGATAAAATCTCAGAGGAGTTCAAAATTGGGTCAAGTAGAGTCAAAAACTAGGTCAGGGAGTTTAATCTTAGAAAAATCTTGTATGCACTCTAGAGTTTACATGTTTCAGCTGATCAGCATGAAAATAAATCAGATTGATTGTCTTGATTGCATCTGGTACAAGTTTGAAATTGGGTCAAATGGGGTAATAAAATGGGTCAGGGGTCAAATCTTTGGAAAAACCTTGTATGCATTCCAGACCTCACATTTTGACAGATCATCTCGAAAATTGGTCAGAATGATTGTCTTGATGAAATGTCAGACATCTTTGAAATTGGTTCAACTGGGCCAAAAACTAGATAACGGGTTTAAACTTAGAAAAAAATCTTCAATGCACTCTAGTTGCCACATTTTTTGCCTGATCAACTGCAAAATTGGCTATAATGATTGTCTTGATGAAATCTTGGAGTATTTAGAAATGGGGTCAACTGGGTTCAAAAACTAGTGTACATGGCCAAATCTTAGAAAAATCTTGTATGCACTCTTGTATGCACTCTTGTATGCCCGAACAACTTAAAAATGGTCAGAATGAATGTCTTGATGAAATCTGGGAGGAGTTCAAATTGGTTCAACTTGGGTAAAAAAAAAAGGTCACAGGGTCAAATGCTGTATGCACTCAAGAAACAAAATAACAAATTAAAAACTGGTCAGAATAATGTCCTTGATGAAATCTTGGAGGATCAGGAAAGTTGTTCAACAGGGGGTAAAAACTTGGTAATGGGGTCAAATCTAGGAAAACCTTGTATGCACTCTAGAGGCCACATTTTTTTGCCAATCCACCTGAAAATTGGTTAGAATGCATGTCTTGATGAAAAATATACTTCAAAAACCTAATATCACTTATGTATGAATCAGGTTTATAGTTTCATACTTCCATAAAAATAAAAAAAATCTCTTCTTTATCTCTTATATAAAGGTTCATGTAAATAGTAAATTTGATGTTGCTTCTATTTACAAAGAGGTCAGTTAAACTGACCTCTTTGTAAATAGAAGCAACATCAAATTTACTACAATGTCCAGCTAAACAATATACCATAATTGAAGGAGTAGATGAGCACAAGCAGTTGCACAACATTAGAGGCCCCATCTCATAACAGAATAGCCAAACCATTATGAAAAAGGGATTTTTTGTTCAAAACCAACAACTTAACAACGACTGGATAAAATTTGCCAAAACTTGATCAGAATGTAGACAAATATTCCTACTAGGTACTACTACAACCTTTGATATAAAACTCAGTCTCAAAAGGCTCTTTTTAAACAATTGATTCCACTTATTTTGTAAACATACATGTCAAACCTGTTTGGTCTGTTTTCAAAATAAATGTTAGGTATGATGCTACATCACACCATAATATTGTAAAATATTTTCTGCAATTTATTTCAAATTACAGTATTTTAATTCAATGATCTGTAATAAATTACTATATATCTATCATTTTGTGAAATAGAAAATGATATAATGTTAAACAACCTACATGTATATAAACAATTAATGTCCATTTATATTGTGATAAAACACCATACCTGAAATAGATCTACATGTTTTCAAAATTAGAATGACATATATGACATATGTGTTTATAAAAAAAGTCAAAATAAATTGCTTACATAAATCCATTTTGGGCCTGGGTTAAACCAACAGTTGTAGTAGTACCTGGGTAGTACTTTAGTCTGTACTTTGTTAAAATATGAGCCAAATTCATCCAACAACCATGAAGTTGCTTGTTCTGTACAAAATGACCCTTTTCAAAAATGTTTTGGCTATACCGCTTTTGCTATGACCATCTTATGTTGCTTACTTTCTTGCGCTCATAAATAGCTTCATTTTGAAATATTATATACCTGGACATACTGCTTTTTCTTGGCAAATGAATTGCCCTTAAAATTGGGTCTTAAATACTTTACATGAACCTTAAAGTCATTAAAAATTTAAATAATTGCAGTTTGAAGAACACATATCCGAGTATGAGGCAAGAAGAGGCATAAAATCGGGACAACTGATTGAGGTATGTTTTTTGTCAAGTCAGTTAGTGGTAAGTGACTATACATAAGTGACTACACATAGATCTTTATTATACTGCAAAGAAAATTCTAGTATTTTCATTGGTTAATGCTGACCTGACAAACATTGATGTCTACGGCCGCTCCGGTATAACTTCTAATGTTTCCTTAAGGCGCCTCGCCGGGAATATAGACAACAAATTGAAACAGTATTTGCAGCCAGGTAATGGCAGCCAAGATTTTCTCGCTTCGCTGATAACACGACCCTAATATACACACTAGGATACAGTTTATAAGCATGTCAGTTAATAATGTGCAAATAAAAAATGATATAGTGGTCAATAAATACCTTAAACTTTTACAAATTTGTCCATTTAAAGTGCCAAGTTTCTCTCAGGTTCAGCCAACTAACACTTTCATATCACAACAGCGCAGATTGTAGTAGTATGACGTCACAACTTTATATGACGTCACTTTGTACATGCAATGATGTCAACTCTCGCCTACGGCTCGGGTGACATCATTTTTTCCAGCCAGGAATAAATCATCATATACCCCGGCAAGAAACCGTATAACTAATAAAGGCTTGGTGTTTGTATGTAAGTGCATCCTTTAGTCCATCTATTTGTCCGTCCCTTTCATATGTTAGTACAATATCTCCTACATTTATTGATGGATTTTGAAATAACAATTGTTATCCAATATGAGTAGAGATGTGTTATTTGAAAGGAATTTTCAGATACCACCAAGGTCAAGGTCATCGCTCTAGGTCAAACCTTTAAATGCCTGCCGGATAGCAGCTTCCCTGCGACAACAGCGTGGTACAGTACGGAACATCAGGAATTTGACAATCCGATTGGGACGTGATTGAACGCTGAGCGGTGATTGAACGTTTATGAATGATCGTGATTGCCCGCTGAACGTTTTTTCTTCTGATTGGATTGAACGCTTTCTATGCTAAATCCGAGCGTTCAATCAAATTGAACGCTGCGTTCAATCATTCAATTAGAATATAAATAACGAAAGAAATTAAACGAAATATGAAAATTATATTTTTCCTAGAATATTTTTTTTTAATTTATCCGCAGGGGTCCACAGTAAATTACCTACCATCATTTTGTTTTGATTGTTTCCCTTGAATAAAAAGCCGCCATTTACACACGAAACTGAACTCTAATTTAAAAAAATCTTTTTTTGGAAAAATTCTCATATTTCCAGATTAGAATTTTGAAAACCATTGGCCGGAGTTAAAATAAGCTTCGTTAAGACTGGGCATTGGTCTTATTTAAGAATACTAGGATCGCCAAAGAAATCGACAGTTGAATATTCATGATGTCAATTTTTCGGACCTCGAACCTTTCGACCTGTCGAGTTTACTGCATACCAGACTGAAATTGCATGGTCATTAAGCCTACTAGATGCGGCCATTGACTAGTCGGGTCGCCAACGATAGTGGCTGATTCCAAATTGAAGTAAACAGGTCCGAAAAGAATATAAAACTCTGTGTCTGTGATGTAAAAAAAAGAAAACCTGAGCCAACCAGATGATTAGACCTAGCCCTGCCAATTCACAGGACATTGCATCGAATGAATAATTTAGATTTCAACTTATCGGAAATTTGTCATCAATTTCATCAACTATTCTACATTAAGTCATCAGTGATGCCTCACCAAAGCAAACAACGTGACAGTAGCTTAAGCAAAAGAGGAAGATACACTTTCTATCTGTTGATATATTTGTCACTATTTATCTATCACATTACAGTCAATAGTTCAAAAAAGTAAAGTAAAATGCATGTATATAACCAACATTTGAAATAAAATAAGGCCCAGTTTGACTGATTTGGGGCCGGTTTGACGATTTTGGGTGCTGGTATGACCATATTGGGGCCTGTTTGACCGTGGGGTTGGTTTGATGAGGAGCCGGTTTGACTGGTTCCCTATCTATCTACTGCCTATTTTCCCTTTTCAGGGTCCAAAGAATTCAGAAAAAGGCGCTCGTCCTGCAGGGCAAGTCACTTGAAAAAGTTACTCGTCCTGCTTTGAATGTCACTCGCCCTACGATTGGCCAATGATCTTTTAAAAAAATAAATTATATCTGAAGATCTCATTTTAGAGTGCAGACGAAACAAATAAAAGGACAAAATTTATGATGTCAATAAAACATTAATTTCGGAGTTTAAATACCGGTAAAAAGTTTCGGTCGAGGGAAATCATTTATCTTTTTAACATACGATATTGTAGATTTTTTCATGTTCAATTCGATGATCGTGTCTATATTCGACTTAAGAAGTAGTAAATATAAACAAACTCGTGAAAAACCTTTGAATTCTAGATAATTTCCATGTTTTTGGGATCGATAAACATTTACGATGTTCGGGTACCGGGTTATATCATGCCAATACCGGAAGTTTGTTTTTAGAAATCAAAGTACATGAGCGTCAACAGTTCGAGTTGTTGCAATATTCTATCATCATTTGATTTGTTTGAAGCCCTTTTTCTGTCTTTTATCCGTATTTACACAGACACTAGGCATTGCTATTTAGTGCCATTAATTCTTCACTCGTCCGGGCGGACGACTGACTTAGAATTTCCACTCGTCCTCCGTGATTTCATACTCGTAAATACGAGCGGACGAGTGGATTCTTTGGACCCTGCTTTTGGGTATTACTGACAAGTGTGTGTCTGTGCTGAATAAAGTTAACCTATATTCCAAATGAAATCATTAGGAAACCTCGGTTTAACTTGTTAAAGTTCATGCATCCTGAAATGTTGCGGAACTTTTACGGGTCTACTACCTTAATATGGTTCCTTGTGTAAAGTCTGAGCAGAATCATAATAAAAAGGCATCACGCAAAAGTCTGAGCGATGTTTTAAGTATTTTGTAATCGCCGAGGGTTCCGGATTTGGTTAATATTGATACAGAATCGACCGAGTGGAGCCTAGTGATGTCTGTGAAATTCCGGAATGTTTACATTTTTGCCCCTTATGAAAGATGTCTAATGCTGTTTTACGACTAAAAATGGAACTGTAAATGCATTTTAAGAGCAAATTATCCACTATCTTTGATTTATAACATAAACATTAACTGGGGAAAAACTTGTTTGGGTGGGGAAATTCCTTTGGGAGGGGAAAGGTCCATTTTGGGGGAAAAAATTGCCAAGGGGAAGCAGGGGTTCTGAAATATTTTGAAACTCAACTTGTCCACGGACAAGTGACAATCACAAAATGGCTTGTCCGTATCAAAAACCTACTTGTCCGTTCTTTATCATAGGCATTCTGTTTATTTCCAAAAAAATAGTCTTTTTTTTCTGAAATTGACAGGGATTGTCACTAACACCTGATATTAAGGAGTCAATTGGACTCCTAACACATGAAATCAAGGAGTCCAAGCTCAAAATAAGCAGTCCGAATTTTCATAATGGGAGAACATTGTGGAAAAGAAAACATTACTTGTTATAAGCAATTTCTTCTTTTCCAAAATGTTCTTCCAAAGCAGAGGTTTTTTTTCTTTTTTTTTTTTTAGCTCACCTGAGCACGAAGTGCTCAAGGTGAGCTATTGGGATCGTAGAATGTCCGTCGTCCGTCGTCAGTCGTGCGTCGTCCGTCGTGCGTCGTGCGTCGTGCGTCGTCCACAATTTCTTTAAACATCTTCTCCTCCTAAACCAGTGGGCCAATCTTGATGAAACTTGGCAGGGATGTTCCTTGGGTCAAGCTCTACCAAAGTTGTTCAAATAAATGAAATCCACCCTTAACTTTCCCTTTACCCTTAACAAAAAGGGTGAAAATTTGAAAATCTTTAAAAATCTTCTTCTCTGAAACCAGAAGGCAGACAGCTTTCATATTTGGTATGTAGCATCATTTAGTGGACCTCTACCAAGTTTGTTCATATCAAGACCCTGGGGTCATAATTGGGCTTTGCACGGGCGCAACCCTTTTTTACATAGAATCAAAGAGCGAAAATCTTTAAAAATCTTCTTCTCTGAAACCAGATGGCAGACAGCTTTAATATTTGGTGTGTAGCATCACCTAGTGGGCCTCTACCAAGTTTGTTCATATCAAGACCCTTGGGTCATATTTGGGCTTTGCAAGGGTGCATCCCTTTATCTCTTATGAGCACGAAGGGTAAAAAACCGAAAATCTTCAAAAATCTTCTTCTATGAAACCGGATGGCAGACAGCTTTCATATTTGGTATGTAGCATCATCTAGTGGACCTCTACGAAGTTTGTTCATATCAAGACCCTAGGATCATATTTGGGCTCCACCCGGGCGCAACCCTTTTTACATAGAATCAAAGAGCGATAATCTTTCAATATCTTCTTTAATCGAAACCAGAGGACACACTGCCTTCAATTTTGGTATGTAGCATCATCTAGTGGGCCCCTACCAAGTTTGTTCATATCAAGACCCTTGGGTCATATTTGGGCTCCACCCGGGCGCATCCCTTTCAGCTCATCTGAGCACAATGGGTGAAAATAGGAAAACCTTCAAAAATTTTCTTCTCTGAAACCAGAAGGCAGACAGCTTTCATATTTAGTATGTAGCATCATCTTATGGACCTCTTTCAAGTTTGTTCATATCAAGACCCTGGGGTCACATTTGGGGTCCATCCGGGTGCATCCCTTTTTACAAAGAATCAAAGAGCAAAAAGGCATATCTGTCTTTCTCTTCTCTGAAAACGTTCCATGGTATTGATCTTAGGCAATTATCTTCTTTTTGACATCTGCCTATTTAATCAATGTGATGTCCCAGGGGTCAAAGAGACTCAGGTGAGCGATCTAGGACCATCTTGGTCCTCTTGTTTCAAAACACTACAGGATACAAGGAAATATTTTCTACAAGAACTTTGGTAGTGAAAAGATCTACAATTTTGGCAAGTGTTGGAAACGACATTGTGATGTGCATTTGCTTTTCAAAATATTTTCATATGACCCTTGGAGTCCATGGGACTCCTTACTTGCAAATGGAAGGAGTCCCAACAGGAAAACAAGGTGTCTCGGACTCTCGGACTCCCCTTAGTGTCGAACCCTGATTGAAGTTACATAGGTATTTGCTATGTCATAATGAAAAGCATCTGTAAAATATACTCACTTAATGCTGACTTAAGAATTATGATATTTACTAAAGTCTAATTTATTTGAAAACAGCAACTTTATTACTTTGTGAAAATATTACATTTTTTCTTTAGATTTTTCACTTGTCCACAGACAACGAAGCACTGAAAATCTGCTTGTCCGTGCAGCTTATTGGACGATTTGGACAACTCGGGCAGTTTATTTCAGAACCACTGGGAAGGGGCCGATATTCAGCCCCAGTTTCTCAGTAAAAAAACACCTGCAAATGATAATCATTAGGAAACCTTGGTTAAAATTGTTAAAATTCATTGCTTTGAAGTGTTGTTAAACTATTACGGGTCCACTGCCTTCAAACCAATACTGATCTGGCAAAATATTTATCCCTGTTGGACTGTACACTCTGCATTGCCTGAGCAAGATGGTAACATTTTTAGTAGATTTCTAAATACAGAATAGCAATATTACTTTTCTTTAAAATTGAATTTCAATTGACCTGAGGTGTGTTTTTTTAGGATGAAGAATTTTAAGATTTATTTTTTTTCTAATCGGGATATCTCGGACTGCTATGTAGAATTTCAACTGAATTGCTCGGGATATTCCGATTAAAAATCTTAAGATATCTTCAAAATCTCAATCTATAAAATGCACTCTCTGTGCTTGATCATTATTGTTTTATCAATTGTGCATTTTTTCAACTATTGATTGAATTTATCATTGGACAAGAGACAAAATTAACAGCTTTAATTGTACTTAGCTACTGTTGATTCACCCTGAATTTTATTTGTAACAAATTAATCAAATGAAAAAGTTTGAGTTTAGTTTAAACCTTGAGACTTCACTTCCTGCTATTCACAATTTGACTTTATAGTAGGGTAGAATTACTCATTGATATGGAAAGGAAGGTGCTACTTAAGAGAATAAAGAATCAGATAGGCAGTTATTAAAAACAGTTTATGTATTAATTGAAGAGGTCATATTCAGATTTTTTTAGGGATTTTTGTTTGGTATGTCTTGTTTATAGAATTAAATAAATGTAATTACACTCTATTATGCATTCTGTAAATACTTGGTCCAATAAAAGGTTCAAATCCTTTTGTTTTGAGCATTTCTACAACAAGAAATACATGTGCTGATCCTGAATATTTAGTGAAGTAGTTGCTATAGCCTTGGTTGTTGTCTTGTATGACCTTTGACATTTTGTGATATCTATGGTATTCCTAAAGGTATTGAATTGGAACTTGTCTCATATTTTCTCTAACCAAAGAACCAACTCTACTGCCAAGATGTATAAATCTAGATGCATATTTTGCAAATTATGCCCCTGTTTCGACAAATTATTTTCACCAACAGTCCTGATTTCCCCCCCCCCCCCTGGATCAGCATATGGGAAATAGCTCATCAATGCCAATGGCCATTTACCCTTCTTATGCTAAGTATAAATCCAGACTAAATTACACTAGTTTTAAGGCAAAGTGCTGAATGTCTCGGAAAGAAAAATCATCCAACAAATTTTGTCTTGAAAATTTAGTCTCAACACTGTTCTTGGTCAAACAGATGGTGTAGACTAAGATCAGACTGCACATATGTTCAGGATGATCCTTGTCTATATCTCCTGCCAAAATGGGAATTTCCAGGTTCAGATTGAAATCGATTAAGGTAGTACAACCGAGATAGATACACAAAATTTGGGAGTAATGAACTGTAACATGTTAACTGGGGTTTCCTAATGATTTTAATTATGAAAACTCTGTAAACATTGTGAAAGATCATGAGTTCAGATATTTGGAGGAACTATTAAGGGTCCACTACCTCTATACAAATCATGGCCATATTTAGCATGTGTTGTAAGTGACTTAAGGATATGCGAAATATATTGTCATCACAACTATATAGGCGGATGTATTTGGGTAACTGCTGTGGTATTGTATCCCACTCCCATTCATTTGCTCCAAGAGCCACTGTACTTTCCTACATGTTGTTCCCCCGAATGGGTTGATATGTTTTGTTTGCATGGGGTTTAATACCACTTTCAATATTAGTGCAGTTATATTATAGTTGGCCAGTGCACCAACTCATATCCTTTCTCACACCAGTAAAACCTCAACATTTCTTGTGAGCCACTAGCTGCTCATTCATCTAAGGCGCGCTACATTTTATCGTAAGTAAAATATCATTAGCCGTTGACTCTAGTATAATCATTATTGACTGATGAAAGTTGGCTGAGCCGGGGTTCTAACTCGCTACCCCATGTTTGACAGCCCAGCGTTACTGCTAGACTTAGCCCCTGTGGATTAATAATCATAAACCTATGTGGGATAGCAGCTAGAGGCTAGGAAGGGATCTAATGGTAGTGCTTGAAAAGCTGAAAAGATTGTTAAAAGCAGTGTTAACCCCCTTTCAAACACACAAATTGTCTGGTCCCAGGCCCAATCTCTGATGGTGGCATCCATCAAATTTGACTTTCTCCTCTGAGCTGATGGTTCAGTAAAGGTCTTGTGTAACGGTTAATCACATTGTGAAATTGACATTCATCTAGATCAAAACCAATCGAAATCACTTGCCCAGTGCTCCAATATTTCATTCCTTAAACACTCACTCCAATCAATTTAAAACGCTCCGAAATCATTCAAAAACACTTTGAATCTGTGCAAAATGATCAGCATTCCAATTAAATGATTTTTTAGGGTCTGAGTTGTCTATAAAGACACAAATCCAGAAAAAGTTGGTAGATCTTTTAAAGGGAGGTAATCAATTAGCACTGTTGATTTTGTTTTACCTCCCTTGAAAATCAATCTAATTTTGCTCATCACACTCACTCAATTTCATTCAAAGGCCATTCAATTTTCAATTTCCAGATTTCTTCTTACTGTATTTACTGGTAAAATACAGTATTATCAAGAGTCAAAAATTAGGTGCTCATACCACCGGCATAGGACTCAATAGTTAAATGTAAGAAGTTTATCGGATACAAGTTGACCGAAACCTTTTCATAAACTAATTGCAGCCCCACAATTACCATAGATTGCAGTTGCGGATCTAAAGTAGCCCCTATCGTGAGTCTTATCATTCATCATCTTGGGGGGGGGGGGGAATTTAATCAACATGTGGTTAACTTTGAACCCCTAACCTACATTACGGTTTGACTGGCGAGCCTGCCTCAATCTATCGATATAGATCGGAGGGTAGCGTAGATGGGACAGGTTTACCAGTCTACATTACAGTCTCCATGAAATGCATGTCGTGGCTGGTGAGCATGTCCTAATCAATGAAATATTGGAGAGTAACATGGATAGGATTTGTTTACAAGTCAATTGAAAGCACTTTCATTAAGTAATATTTGATTAGGGTAACAAATTTCTTGCCTTAAATAAAACATTATGTCGCCGGTAAAGCCGGCCACTGAGTAGAGACATTGTTTAAAGAAAGTAAGTAAAATCTCTTGGCTGTTCATCCTTTCATTCTCTAGTGGCGGACTAGGTACGAACTGGCAATGAGGCGAAAACGGTATTTGGGTCGAACTCGAATAAGCAACGAACATGTGCAAGTACTCGTCGTCTCGCCTTTAATTTTCCTGGATGTTTCCGAAACTCGCTAGAGCTATTTATTTCGAGAAGATTGTGAATTTGCTTTTTCATTTATCTATTCTATCAACAAAATGAATTATTTTTAATCAAACGAAAATATTTTCGTTAAAACTGATTGAACGGTTTCTTATCATGTAACCGATCGGAATGAGTGAACGGTTTTGATTGAACGCTTTGTAACGATTCCGATTGAACGCTGATTGAAAAGTTGTGATTGAACGCTGATTGAACGCTGAACGCTGATTGAACGTGATTGCCCGTGAATGATCGGATTGTGATTGAAATGATTGTCAAATTCCCGATGTTCCGTACTGTATTTAATACTTATTTTGGGTGACTTTCTCCCAAAAATTAGTTCACAAAATTATAGACTATTTCTTTTGTGCCATGCTAGAGGTCACAACTTGGGCCCAATCTTTCTTAAACTTAATGAAAATATTTGCCTGGTCATATGGAAGGACCCTATTGAATTTAGATTCACATCCAGGTATGTCACAAGGAAAAAGTCTGTGATATAGAGAATAATATGTTAGTGTCTAAAAATAACAATGTTATCTGGTCGAGGTTGGGAGAATTTATCATGATGAGGCTCTGCCGAGTCAAGATAATTTCTCACAGCGGAGACCAGATAACATTGATATTTTAAGACACTCACATGTTATTCTTTTTATCATGCAATCATTTGGCAGCGCTAAGTTATACTTAACCCTTAGCAATCAAAGAAATTCATTGCATGTGTATGCAAATTGTTTCTAAAAATAGACTGACTGATATCATGTTATGTTATCAGGCAGGTGATGTCAGGTCAATACAGGCTTCATTGCATGATAAAATTTCCATATTACCATTCTAGAGGTCTTTTAACAAGATTTGTCTTATATTTGACCCGGAGAACTTTTTTTTTACCCCACTTGACCTGATATGTAGTTTGTGTAAGATTTCATCATTCTTATCAATCTGAAAGATTAATTGGTAAAAAGGTAAGGCCTCTTTGGAATTGAACTGTAATAACAATTTCCTTGGAATCATTGGACCGATGTTTGTATATACAATATTGTAAAACTTTCAAAGCATTGTTCAAAATGGCTGCACAGTAAGAATGAAAATTGTAATACAAACATTTCTTTGAATTACTTCTCGGAGAAGGATTTTGCCAAAATACTGAAAAAGAATTTGTAATGTTAAAGTGTTAGGGAACAATAATTATTTTGCTGATAAATGGGCCTTAATTATGCTCCCCTTTGAAGAAGAGGGGGTATATTGCTTTGCCGGTCGGTCAGTCCGTCCAAAGACTGTTTTTTGTCCGTAGCATATCTCAAAAATTATGAAAGCTAGAATCATGAAACTTAACAGATGAATAGATCTCATTGAGGCAGAGGACAAGAACTATAATTCTTCTCATCATATTTTTTGAGTTATTGCCCTTTGTTAATTGACAAAGAGCATTCCATTGACCTACTCATATGGGGGGGGGGGGGGGTGTGTAAATGTTTTACAAATGTCTCTTGTTTTCATTTAATTATCTTTTTGAGGCAATTAGTTTTAAAAAGGAAGGATTCAAGAACACTGAGATGAGCGATATAGGACCATGTAGGTCCTGTTGTTTAATAAATTTGATATCACATGACCACATTCAGAACATCACTCGGCCAATCTCACGATCAACTTCGGATGTACATAGACAGACTATTTTTAAAAATTATGGGAAACCCTTGGAAAAACTCGATGATGTCAGTTAAAATGCCGTTATCCCTCGAAACTTTGAGTGAAAACATTTGACGTCGTCAACACTACTTGTTTCAGTCACCAACGTGAAACGATCGTATTCTTAAGGTTCATGTAAAGTGTTTGAGACCCAATATTTAGGGCACTTCATAAGCCAAGAAAAAGCAGTATGTCCAGGTATATTGTATGTCAAAATGAAGCTATTCATGAGCACAAGCAGTTAGACAACATAAGACCGCCATAGCTATAGCGGTATAGCAAAAACATTGTGGAAAAGGGTCATTTTGTACAGAACAAGCAACTGCATGATGGTTGCATAAAATTGCCCCGTATTTTAACAAAGTACAGTCTGAAGTACCATCCAGGTAGTGCTACAACCTTAGATATAAAACTCAGTCTCAAAAGGCTCTTTTGAAACAATCAATTTCTATTTATTTTGTCAACATTCATGTCAAACCGGTTTGGTCTGCTTTCAAAATAGATGTAAGGTATGGTGCAACATCACACCATAATATTGTGAAATATTTTCTGCGATTTATTTCAAATTATAGTTTTTTTTAATTCAGTGATCTACAATATTACTATATATTTATCATTCTGTGAAATAGAAATTGATATATTGCTAAACAACCTTACAGGAATATAAACAATTAATGTCTATTTATGTTGTGATAACACACCATACCCTAAAAAGATCTACACGTTTACAAAATTAGAATGACATATATGACATGTGTTTATAAAATAAGTCAAAATAAATTGCTTGCATAACTACGCTTTGGGGCTGAGTTTTATACCAATGGTTGTAGCACTAACTGGATGGTACTTCAGGCTAGACTTAGTTAAAATATGAGCCAATTTTATCCAACAGTCATGCGGTTGCTTGTTCTGTACAGAATGACCTTTTTCCACAATGTTTTGGCTATACCGCTATAGTTATAACAGTCTTATGTTTTTCAACTGCTTGTGCTCATAAATAGCTTCATTTTGATATATAATATTCCTGGACATACTGCTTTTTCTTGGCAAATGAGTGCCCTTAAAATTGGGTCTCAAACACTTTACATCTCCCTTAAATAAATATCTTCAGATTCTTAAATAACGGCAGAAAAATCTTAATTTTTGAGAATGATTCGTCATTCTCAAAAATTTAGATTATTCAGCCATTATTTACTGTAACAGCTATAAATCTACAGTGCTAGTTTTTCTTACACTGTTTCTGCCTAACAAAATGCAGAATTTTGTTACATATTCATCCCCCTTACATACATCCCAGGTCTGTTGTAGTTTACAAAAATGGCCGAGCGATGTTCCGAATGACATGACCACTCATTCAATATCCTCTATTTTTATCCACAGGGACATATTAGAGTTTCCAAAAAGAATCCAAATATAGTGTTTGTCTCTCCAACAGTAAGATTTTTGCCCTTTTCTTTATAGCTCGGCTGTTTTCGGCGAAAACCTGAGGTATTGCAATAGCCTTGGTGTCATTGTCGTTGTTGTTGTTGTCGTTGTTCGAAAATGTGACATTTTGTGATATCTCTGGTTCTACTGAAGGCATTCACTTGAAACTTGGCACACATGTTCACCATGAAAACAGCAACCTATACTATCAAGGGGGATAACTCTAGATGAATTTTTTGCAAATTATGCCTCTTCTTCGACTTAGATTTTTTTGCACCATCCAGCACTCAACAGCCGAACTTAGGCACCCGTAGACGGTGCTCTTTTTTCAACTTGATTATTCTGAAGGGTTAGATTGCCACCATCATTGTGCTGTCAGTAGCATGTCAGACTGTCAATCTAGATGTTCTGGGTTCGATCCCTGACTTTGGCACTAATCCTTTTCGACTATTTGTCTTCCAACAATGGGTTGATAATTGTAGACCTATGTGGGAAGGCAGCTGAAGGCTAGGAAAGGATGTAATGGTGGTACTGATGTGAGAAATACCAGGAATCTATTGTTAGGTGCTCCAGCAGCTGTGATCTAACTGAAAGATTGTTGAAATCGGCATTAAACCCCATTCAATTAAACAAACAAATGTTAAGGCTCGGTGTAAAACTATTGTAAGTGCCTATAGCTGTATTTATAGGCTCTTACTATATTTTTTCGCTAAGTCCTGGATTACTACAGTTAATTACATAATGAAATTGACCTTTACCTGGATTAAAACAATTCAAAACCACTCGCCAAGCACTCCAATCATTCCTTCCAAAAACTCATCCCATTCAAAAATGCTCAGAAGTTGCTCTATAAGGCTTCGAAATAGTTGATAACAATTAACATTTCATTCAAAATCAATCTAATTATTCCACAATTTAATTGGCTGTTGTTTGTTTATAGAGCGTCTGTTTTGGGTGTCAAGACATGAGAATTGGAAAGAATGGATATTTCTTTAAAGCGATGTAATAAATGATGGCTTATTTTGTCCAATTCTAACAGAATTGTCGATTATGTATTATCTCCTTTAAATTTCACACCTCTCCACACACTCATTCATTTCCATTCCTTAAAATTATCCACCTTATAAATTTCACAATGTTGTTAAATGTTATAGAGGAGGAAGATTTAAGCCCCTCGTAATGGCGTCTGTGTAATGCTTTAGTTAAGGTAGAGTACCCATAATGGTTCAGCAACATTTTGGATCTAATGATCTTTCACAATGTTAACCGAGGTTTCCTCATAAGGAAACCTCGGTTAACATTGTTAAAGATCATTACTTCCGAATTGTTGCAGAACTATTAAGGGTCCACTACCTTAAGCTTTAAATGCAACTAACATTTCTCATTTTCTACAAATGGTACTTGTTCTTAACTTTTACAAATGCTTCTAGGATCATAGTATCAGCCTCTAGACCACAATTAATTAATTCTGAATTTAATTTCATGAAAGTTTGACCCATTTCAGACTTGGAAATTCTTGGTTAAATTTTCACACCAAGCTCTTGTATATATGTATTATCTCTGTTTCAACTTATGTTTCAAGGTGAGCTTTTGTGATCATTGAATGTCCGTCATTCATCATGCGTAGTATGTGGTGTAAGTGTCAGATGTCAACAGTTTTCTTGTATGCATTCTAGACGCCACAAATATGGTCCAATCATCATGAACTTTGGTCAGAATGTTTATCAGGCCACAATGATAAACTCTTTGAAAATGGGAAGGATACATGCCATATCAATGGAAAAGGAGCCTTAATGACAATTTTCTTGTTGACACTGTAGAGGGCACAAATATGATCCAATCTTCATGAAACTTGGTCAGAATGTTTATCAGGTCACAAGGATGAACCCTTTGAAAATGGGAAGGATCTATTGCATATCAGGGGAAAAGGCCTTTATGACAATTTTCTTGTTTACACTCTAAATCATAAAAGTACAATTATGGCTTTTGCTGGAAATTTTGATAATTATTAATTAGGACAAAGAAATGAAGGTGAGTGATATAGGACCATCATGGTCCTATTGTTTAAATATGCACATTCTTCTGAAACTTCTTGGTTAAGTTTTTACCCACCTTTCTATCATATTACCACTATAGTTCTGTTTCTACTTACTTTTTTGCTTGGAAATTTTTCTTTTCACTTATTCTCAATAATTGGCTGCATTGGGTGTCACCCAGGTCTGTACAAAAGCATACAAATTTGAGGATAATAAACATAAGTGTTTAAGATACTTTAGGTTTATATCTGTAAATCAGACAGTGAGAAATGTAAGTGACGACTTGCAAAGAAAATGTTTGACGCCAAACCAGTCAATTTGACGTGTATGTTCCTGTCACGGAGGGTTAGAAGTGTTATTGTCTTGAATAAAACTAATTAATCTAAACTGAAAATAAGCTAATAAACCACTCTATATTACTGCTAACCAGTACACTTGAAAATATAGAAATTTCAGTGGTCTAGCATTAGTTTTGAACATTCTTGCATCAGATTATTAAACAAAATTTGATGGTGCTGAAATTCATGAAATGTTCATGAGGTCTTATGATTAAGGAAAATTATGGAAAAGGATGATTGACATTCATTTGGTTTTGGTAAATTAAGATTTTCTGATATCATTACTAATCAAAAAGCATTGAAAGTAGTGGATGGATGTCCAAAGAAATTTTACAGTCTGATCTTAGTCTATACTGTCTGCTAAAGCTTTATGTACAGCAGGAAAATGCCATACAACAGGATTCTCATTGCAGGATGGATCGCCAGATATCTTTATAAGCAACTCTTGGACAAATAAGAACCGGGCATTGAATGGCGATTTGGTGGCAGTTGAAGTAAGACAAAAGGCTACAGAGAACGAGGTTGGTAAACCCATTACTGACGGCGGCACTCATTTCCGATTATTTTTCTCTCACCAGATGGTTGATAATCGTAGACCTATGTGAGATAGCAGTTGGAGGCTTAGAAAGGATGTGATGGTTATACTAGTGAGAGAAATACCAGGAATCCATTGCTAGGTGCTCCAGCTGCTGCAATATAATTGAAAACATTTTGAAATCGGCATAAAACTCCATTCAATCAATCAATGGTAAACCCATTACCAGATATTTTAATGAGACAATTGTGGCAGAAGTGAATATTTTTATATCCTGGCATTATTATTGTTTTACAGTCTGGCTGTCTGTCAGTCTGTCTGTCTGTCTTCAAAACTTAAGATTGCCAATTATCCTGGTGTACCATATTTCTGTGAATGTTTATTAGAATGTCACAATTTTAAAATTAAGAGGAGACCTTGTTCCAAACTTGTCATTTTTAAAACACATATGGAATTGTTAAAGTAGCCTGAAAATTGAAGGTGAAATCATCCTTTTTTAACAAAGTTATTCGAGCATTCAAAAAACATTTATTAAAATCCACAGCGCTTATATATCAGTGAATCCTAAATAAAGCATTCTTAAATTCAACTGGAGTTGTGTATACTTACATATGGCCTCAAAATTTTTGTCATAAGTCACATGATCATTTTTAGCTCAATTATTTGTAGAAAGGGGGGGCTATTCTGGTCACCAAGGCATTGTCGTTGGCATTGGCATTATGTTTTGGTTAAGTTTTTATGTGCAAGTGTTTAAAATCTCTGTTTCTACTGAAGCTATTGCTTTTAAACATTGCACATGCTTTTGTGACCATAATATCAGCCTGTAAACAAAGATTCATTATTCTGATATTGAATTTAGTGGAATTTCAACCCTTTTCAGACTATTCCTAGTTGAGTTTTTAATGCAAATGTTGTATATCAGTAATATCTCTATTTCTACTTAAGCTATTGTTTGGAAACTCTGCACATACTTCTGTTTCCATAATATCAGCCTCTAGACAAAGATTCGTTACTCTGATATTGAATTAAATGGAATTTAAACCCTTTTCAGACTAAGAAATTCCTGGTTAAGTTTTTATGTATAAATGTTGTACATCAGGTATATCTCTAATTCTAGTAAAGGTATTGCTTCAAAACTTTGCAGCCGCTGTCATAGCGCAGTTGGTAGCGCGTCAGACTGTCAATCCAGAGGTCACGGGTTCGATCCCCGACGGCAGCACTCATTCTTTCTGACTATTTGACTCTCACCAATGGGTTGATAATCGAAGACCTATGTGAGATAGCAGCTGGAGGCTAGGAAAGGATGTGGTGGTTGTACTGGTGAGAATAATATGAGGAAACCATTGTTAGGTGCTCCAGCCGCCGCGATATAACTGAAAAAATGTTTAAAGCGGCTTTAAACTCCATTCAATTAATCAATCAAAACTTTGCACATGCTTCTTTGACCATAAAATCAGCCTCTAGACAAAGATTTATGACTCTGATGTTGAATTTAGTGGAATTTTAACCCTTTTTGGACTATTCCTGGATAAGTTTTTTACATGCAAATGTTGTATATAAGTTAATTTATTTCTATTTAAGCTATTGTTCGGAAACTTTGAGCATGCTTCTGTGACCATAATATCAGCATCTAGACAAAGATTCCTTTCTCTTGACTTTTATTTAAGGGAATTTTCAAAATGTTGATATTGATTTACTGTTACTATCCAGTACATTGAATAGTCAAGCTTTGTTGTTCTCCAATAGCTCTTGTTCATTTGGGTATGATGATAACTGATGTAATGGGTTTTTATTTTAAGATTTACAGTTTCCTTAAGCAACACAAGTACTTAGAAAAAGGGAACTTTAGAGGATTTTACAGGTTAAAAATTTGAAATTGTTGAAATTGTCAGGCTTGCCAAATTTTTACCATGAAAATGTTCAAAAATGACATTGGACCACTCACAATTTCAAAGATCTTGTTCAATTACAGATTTCACACCATTTAAGTCAAATTGGGCTGTCTTTGCTGTTTTCCTGCATAGATCCAGATAAAATCTCTATCCTGCTGAATCTAATATTAGTTATGCCCCCTTTGAAGAAGAGGGGTATATTGCCTTGTACTTGTTGGTCAGTGGTTCCTACTGATTTTTTTCTGGAGCATATCTCATGCAAGCTATAATCATCAAACTTCACAGGTGGATAGATCTCATCGAGCAGATCAAGTGTAGTGCACAAGATCCATTACTCTACTCATCATATTCTGTGAGTTATTGTCCTTTCTTGATTGACAAATAATAGACAATTGACATGCTTTTATGGAGGGCATAAATGTATTAAAAACATCTCTTGTCTCAATTGAATTACCAAATTTCAGGGCACTTCAAGCAGTATGCCCCAAAAATTTCCCACAATAATCAAGTAAAAAGCAGGCAGTGTAGACTAAGACCAGACTGCATTACTGTGCAGTCTGATCTTAGTCTATACTATCTGCTAAAGCTTTGTGTACAGCATTAATATGCCATAAAAAGTGGGAAAGGAATCAACATTCTAATTTCATTGCAGGATGGATTGCCAGATGTAAAGTAGGGAGTGTAGACTAAGATCAGACTGCTTCACTATACTTTGGTACAGCAGGAAAATGCATTGAACAGCAGGACTAGAGTTAATATTCTCATTTCATTACAGAGCTTCCGTCATTGCACAGTTGGTAGCACTTCAGACTGTCAATCTAGAAGTCCTGGGTTCGATCCAGGACAGCGGCACTCAGCCTCTCCGACTATTTGCCGCACACCAATGGGTTGATAATCATAAACCTATATGAGATAGCAGCTGGAGGTTTGGAAATGATGTGATGGTAGTACTGTTGTGAGAAATACCAGGATTCCATTATTAGGAGATCCAGCTGCCATGATATAACTGAAAGATTGTTGAAAGCTGAGTAAAACTCCATTCAAACAAACAAACAAACAAACAATCATTTCATTGCAGGATGGATTGCCAGATAATTTTATAAGCAACTCTCGCACGAATAAGAACCAAGCATTGAATGGAGATTTGGTGGCTGTTGAAATAAGACAAAAGGCTACAGAGACAATAAACGAGGTTAGTAAACCCATTATTGTTGGCGGCACTCATTCTTTCCGATTATTTTTCTCTCACTAATTGGTTGATAATTGTAGACCTATGTGCAATAGCAGCTGGAGGCGAGGAAAGGATGTGATGGTTGTACTAGTGAGAGAAATACCAGGAATTCCTTGCTAGGTGCTTCAGCCGCCGCAATATAACTGAAAAAAATGTTGAAAGTGGTGTCGAACTCCATTCAATCAATCAATGGTAAACCCATTACTAGATATTGTAATGAGACAATTGTGGCAGAAGTAAATATTACTATACCCTGGCATTATTATTGTTTTACAGTCTCACTGGTGTTTAACGATGTTACCGCAAATTGGTTGTCTATGATTTTGTATGTTGGTTTGCTATGATTATATAGAAATTTTTTGTAAAAAAATACACATGTCGTATGGAATGTTTGTAATTTTGGAAAATGCATTGAATAAATTTAAAATGGATCACCCCAGACTAAGTAAACGATTTTCATTGCACTTTGCGCTACCTCTTTGTCTTGATCTTCATTTATCATGAATGTTAAACTTCAAAATAAATTCATGTATGAAGAATATCTTTTAAATGGCTCTTTGATTTCAAAGAAAGCAAACTCTTGCCAAGTGTCGGTTGTTTCAGATGAAGTTGTATTGTGTTTTTCGTATTTGCCTTTTATAACAATGATGGTCCACAGTTATATCATTTTTAGTGAATATTTATTTTTTTCCAAAGACATAGTTAATTGGAGATGGTATATTGGTTAATTAAAGAAGAGTATTGCTGGTGTGTTGGTTAATATGTGATTGTCTACAAAAGTTTATATGAAGCCAAACCATATGAAAACGCGAATTTATATGAGAAATATACATAATCCACTGTTGGTCGTAAGTAGTTGTATCAATTAAGAATAACGATTCAACATTTCAGGTTGAATAGTATTCAATTCTCTAAATACTGTTATTATTGCTTGTATGAAATATTTTTCAGTTCTTTGTCAATTTCGGACCAACTGCGACATCTATAAATCAGGACACAATCATCTTCGATTAAAATTAATCTATATCAATACTTTCTTCAATAAAAATACTTTCCCACAAATAAAAATTGGTAACAAGTCAGACAAAAAAAAAAAAAAAATCTGGAAACTAATTGTTAACTATGTTGGCACATCATTAGAAATTAGTAAATATATGTTTAACAATAACGACACATGATCTAAAGATACAACCATATTATTGCCTTGTGAGAAATTCAAGTTGGTAAAACAACAAATGGATATTATTTAAAAAAGTCAAATTAACCTGTCACTGCATTTCATAATCAACAATAACTTCCAAATTAAAGTCTACCCTCGTTAGTTTCATAGAGATGCGTTTTTATTCTGAGAACACTGTATTTAACCAGGATAAAGATGTAGGGAAATATATTTTTTTTAAAAAAAATGGTGCGGTACATTTGATATTGTACGTTTTTTGCGACGAATGTGAACACAAATTTGTGCTGTGCTCGAAGTATTTCCAAACCTATAAAAAGACTCGCTGATGTGGCTGCATGGTAACTGGGCATCCCCTTTGGAGACGATGGCATCATTCACTTAGATCTACTGTACACCTTATGACCGTTGCATGTCTGCGTATAGTGACAGTGGTTACAATAGGATGATGCGGTAAAGATTTCCAAGCACAACACCGCAAATTGATCGTCTGATGACCGCGACCCCTTTTAACTGATTTAACGACATGACTATGACCTTAGGGTTCTCTTCGGCCTTGCGATTGTTGTACTTCTGTCAAAAGAATTACGTGACCACCTATGGCGTCCGGCGAGGGACGTCCGACGGACAGGTGGCATTCACTCCTTTGTCCGGAGCATAACTCTGTCACCTTATGTCAGATTGACTTGAAACTTGGAAGTTATGTTAGTCTCATGATTACGGCCTAAGTGTACAGAAAATGTTACTCTACATAGCTTCATTTTCTAATTATTCTTTTTGGGTTTTTTTTCATACTTTGACAACCAGCATTGTAACGGGCTTTTGTGTGAGATTTTGCCAACTTGTTTCAAGTTATATTTCTTTAACAAAATCAAAGGTCTTTGTTTTCCGTTCTAACTTGCACTGATTATACAGGCACAGTTTGTCGCCTTACGGTCTATGCCTGAGTTCTTAGTTACGGTTCCGTAAGTAATATAAACAATACTCTAAGTAGAAGTTCTTCTTTTATTTCACAAAATCAGACCGAAATTGAAACTGTATTTGCTGTAGTCTGTCAGTTCGAAAGTCGTAAAGTCTAGTCACATTAGATACTTTTGGAAGACTTGGTTTTGTTCCGTGCAGCTTGTCACATTTATGCTGTAAAAAATATTTGCCTGTTAAAATAGTAAACATACATCTTGACTGATGGCACAATTCCATGTACATTTTTTTCCGCACATGACGTTGTAGACCGAGTTATATTTGCATTTAGTTTTAAGAAAATAGAATTAATTCTTTGAAATAATATACTCTATTTTGATATTTCGGCTAATGCCTTTTACAAAATAAAACTACATGGAAATGTTACAACACTTCTTTACATTCTTACTGTGCAGCCATATCAAATGTTTCTATTTGACGTCGCCGCTGGAAACATGACGTCATATTGGCATAATTAATGTAATGCATCAGGAGAATTGACGTTGCTAGACATAATATCACTACTTAGCGCACATAAATTAATTCGTTTTCATTCCAATATACTTACAGGTTTTGTATTTCCTACAAGAAAATGGTTTGATACCTATATGTTTGTTTACGTGCCCAATGTAATAGGTTTTATCATAAAAAGACTCATTGCACTGATTACATGTATACTAAGATTTTGCACTATCGTGGACAGACACAGTGTGGCAAGCTAAACCTTGTTTTGTATAAAAAGTCTGTGAACGTTTGTCGCATAACTGATGTAATTTTTGGTGAATGGTTTGTATGTGTTTATTCAAGAAATTTTGACTATATGTCTTACTGCATAATTCACAAAGAAATCGTCTACCCTGGTGAATGCTCCTCCTGTGTCTGTGTGAAGATAAAATGGCGCCGTGGTACAGTACCTGCAGTTGTCACTCTTGTAGAGTCTCTTTTGCTGCTCCTGTTTGTCACCGATATCCTATTTGATATTAAATGAACTTGTAACACAATAGAATAAAACGCATATAAAAAGAAATCAATTAGAGCTTTATTGCCATGTGTTTTATTGTGTACACTGAAAGCTC
The DNA here is from genome assembly GCA_948146395.1 of Fragum whitleyi. Lineage (NCBI taxonomy): Eukaryota > Metazoa > Mollusca > Bivalvia > Cardiida > Cardiidae > Fragum > Fragum whitleyi. The sequence continues at coordinate 52,670,092 of OX411554.1, forward strand.
CGCTTATTTATCATTTTCAACGTCATCTTAAGCGAGAACGTTGATGCTTTTGAGGCCATATAACGTAACATGCTAAGTGACGCGTTTCGTTTTTCTTTCAATTATCCCAATGTCACTATCATTGGTCTTTAATTTATTTTACACCCAGACAATGTAATAAAACTATTTTATACTAACAAAAAATATAGAATAAAGTATTTAGAATCGTGATCGTGTTTTATTGTGGATATTATCTTATTTTAGCGTTGATGTGTCCATGAATAAAGTGGGGAGGAGATATATACAAAGCAAACTTTCTCCGGCTCCGCCCTCGGATTTTACCTTGTGCATATAGGTAGACACACAGAGAAAGAGAGAGAGAGACAGAGAGAGAGACAGAGAGGGGAGGGAGATGGAGAAAGAGAGACACAGAGACACACACAGAGACACACACAGAGAGAGAGAGATGAAAAGAGAGAGAGAGAGAGAGAGAGAGAGAGAGAGAGAGAGAGAGAGAGAGGCATTAGAGCAAGAAAATGCCTTTTTAGACTATAAACAAATGCACGCAATAACATTATCAATAAAGTTTACATTGTGATTTTAGATAGATTTCTGTTTCATCTTCAAAGTTTTTCACGCAATCGCGTTAGAATTTTAGAATAGCAATTATACCAAATAGCACTTACCTGTCTTTGATTTTATTGCACAGTCATCCCATCATGGTAAGCTTCTTTAATAATGACCCCTTCATTGAAGGACCCATTCAGTAACGTGGATTCCTCCTGCAAATCAATTTAAAGACAAATCATCAAGAATCTTTTATTATGGTCAAGAAGTTTTGTTTTCCTTTATCGAAAACATATTTTCGATTGGCGACTTAAATGTCGTAAAAACAGCTCGAGTAAAGCTGTATTTATGCCACTTTCGTTATCCCATAACAATATGAGTGCGAGTCAAAAACCATCCACTAACACATGTTGAAGGAATATTGCAATTCTGCAAATGAAGGCATTTTGTCGAAGAACACAAGTAATTAAGTATTAACGTTTCTAAACTGGCTAATTACATGTAAAACATTCTTGAATTAAAATCATATTTCCATATTGCCCAAACAAGATTATCACTTTTGTAAATCAACTTGATTGACGGTACATTCGATTGTGAGTGGGCGTTTTTTCCCCTTGATTCAATATATACTGAGTCCCATAAGAAAGTGAGCAATTTCACTTTTTCTATTTCTATTGATTTTTACAAAGTTGGATGAAAATTATGGAGTATATTGCTACCATACTTAAGTCAAGACCTTTTGAAATTAAATCAAATCAGATTTGGATAATGTATCGCATGCTGCATACGCACAGACAGAACCTATATTGTTGAAATTTGACCTCCTTACAACTTTTTTCTTTGGTAAGAGCTATGTGTTGATGTTGTATTGTAGAGTTTTAGAAGCCATTCCAAGCCAAACAACAGTTTTAATTTTTATGCAGACGTTACGTGTACGTCAACATTAGACATTGCTACGTTGTTAGGCCAGTTACTCGTCATTGAATGGTGCTATGGCCTTCTATGTCATCTCAATTAGCTTATAAAAGGCCTTATAGAATGATGATCTTGATTTCTATTGGAACATGAATGCCTAATCAATTAAATGACATTCTAAATTTGACAAGGTTTGATTTGTTCAACGACATTTATTGGTAGTCAAAGCACGCTTTTGCATCACGCATAATGGTATTGAAGATGTAATTTTTTGCTTAGGAAAGCCGTAAAGATTCAATTGAATGCATTTTCAGACCAATCACTCGTCAAATGCGAGATGCACATGCAAAACATTCAAAATCAATTGTCTCAATTAAACAGATCATATTTGCTAATCACGCGATATTTGCTTTCAAATAGCGTCTGTACATACTCTTGGGGATAGTCATACGACATTTCGTGACAATATATTGTGTAATCTCGGAGAAATTTGAAATTCAAAAGTGCACACTTTATTTTGGAACAAAGTATATTTATATATTCATGGGAATGTTGTAAGGCTGTATGCATGAACATATCACCTGAAACCATAAAGGGGTAATGAAATAAAAATAAAGAATTTTCAGTGGTATATAATTACGTGTAAATAGCATAATTAAATACTTTGCTTCCAAATTAAATCTAACGTAGGCTTCTTAATACTTTCATTTTGTATGAACCATCTCTGCGTTCAAGATGAAAAATATGCGAAGCGTTTTGGAACTGTTTACGCGCTTACATGTATACTCAAATGTAAATCCGGTTTCAAACTTCATTGACGTCCTAAGCGTTTTTTACAACACAAGAATATTTCTTAGATAGGTACAAAATAACATCTACATACCTGTTCTTGATTTCCCTCTCCAATCTTTTCCGGGTCACTAACAAACTCCTCCACAAATTCATCTGCCAATCTAAATCTAACATTTTCCTGCAAAGAAATTACATAAACTGATTTACTAATGTAATTATATCTTTCATTGTTCGAAACAGCAAGTGTCAGGCTATTTTAATCAATAATATATGACATAAATTCGCGATTTCCCTGATAAAACATATCGCGGGTTTATAAAACATATCACAAATACGTCAACCAAGTTTCAAAATGCCTTCAAGAAACCAACACACTATCTTCAAAAAACCATCGCCACAGAGTCACGCTCATAGACAAACATACACCTTTCATCAATATGAAATCGATACAGAAAAAATTGAAAGATGATATTTGAAAATAAGAAAAACTTACCAAATTGACAGCCATGCTTTCAGTTGTAGTAAAGCAACATGTATGAGACAAAATCCAGTGCAAATCGAAAAAGCATTTTTCCCGCTCATTTGCAATACAGAATCATAGCAAACCAACATACAAAATCATAGACAACCATTTGATGGTAACATCGTTAAACACCAGTGTGTCTGGCAGTCTGTCTGTCTGTCTGCAAAACTTAACATTGCCAATTATCCTGGTGTACCATATTTCCGTGAATGTTTATTAGAATGTCACAATTTTAGAAAAATTAAGAGGAGACCTTGTTCCAAATTTGTCATTTTTAAAACACATATGCAATTGTTAAAGTAGCTTGACAATTGATGGTGAAATCATCTTTTTTATAAAAAGCAATTTGAGCATTCATAAAACATTTATTAAAATCCACAGCGCTTATATTTCCGTGAATCCTAAATTAAACAGTCCCATAGATACAGCTGTAGTTATGTATGGCCTCAAAATTTTTGTCATAAGTCACATAATCATTCCCCATTGGGGTATGAAAATAACAGATACGATAGGTTTTTTTTTTTTAAGATTAACAGTTTCCTAAAGCAACATAAATCCTTAGAAATAAGGAATTTTAGAGGATTTCAGAGTTTAACCAATTTCATTTGATTTATGGTAATTTGAAAATACTTTCTTTCCTATATGTTCATTATTCTTGATCTTTTATCACAATATAGTGAAAACATATCTGAAATTACAGAAAGTATCTCTAATTGACAATTCACAGAAATATGGTCACGCACGGAAATAGAGTAGAAAAGGAAACTTCAAGGCTATTCGTGATACAATGCTCATGTTTCTTATGATGACAGATCTACAGATGTCAAGGTCATCTGTCAAGGTTAAAGTTTGAAAAAAAAAAGACGTTTTGGGGGCATTCTTGTTTCACAAATACATTTTTATCCCCCGCCGTTTTCGGCGAGGGGATATAGTAATGGTCTCCGTCCGTCATTCCGTCATTCCCAGGTTCCTTCACTAAACTTGTCCGGAGCATATCTCCTAAAGTATAATAGCTATCAACTTGAAACTTTATGGGTGGATAGATCTCATGAGGGAGAAGTGCAGTGCACAAGAACTACAACTCTTGCTTGCATAATTTTGGAATTATTCAAATCAAATCAAATCAAAAAATTTTATTCAGGTTATAAGGCCTTCGGCCCATAAACATTTACAAATGAACAATTAAAAAACTAGAGTAAGTCTACCAAGTACAGTGTATGATATTGTTTTTGTTATGAACATAGCAAATATAAATGCGTAAGTGCATTTAAATCAACTGAATTTTACTTATTTTGGACTATTACTTAGAGTCAGACAACTTGTGCCGGTGTCGTTTTATAACTGGCAGAGTTGTCAGACTTTAAGCACTAATTTTTGTCTTCAAAGAATTTCCTTTCTAAATCTAAATGCTTCAATAAGAAATTTCAAGGCTCGCACAGCAGTCTCTCTGTCATTTAATGTCATAATCCTATAAAATTGAGATTCTGTTCTATTAGATAACCAATAATTTGGGAATAATTGTGTTCTAATAAACTCATAACTTTTGCACCGGAAAAACATATGGAATTCGTCTTCGACAACTAAAATATTATTTTTTGAACAAAACGGGCAGTAACGCTTTTCTCTGTCTATCCCTAGATGTCTACCTTTTTCAATCATAAGATAAGATGAAATTGACCATTTTTAGCTCCACTGACCGAAGGCCACTGGGCTATTGTCATGGTGTTGGGTCCATCAGTCAGTCCGTCAGTCCGTCTGTATGTGTGTCCGGTGGTAAACTTTTTCTTTAAAAATCTTCTCCTTTAACATGAATGATCCTTGGGTGACCCTTTATCAGTCTACCAAAAATTATTGTGATGGAATGAAAAATGTGCATTTTATGGGCAGAGGTCATTTCTCTATATGTTATATAGTGGAAACTTTGAAAATCATTTTCTCAGAATGTAACTGATGGATATCAACAAAATTTTACTGGAATGATCCTTTAGCTACCCTTTATCAGTCTACAAAAAGTAATTGTGATTCAATGAGAAATATGTATTTTATGTGCGGAGGTCAATTCTCTATATGTCATATAGTGGAAACTTTGAAAATCATTTTCTCAGAATCTAATAGACAGCTATCATCCAAATTTCACTTGAGTGATCCTTTAGAGATCCTTTATCATGCTACCAAAAATTATTGTGATTGGATGGAAAATATGTCTTTCATGGGTGGAGGTCATTTCTCTATATGGTATATAATGGAAACTTTGAAAATCATTTTCTCAGAATGTAATCCATGGATATCGACCAAACTTTACTGGAATGATCCTTGAGTGATCCTTTATCAGTCTACCAAAAATTATTGAGATCGGATGAAAAATGTGCATTCTATGGGCGGAGGTCATTTCTAAAAATGTTATATAGTGGAAACTTTGAAAATCATTTTCTCAGAATGTAATTGATGGATATCGATCAAAATTCCTTTGTAAGATCCTTGGGGACCCATTACCATGCAAGCAAAAATTATTGTCATTGGATGAAAAATATGTCTTTTATGGGTGGAGGTTATTTCTCTATGATATATAGTTGAAACTTTGAAAATCATTTTCAACATTAGTAGAACCCAAAAAATCTAAAAATCTAGTCAAAACTTTTATTTGCTTTACAAGAATTTCAAGCCTGTGGAGCGACTCAAGCCATTCATGGCTTTCTAGTTGAGTTATTGCCCTTTGTTTGATTCAGTTAGCAAATTCCATAATTTTGAACTATAAGGCCTATGATCTTGAAACTTCACAGGTGTATAGATCTTATAGCTAGGGTGTGCAGAATGCAAGAACCACAACTCTACCATTTGTAATTTTTGAGTTATTGCCCTTTGTTTGATTCAGTTACCAAATTCGTATCTGGTCCATAACTTTGAAACTACAAGGCCTATGGTCTTGAAACTTCATAGGTGTTTAGATCTTATAGCAAGGGTGTGCAAAGCATAAGACCCACAACTCTACTATTTGTAATTTTTGAGTTATTGTCCTCTGTTTGATTCAGTTAGCAAATTTGTGTCTGGTCCATAACTTTGAAACTATAAGGCCTATGGTCTTGAAACTTCACAGGTGTATAGATCTCATAGCCAGGATGTGCAGATCGCAATAACCACAACTCTACCATTTTTAATTTTTGAGTTTTTGCCCTTTGTTTGATTCAGTTAGCAAATTCATGTCCAGTCCATAACTTTGAAACTATAGACCTTAGCAAATTCATGGCCAGTCCATAACTTTGAAACTATAAGGTCTATAGTCTTGAAACCTCACAAGTGTATAGATCTCATAGCTAGGGTGTGCAGAGCACAAGAAACACAACTCTACCATTTGTGTTTTTGGAGTTATTGCCCTTTGACTGATTCAGTTAGCAAATTTGTGTCTGGTCCATAACTTTGAAACTATAAGGTCTATGGTCTTGAAACTTCACAGGTGTATAGATCTCATAGCCAGAGCGCTATAACCCTTACTCTACCATTTATTATTTTCGAGTTATTGCCCTTCAGGGAGCATATAGCCGCCGCTTTGACTGTCCGTCCGTCCGTACGTCTGTAATTCTGTCCGTAGGTCGATCCGTCCGTCCCCACCTATTTCTCTATAACCCCTGGGCCAAATTGAATGAAACTTACCATGTGAACTCCCTATGATATAGTGATGATGCATCTGTGACGATTTTTGGATTTGAGGCCTCGTCACGAGAAAAGGGGACTTAGGGTAAAAAATAGTTTTTCCCAAATTTCTCCTAGTCTTACAGTCAGAATTTAGTGAAAATTCATATTTGAGTAGCAAATCAGATGCCCTTTACTATGAACCATTTGAAATTAACGTAAAAAGATATATATCAAAGGGAAAAGGGGGCTAAATGTTTGTTACCTTTACGTTAGCGCGTAAAATACAGTTATTCTTTCATTTCTCCTAGTCTTATGCTCAGAATTTGATGAAATTTCACATTTGAGAAGCAAATCAGATGCTCTTTACCCTAAACTATTTGAAATTTGTGTCTAAAAATATGTCATGCAAAAAGGGGGTTTAATGTTTGTTACCTTTATGTTAGCTGTATAAGATAACAGCTTATTTGAGTCTTTGAAATTTGACCACCCGAAGGGAGAGCATATAGCCGCCGCTTTGTCTGTCCGTCCGTCCATACATCCGTAATTCCGTCTGTCTGTCCGTGCCCACCTATTTCTCCATAACCCCTGGGCCAAATTGAATGAAACTTACCATGTGAACTTCCTATGATATAGTGATGATGCATCTGTGACGATTTTTGGATTTGAGTCCTCGTCACAGGAAAAGGGGACTTAGGGTAAAAAATAGTTTTTCCCAAATTTCTCCTAGTCTTACAGTCAGAATTTAGTGAAAATTCATATTTGAGTAGCAAATCAGATGCCCTTTACTATAAACAATTTGAAATTAACATAAAAAGATATATATCATGGGAAAAGGGGGCTTAATGTTCGTTACCTTTAATTTAGCGCGTAAAATACAGTTATTCTTTCATTTCTCCTAGTCTTATGCTCAGAATTTGATGAAATTTCACATTTGAGTAGCAAATCAGATGCTCTTTACCCTAAACTATTTGAAATTTGTGTCTAAAAATATGTCATGCAAAAAGGGGGTTTAATGTTTGTTACCGTTATGTTAGCTGTATAAGATAACAGCTTATTTGAGTCTTTGAAATCTGACCACAAGCATATCTCCTGAAGTATAATAGCTATCAACTTGAAACTTTATGGGTGGATAGATCTTATGGAGGAGAAGTGCAGTGCACAAGAACTACAACTCTTGCTTGCATAATTTTGGAGTTATTGCCCTTTGTTATTTTTGATACTAAGATTATGTCTGGAGCATATCTCCTAAAGTATAATAGCTATCAACTTGAAACTTTAGGGGTGGATAGATCTCACGGAGGAGAAGTGCTATGCACAAGGACTACAACTCTTGCATGCATAATTTTGGAGTTATTGCCCTTTGTTATTTTTATGCCCCCGATAGGGAGGCATCATAAATTTGACTTGTCCGTCCGTCCGTCTGTCCGTCCGTCCGTCCGTCTGTCCGTCCGTCTGTCCGTCCGTCCGTCATTCCGTCCAAAAACTTTAACATTGGCCATAACTTCTAAATCAAAGCGGTGTCGGGGGCATTGTCATCTTACAGTGACAGCTCTTGTTGATACTTAGATTATATCTGGAGCATATCTCCTAAAGTATAATAGCTATCAACTTGAAACTTTAGGGGTGGATAGATCTCACGGAGGAGAAGTGCTATGCACAAGGACTACAACTCTTGCATGCATAATTTTGGAGTTATTGCCCTTTGTTATTTTTGATACTTAGATTATATCTGGAGCATATCTCCTAAAGTATAATAGCTATCAACTTGAAACCTTATGGGTGGATAGATATCATGGAGGAGAAGTGCAATACACCAGAACTATAACTCTTGCTTGCATAATTTTGGAGTTATTGCCCTTTGTTATTTTTAATACTTAGATTTAATAGGAGGTAAATCTCTGACAGTACAAAAGAATCTTTAATCCATTAGGCTTCAGTTTACTATCAAGCTTTTGTGGCGGGGGATGTCCATGTCCAACATTTCTCTTGTTTTTGTGACAATGCCTTATTCGGGGAGCATAATCTGTCTCTGACGGCTCTTGTTTGATTCAGTTTGCAAATTTGTGTCCGTAAAGACAAATAGGAAAACAAAACAAACACTACCATCATAATAAATACAATATACTATAGTGTTTGCTAGAAAATACATCCTAAGAATCAATAAAAAGTTCAAAACCTCACCCATTTATGTCTGAGCTTCGGGCGTGTAATGCCACACCCAGCGTTGCTCTTGTTTCATGATATTCAATAAAAAGACATTGCCGCCATCATATCAAAATTGTAGTGCATAAGACTATCATTGAAAAGGTCACGGGTTTGTATGCCAATGGCAAAACTCATCTTATTTGACTATTTGTCTTCCCTGAATGGGTTGATAATCAAAGACCTATATGGGATGGGATTGGAGGCTCTGAAATGATGTTACTGTAGTAAGGAATACCATGAAACCATTGTTAGGTGCTCCAGCTTCTGCAAAATAACTGAAAGATCGTTGAAAGTGGCATAAAATCCCATTCAAATAAATCAACTTAAATATATGAATGGTGTAATGAAACTTAACCCCATTCAAATAAATCAACTTTAATATATGAAAGGTGTAATAAAACTTAAACCCATATCACATTCATTAATGAATCCATTTCATTTTCATGCAATGATAAAGTTTTTAATTTCATACCTTATGAAATCAAGAAATGCTATTTTTATTTCAGAAATGAATTTTGCCGTGGTATGAATGAAATATGAAATATTGTTAAAAGCGATGCTTAATTAATTTAAACATAATTTCAGGTAAACAGGTTTGAAGACACTTTAAATAATGGAAAAAAAGCATGGTTCCACAAAGACTCTGTATTACTTCTTAATAATTATGCCCAGACAAAGAAAGCCACTGTTAGCTATAAAACAACAAAATCAGGCACAGAGCACGACATAAGGTACGAAAAAGAAAATTGAGAATTTTTTCAAGGTAAATGGTAGTGGAATACAATAAAATGTTTATTAAGATAGTGGACCTGTGATAGTTCCCCAATGTTTTGGGAGTAATGATCTTTAACAGTGTAAACCAAGGTTTCCTAATGATTTTCATTAGGAAACCTCGGTCAACATTGTGAAAGATCATGGGTTTCGGAAATGTTGCGGAACTATTACAGTTCTACTACCTTAAATGACCACTTACGAGACTACCTTACAGTGTTTGTTAAAGAGAATAGAGGCTTAGTAAACATTTCTTTTACAATTAAGAAACATCACTATGATTGAATATGTGTGCCATTGCAAATTTCTCAAAAATGCTACGTTGTTAAAGCTCTAAAGAAAAGTGAGACAATTCAAATAAGTTTTAATCACATAGGATTCATTTGCATTTATTATAAGACAAAAAATATCTTTTCTTTAGCTTACCTGAGCATGAAGTGCTCAAGGTGAGCTGCTGTGATTGTCCAATGTCCATTGTGCCTTGTCAACAATTTCTTTAAATATCTTCTTCTAAATTATTTTGCCAGTCTTGATGAAACTTTGCAGCAATGTTCATTGGTTCAAGCTCTACCAAATTTGTTAAAATATATGAAATCCACCGTCAACTCAGGTTGGCATGGCAACAAAAAGGGTGAAAAAAGGCTAATCTTCAAAACTCTTCTTCTCTGAATCAGAAGGCAGACAGCTTTCATGTTGGTTAGGAGCATCATCTAGTGGACCTTTGTTCAAGTTTGTTCAAATTAAGACCCCAGGGTCATATTTGGGCTCCGCCTTGGCACTTCCCTTTTTAGTGAGCATCAGACATACTTTTAAGACCAATGAAATCACTGGATATTTCATATTTTCACCATTCTATATCACATAAATAAGCCAAACTTCTTTATAAAGACCAGCCCATCATATTTTATGCTTTTTAGTCCCGCCCTTCTATCCATATGTGGCACAGGTTGCACATGTTCTGTTGTTTAAACATAGACTTTTGACCCTCAAGGCGTTTGCCAACATATGTTTGTCCTTCTATTGCTGATCACAGCATTTTCCCATTTCCCCCTGTACAATAACTTTTATCAGACAGAATCAACAAGAATCAGCCTGCATAGGCTAGTCTGATCTAAGTCTACATTGTCTGCATACTACTTTATATTTGCAATGCAATGAAATAAAGAATTCGGAATTTTTTTAATCGCAAGTAAGGAAATCCATTGCATTTTATTTCTGTAAAAAATGCAATAGGTCTTTCCGGAAAACCTCAACCTTAGATCTGCAAGTCCTGTGTTGCAGGAACTAGAATTAACCTTGTTCCAGATCATCAATGCAACATTGTATCATCATAAGTTAGAATTTTGTTTTGATGACAAACAATTATTGTGAAGTAACATCCTCACAACACTATGATTTTTTCTTTTCAGAAATTTTTCAGCACATGACACTTCAAAACACTCATTGACTTGGAATAAATAATTCTCTTCAAATCTCTTCAAATCTCCCCTAATCATATCAGCGGATTCAGGCCTGTGGAGCAAACCAACTGCTCAAGCAGCTCTAGTTTTTGAGTTATTGTCCTTTGTTAATTGACAAAGAATATGCCATTGACCTGCTCTTATGGAAGTTGTAAATGTTTTACATACATCTCTTGTTTACAGGTGGTCAGTCAAAGCTGTTTTCAATGGTAGAGAATTTGAAACTGCTCAAGATCCGGAATTAAAAGTAGCGAAGAGAGAGGCTGCTGGTTTTGTTTTGGCTTGGTTATGGGAAGAGGGACTTTTACAAACAGAAGCAAATGTGAGTAATAGACGTACATTTCAATGGCTCTGCGCCAAACAGTTGTAACTCCCTATATGTTTTTAGGGAGTTACAACCGTTGCACCCCGAGCCATTGATTTGTATCAATATGTTATCCAGAGATTGGAAAACCAAGGGGAGATAATCATGGGTGCCTCTGAAATTTTCTGCAGACATACATATGAGACTATCAGAGACAAAAATCTTGAAATCCAATAACATATGTATTTTATTTATGGAAGGAAATCACATTTTTAATTTACAAGTACATGTGTACAATTTTTCGGGATATGTTTATTAGTCCCCTACCGGTGTTCACACCGGAGGGGACTATAGGTTTGCCCTCCGTCTGTCCGTCCGTCTGTCCGTCCGTCCGTCCGTCTGTCCGTCCATCCGTCCGTCTGTCCGCTCAAATCTTGATCCCGCGATAACTTAATAACTAAGCAAGCGTTTTTGATGAAAGTTGGTATATGACTAGATGGCAATGTGTAGATTATGCACATCATTTTATTTTTGTTTTTCGACTTAAATTGAGGTTGCTATGGTTACAGAAATAGTGAAAATATGGCCAAAAAAGGGATCCTGCGATAAGATAATAACTAAGCAAGCTAGTTTGATGAGACTTGGTATATGACTATATGGCAATGTGTAGATTATGCACATCATTTTAATTTTGTTTTTAGACTAAAATTGTTGTTGCTATGGTTACGGAAATAGTGAAAATATGGCAAAAAATTATTGGATCCTGCGATAAGTTAATAAGTAAGCAAGCTAATTTGATGAGACTTGGTATATGACTAGATGGCAATTTGTAGATTATGCACATCATTTTATCTTTGTTCTTTGACAAAAAGTGCGGTTGCTATGGTAACAGAAATAGTGAAAATATGGCAAAAAATGGATCCTGCAATAATTTAATAACTAAGCAAGCTAACTTGATGAAACCTGTTTTAAAATGTTAAAAAAAAATTATAAGCCATGTTAGTCAGGGTGGTGATGCAGCAGTATTAATCACCTCCAGTGAAAGTTCTCATTTCTTACCAACAAGACTGAAGAAAAACATCTTGGATCAGACAAGGTAACTGTTATTGATACTATTTCTTGCATCTGTCTATTGCTTCCATGAATTGTATAGTGGGCACAGCAGAGACAACAACTCATGTAAGTCTTGTTTAACCCTTTAACAAGACCTGGTTTTGACGTCCCTGATAGAATTGGCGTGGGAAAACATTGAGACAAACAAAGCCGGTAGGGGACTTATGCCCATGTCCAACATGGCTCTTGTATACATTTGTATCTCATGCGTGTTGAGAAGCAAACATTGTAAGATTCAAATCTGCAAATTTTGATTTTTAGCACGACTTATTATACGCAATAGAAGGTGGAGGTATGCATTTGCTCTGCTCTATCCGTCTGAATGTACATACATTATTACAACTCCTCCTTCAATCATCGACAGATTTGCATAAAACTTTTGTATTATGTTCCTTATCATTTGACAATGTACATGTTGTCAAAATTTAATAATACCATACTGTATCATGTAAAAAGGACCATCCTGTAAAAATTTCTGTAGTGACTCTGGCACTCCTGTTTTGAATTAAAGTATAAGATATTGCCTAGGAGATTTAGGTGTAGTTGTTGGTGTTAAAAATCGACACTAACACCAGTTCTCCGGCCCAAAGCCTGTGAACTGTAGGGAGGACTGGCACTTTATTCTATGATGCAAGTCCTTCAATCCTTTAAGGTTTTGGCTCAACTGGCCTAAGGCCAGCGAGCCATTGTCATGGCAGGGTGACCGTCCTGCATCCGTCAGTGCGTGTGTGGGTGCGTAAACTTTTCTTTAAACCAATGGGGGAATTTTAATGAAAGTTGGCCAGAATATTCCTTGGTGACTCCCTTCTTAAGTTGTTCAAGAACTTTGGATTGACCCCCAAATATGGGCATGGTAGGGTGGGGCTTATTTTGAGCCTAAAATCTTTGAATGACATCTCCTCCTGAACCAAAGGGCTGATTTCAATGAATTTTTACCAGAATGTTTCTTGGGTGACCTTCTTGTAAAGTTTTTCAAGACATATCGATTGACCCCTAAATATGGGTGTGGAAGGGCAGAGCTTATTTTGAGCCTGCAATCTTTACATGACATCTCCTCGTGAACTGTGGGCCAATTTTGATGAATCTTTACAAGAATGATCCTTGCAGACATGTGATATCTCCCGATCTCGGCGTATTCTCCCGATATTTAACCCTCCCTCCCGCTCTCCCGATCGGGAGACCATTTCTCCCGACCTGAGGATATTTGAAAAAAAAATAGGAACCCAAAAATGGTCTGAAGGCTCGAATGGCGAGTGAGAAATCCAAAATCGGGTAAAGCGTTGTTTATCTGTCTGGAAGTGTCATCGTTTATCGTCGTCGGTTAGATCAACTATTGCCGACAAACGGGTGCTACTGTACCTATCACCCTTCACACTGTATACGGAATGAATTATGACGATCAGCAATATCAATATTGACCTTTCTTAGAAACAAGATTTAAACCCGTCAAAACGTTGTTTCCCGATATTACATTAAAAATGTAGTGGATACCGTGATAAGATTTTTATCATTTATCTTGAAAAATTAAAATAGCTGTAAACACAGTAAATTTCCGCCGTATTTTGATAGATCGATCTATCCTATTCCAAAAAGCCGCTAAAAATGTCCACTCTTCGAGATAAGCGTCAAGAAGGAAAAGGTCAAACATAATATGCAAAGCGACGCTCACACGACCTTGGTAAAATAAGGCGGCATCGCAGAAAAACCCTCGTGTCGTAACGCGTGAAAGAGTAAAATAAGAAGCGGTCATGCTTTAATTTCGACGCAGATATTAAATTAGTGGATCTACGTATGATTTACGGTCAAATTATTAAGTAATAAAAAGTAAAAACTGTCTCATGCGTTCTCAAATTGTCATTCAAATTAATTTGATATTTGATATTGCAATTAAAGAAACAAACATCGGACTTTCGCTTTTTAATGCCACGGCGATTCCACCGGATCTTTGTTGGGGTCGTTTGAGAGTTTACACACGATTTATAAATCCAAGACCGTCTTTCTCGAAATAGGAATCAAATGGTCTAATCAAGTTATTTGTCAACACAAATGTTACAGATTTGAGAATAGAAAACTGTGGACTGGCTCTTTATTGCTATCACAGAGCTTCTCATAAAGCTAATCAACATGGATTTATTTGCCGAGAGGTAGCTCTTTCACTTTCCGTATTCTACCGTGTTCCTCTTTAATGTCCGCGAACTCGGAATATGGCGTCTGTAATTTCATCTTTAATCGTCATTTTGCTATTAAAACCATTCATTTTTAGCGTAGGTCAGTAGCAGTTAGTGCCAGTTACGATTTATTGGTCTGTCTCTTCGTCCGTCCGTTCATCCATCCGTCAATAATTCTAAAAATAAGTTGATAACCTAATCTAGTCATCGGATTTCATACACAAACTACACATTGGTGATCCTTAGGACAAGTCCTTTCAAAATATTTCACAGAATATCATAAATCTTGAAGAACTCTGGTTGCCATGGCAACAGAATGAAAAAATAAAGTCTCGAAATACAAGGCCCAGAATATCATACTTTGCATAAAGCAGTATTGCATAAATGCAGTATTGCCTAATTCTTTACTACCAAACCACTTGAAAATTCTCTCCAATAAAAGTTAGCCTTGTGATTTTGGTTCTAAATTACCCAAAGAAATAAAGAAAAAAAGCAACAATTTTCTCTTACATTGCAAGGCCTTCATATTTCAAATTTGGCAAGATATTATTTTCTACTGATTATCTTCTTTACAAAAAACATATTGTTGGATCCTGAATATTGCATAGAAATAAAAAAAAATGTATATGTAAGATCTATTTCTCTGAAATCATAAGACCAAATTCTGTAGCATTGCAATACTATCCTCCCTCAAAATACTTTAAATGATAACCTTTTTTAATTAAAAATAAAAAAATAAAATAAACTTGTATGGAAGGTATCATAATCAATTTTTGGTCCAGACATGCATTGCGAAAACCCTCTTTTTTAGCCACAACGCACGTTACGCAAAATCTCCCTATTTGAGACCCAATCTCCCTACGAAAAGGTCTTAATCTCCCTATGAGTCCCCATGGAAATATCACATGTATGTCCTTGGGTGACCCTTTTCAAATATTGTTCGAAAAATTTTGATCATCCCATAAATATGGGCATGGCATGGGGGGGCTTATCTTAAGCCCAAAATCTTTGAAAAATATCTCTTCCTGAATCACAGGGCTGATTTCAATGAACTTTTACGAAAATGTTCCCTGGATGACCCTTTTAAAAAATTGGTTGCAAAGTTTTTGAATTTATCTAATAAACTTTGAAGAGGGTCGTCCAAGGATATTCTGGAGATGTCGTTTAAAGATTTCAAAGTAAAAAAATGCCACACCCATATTTATGAGCCAATCAGAATTTCGCATATAATTTTTTGAAGAGGGTTACCCAAAGGAACATTTTGGCATAGTTTCATTGAAATTGGCCCGGTGGTTCAGGGGAAGAAGTTTTTAAGATTGTTGATGACAGATTATGGAAATTGCACATCACAGGACATACTCAATAGTTTTTGTTCAATTATTGAAATATTCCCTGGAATAGCTACCAAAGGCATTGGATATATATGTAGGTGTATGTACCTTTTGCATCAACTTTAGAAAAAATCTTTTAAAACAGTCTTCAATTAAAAAAATATCAAGATTCCTGCATTTCTCTTTGCTAAAAATTTGCTTTTATTCCTCAATGAATACAATTTTTCTTATGAAACTATTTTGAACCATGCCCACAAAGTTTTCCCTTAAAAAATGTCTCATTATGAATAAATCTATCTGTTATAGCTCCACTGGCTAAAGGCCACTGGGGCTATTGTCATGGCCGTGTGTCTGTCGTGCGTCCGGTCGTAAACTTTTTCTTTAATAATCTTCTACTCTGAAACTACTGCATGAATTTCAACCAAACTTCACAAGAATGATCCTTGGGTGACCCTCTTTCAAAATTGTTCAAGAAATTTTGATTCAATGCAAAATATGGATTTAATGGGCTAGGCTAATTTCCAAATGTGGTAAAAAGTGAATTTTCTCAGATTCTAATTGATGGATTCCAATAAGTATTACATGAATGATCCTTTGGTGACCATTTTTCAGTCTACAAAAAATTATTGTAATCAAATGAAACTATGTATTTTATGGGTGAAGGTCATTTCTCTATTTGTTATATACCCTTTTCCTGTATCTCCGTTCTTCTTAATAAGTAATCAAAATCAAATTGTTAAAATTCAGATTAAACTTACTATTTTTGTACATGTGTGTGTAGAAAAATCATAATTCCATCTGGGCATAGCACTTTTATTAAGTAAACAAATTCAATTGATGAGAATCCAGTAAAATTTTAAACTCTCCCTACTCAAAAATCTGTGGCCGCCATTTTTCTATAAACCTGTTCTTATGACGCCATTTATTAGAGCTAGCTGCCTACAGTTAATTGGGTCACAACTTCAATGCAGCAAATTAGCTGTGCATAATGCATATCTAAGAAAACTTTGACACAAAAATATTTTTTGCATGTGACCAAGTTTCAACCTAATGGTAAGGCACTGCCAAAAAATAAGCCATGAATGAATTGTTTCGTAAATAATTCTTGCAGCTTACAAAAATACCCATAATGCACCATGAAATGACCTAATTTTCCACTTTTCCCGGCTGCATGTAATAGTAAGAATGCAAACATCCAATTAGCATTTTGTTTGATTACGTAATGAGGTTTCACACCCTACAATTAATACTCGGGTGCTGCGGACAGCAAAGTAGACAAGAACGGATATATAGAAATCGGGGATATAGTGGAAAATTTGAAAATGTAACTGATGGGTATCAACCAAATTTCACTGAAATGATACTTGAGTAACCCTTTATCTGTCTACCTAAAATTATTGTGATTGGATGAAAAATATGTATTTTATGGGCGGAGGTAATTTCTTTATATATTTTATAGTGGAAACTTTGAAAATCATTTTCTCAGAATGTAACAGATGAATATCATTCAAACTTCATTGGTATGACCCTTGGGTAACCCATTATCATCCAACCAAAAATTATTGTGATTGGATGAAAAATATGTATTTTGTGGGCATAGGTTATTTCTTTATATATTTTATAGTGGAAACTTTGAAAACCCTTTTTGAACATCAGTAGAACCCACATATCTAAAAGTCTAGTCAAAACTTTGATTTGCTATAACAAGAATTTCAAGCCTGTGGAGCAAACTCAAGCCATAAATGGCTTTCAAGTTACATTTTTATGCGCCCTAAGGGTCGTATTATGTTATTGTCTGCATCGTTCATCTGTCTGTCTGTCTGTCCGTCTGTCCGTTAGCAAATTCGTGTCCAGTCCATAACTTTCAAACTATAAGGCCTATGGTCTTGAAACTTCACAGGTGTATAGATCTTATAGCTAGTGTGTGCAGAGCGCAAGAACCACAACTCTACCGTTTGTATTTTTAGCTCCACTGGCTTAAAGCCACTGGGGCTATTGTCATGGCGTTGTGTCCGTCGTGCTTCCATTTGTGTGTCAATGTGTCGGTGCGTCCGGTCGTAAATTTTTTCTTTAAAAATCTTCTCCTCAGAAACTACTTGATGGATTTCAACCAAACTTCACAGAAATGATCCTTGGGTGACCTTCTTTCAACTTAAATATATGATTGGTGTAATGGAACTTAACCCCATTCAAATTAATCAACTTAAATATATGAATGGTGTAATGTAACTTAAACCCTAATCACATTCATTAATGAATCCATTTCATGTTCATGCAATGATAAAGTTTTAAATTTCATACCTTATGAAATCAAGAAATGCTATCTTTATTTCTGAAATGAATTTTGCTGTGGTATGAATGAAATATTGTTAAAAGCGATGCTTAATTAATTTAAACATAATTTCAGGTAAACAGGTTTGAAGACACTTTAAATAATGGAAAAAAAGCATGGATCCACCAAGACTCTGTATTACTTCTTAATAATTATGCCCAAACAAAGAAAGCTACTGTTAGCTATAAAACAACAAAATCAGGCACAGAGCACGACATAAGGTACGAAAAAGAAAATTGAGAATTTTTTCAAGGTGAATGGTAGTGGAATACAGTAAAATGTTTATTGAGGTAGTGGACCTGTGACAGTTCCCCAATGTTTTTGGAGCAATGATCTTTAACAGTGTAAACCAAGGTTTCCTAATGATTTTCATTAGGAAACCTCGATCAACATTGTGAAAGATCATGGGTTTCAGAAATGTTGCAGAACTATTACAGTTCTACTACCTTGAATGACCACATACGAGACTACCTTACAGTGTTTGTTAAAGAGAACAGAGGCTTAGTAAACATTTCTTTTACAATTAAGAAACATAACTATGATTGCATTTATTATTAGACAAAAATATTTTTTCTTTAGCTTACCTAAGCATGAAGTGCTCAAGGTGAGCTTTTAGGGTTACTTGATGTCCGTCGTCCGTTGTCCATTGTGCGTCGTCAACATTTACCTTGTGGACACTCTAGAGGCCATATTTTTTGCCCAATCAACCTGAAAATTGGTCAGAATGATTATCTTGATGAAATCTTGGACAAGTTCGAAATTGGGTCAAGTGGGGTCAAAAACTAGGTCACAGGGTCAAATCTTAGAAAAACCTTGTGGACACCCTAGAGGCCATATTTGTAGCCCAATCAACCTTAAAATTGGTCAGAATGATAATCTTGAATAAATCTCGGACAAGTTTGAAAATGGGTCAAATGGGGTCAAAAACTAGGTCACAGGGTCAAATCTTAGAAAAACCTTATGGACACTCTAGAGGCCATATTTTAAGCCCAATCAACCTGAAAATTGGTCTGAATAAAAACCTTGATGAAATCTCAGACAAGTTCGAAATTGGGTCAAGTGGGGTCAAAATCTAGGTCACTGGGTCAAATCTTAGAAAAACCTTGTGGACTCATTAGAGGCCATATTTTTTCCCAATCAACCTGAAAATTATTCAGAATGATTATCTTGAAGAAATCTTGGACAAGTTCGAAATTGGGTCAAGTGGGGTCAAAAACTAGGTCACAGGGTCAAATCTAAGAAAAACCTTGTGGACACCCTAGAGGCCATATTTGTAACCCAATCATCCTGAAAATTGGTCAGAATGATTATCTTGATGAATTTTCGGACAAGTTCGAAAATGGGTCAAATGGGGTCAAAAACTAGGTCACAGGGTCAAATCTTAGAAAAACCTTTTGGACACTCTAGAGGCCATATTTTTAGCCCTATCAACCTGAAAATTGGTCAGAATGAAAACCTTGATGAAATCTCGGACAAGTTTGAAATTGGGTCAAGTGGGGTCAAAATCTAGGTCACGGGGTCAAATCTTAGAAAAACCTTGTGGACTCATTAGAGGCCATATTTTTTTTTCCAATCAACCTGAAAATTGGTCAGAATGATTATCTTGATGAAATCTCGGTCAAGTTGGAAATTGGGTCAAAAACTAGGTCACAGGGTCAAATCTTAGAAAAACCTTGTGGACACCCTAGAGGCCATATTTGTAGCCCAATCAACCTGAAAATTGGTCAGAATGATTATCTTGATGAATTTTCGGACAAGTTCGAAAATGGGTCAAATGGGGTCAAAAACTAGGTCACAGGGTCAAATCTTAGAAAAACCTTGTGGACACTCTTGAGGCCATATTTTTAGCCCAATCAACCTGAAAATTTATCAGAATTATAATCTTGATGAAATCTCAGACAAGTTTGAAATTGGGTCAAGTTGGGTAAAAAACTAGGTCACATCTTAAAAAAACCTTTTGGTCATTCTAGAGGCCATATATTTAGCCTTATCAACCTGAAAATTGGTCAGAATGATTATCTTGATGAGTTCTCATACTAGTTCGAAATTGGGTCAAATGGGGTCAAAAACTAGGTCACAGGGTCAAATCTTAGAAAAACCTTTTGGACACTCTAGAGGCCATATTTTTAGCCCTATCAACCTGAAAATTGGTCAGAATGAAAACCTTGATGAAACTGGACAAGTTTGAAATTGGGTCAAGTGGGGTCAAAATCTAGGTCACGGGGTCAAATCTTAGAAAAACCTTGTGGACTCATTAGAGGCCATATTTTTTTCCCAATCAACCTGAAAATTGGTCAGGATGATTATCTTGATGAAATCTCGGTCAAGTTGGAAATTGGGTCAAAAACTAGGTCACAGGGTCAAATCTTAGAAAAACCTTGTGGACACCCTAGAGGCCATATTTGTAGCCCAATCAACCTGAAAATTGGTCAAAATGATTATCTTGATGAATTTTCGGACAAGTTCGAAAATGGGTCAAATGGGGTCAAAAACTAAGTCACAGGGTCAAATCTTAGAAAAACCTTGTGGACACTCTTGAGGCCATATTTTTAGCCCAATCAACCTGAAAATTAATCAGAATGATAATCTTGATGAAATCTCAGACAAGTTTGAAATTGGGTCAAGTTGGGTAAAAAACTAGGTCACATCTTAGAAAAACCTTTTGGTCATTCTAGAGGCCATATTTTTAGCCTTATCAACCTGATAATTGGTCAGAATGATTATCTTGATGAAATCTCGGACAAGTTTGTAATTGGGTCTAGTGAGGTCAAAAACTAGGTCACAGGGTCAAAACTTAGAAAAAACTTTTTTAGATTGTTAATTCAGGTGAGCGATTTAGGGCCACTATGGCCCTCTTGTTTAAACATAGACTTTTGACCCACAACGAGTTTGACAACATATGTTTGTCCTTCTATTGCTGATCACAGCATTTTCCCATTTCCCCCTGTACAATAACTTTTATCAGACAGAATCAACAAGAATCATCCTGCATAGGCTAGTCTGATCTAAGTCTACATTGTCTGCATACTATTTAATATTTGCAATGCAATGAAATAAAGAATTCGGAGTGGTTTTAATCGCAAGTAAGGAAATCCATTGCATTTTTTTCTGTATAAAATGCAATAGGTCTTTCGGGAAAACCTCAACCTTAGATCTGCAAGTCCTGTATTGCAGGAACTAGAATTAACCTTGTTCCAGATCATCAATGCAACATTGCTCTTTAATCTATTATAAATTAAGGTATTTTGGAAAGAATTAACGATTACAAGCATGCAGTTCTGATTCTGAGCTGATGTAAACTTAGAAAACAGCGAGTAGACGAAGACCATCAAGCAACCCTCACAACTTAGACCGACTAAGCAGTTTTGGTTTTAAGATACAGACTTACTTAGAAGAAACAAGTTTTTTGTCATAAGTACCTCTACCAATTTCAAAGTGGTCGTTTATTTGTGTATCATTTGTTTAACTTTATGACATTTCACTTCTATAGTGAGATAGAAAATACACCATCTAAAAACAAATTGTGTAATCTATACATGCAGAAAGTAGACTTTCCCGTGCTTTTCCCGTTATTTGAAAAGCAAGTGTAATTCCCCTCTTTATCATTAAATAATCTACCATTCATAAAGTGTATATCATGTATGCAACACATTTCTAAAAGTGATAATCCTTTTCACTGTGTCTATTGAGGTATAAAGTGCAATTGCCTTAGCACATCATGGCAAAAAATGCCCATAGGGTGATATTTTTAAGCCATGTGCTAAGGCAATTGCACTTTATACATCAATAAACGCAGTAAAAAAGACACTTGTCCCTTAAAATTGCAAACCTCTATCTATTTTTAGATCACAAATTATTAGCTGTTTTTGAAGAAAACCCGAGGTATAATGATCACCTTGGCTTCGTTCGCGTTGTTGTTGGCGTTGATGTTGGCGTTGGCGTGACAAACTTTAACCTTGATCATAACTTTTGAATGGTATGTCATAGAGCCTGTATATTTCACATGATCATTGCTTGGGACAAGACCTTTTTGTAGGTACCAAGTTCAAGGTCATTACTCAAGGTCAAGGTAATTTTTCAAGGTCAAATTTCTTTAAAAAAATAATATTGGCCATAACTTTTGAATGGTATGTCATAGAACCTTCATATTTCATATAATCACTCCTAGGGACAAGACCTTTCTTTAGGTACCAAGTTCAAGGTCATCCCTCAAAGTCAAGGTCATTTTTCAAGGTCATTTTTTTTTAAAAAAATTAACCTTGGCCATAACTTTTGAATGGTAAGCCATAGAGCCTTCAAATTTCACATGATCATTGCTTGGGCGTGACCTTTCTGCAGGTACCAAGTTCAAGTTCATCTCTCAAGGTCAAGGTCATTTTCAAGGTCAATTTTCTTTAAAAAATTAACCTTTGTCATAACTTTTGAATGGTAAGTCATAGAGCCTTCATATTTCACTTGATCAATGCTTGGGACAAGACCTTTCTGTAGGTACCAAGTTCAAGTTCATCACTCAAGGTCAAAGTGATTTTTCAAGGTCAAATTTCTTTAAAAAATTAAACCTTGGTCAAATGTTTTGAATGGTAAGTCATAGAGCCTTCATATTTCACATGATCATTGCTTGGGACAAGACCTTTTTCTGTAGGTACCATGTTCATATATATTTGTATATATTTTCATATATTTGCATTTGCCTAAGAAATAATAAATAGCCGAGCGTTGGCACCCGCTTGCGGTGCTATTGTTCATCTTGCTATCGAAGTGAAATGTCATGAAGTAAAACAAATGATACACAAATAAACGACAACTTTAAAATTTGCAGAGGTACTTATGACAAAAACTTGTTTCTGCCAAGTTAGTCTGTATTTTTAAACGAAAACGGCGTGGTCGGTCTTAGTGAAGAGGGTTGCTTGATGGTCTTTGTCGACCTGCTGTTTTCTAAGTTTACGTCAGCTCAGAACCAGAAGTGCATGATTGTAATCATAATTTTTTTCTAAAATATCTTAATTCATAATAGATTGAATAGCAATGCTGTGATGTGGATCAGGAACGAGGGTAATTCGAGTTCCTACAACACAGGACTTGCAGATCAATGGCCGGGGGTTTCCCGAAAAACAAAGGTTCATTTCATTCAGAAATAAAGTACAATGGATTTTCCCACGTGATGCGATTTAAACCAATCAGAAATCTTTATTTTGTTGGATTGCAGTTATCACAGTCACAATGCCAGATACCTATCCATATTGTTTTGATTGTCTGTGGACTGGTTAAATAAACCTGTCTTATCTACAACAAAAATGAGAAAGTATGATTGAAAACAAAATTGGATGAGTTGTACATACAATTTAGAAAATTGATGAAAAAGCTTAAAGCCAAACTGGTGTTTCGATATGGATTTTTTTGTAGACATTGTGTTGATTGCAAATAATTGACATCGTAATTGCCCCTTTCAATAAACAGCTTCTTTTTCATTATTTACACATCCCATGCCTCATTGCACAACATTTTGGCGTGAAATAATTTCAATTTTGTAAGCCTATAGAATAGAGATTTTGATTTATTGTTCCTATTTATAGAAGAATGATGTAATTTCGTTCAGATGTGGTTGGAAAAGCTTACATTGGAGGCGTGGTAAAGTATGTATGATTTTATTTGTTTTGAAACACTAAGATAGAGTTGGTTTATAGAAATATCAAATATCCTAGAAGGCTGCGCATGTGTTGAAAAGGCTTTTTTAGCTCCACTGGCCAAAAGGCAAGCGGGCTTTTGTCATGGTGGGGTCTCGTCGTTTGTACATGCATGTGTCCGTTCAGTCTGTCCTTAAACCTTTACCTTAAAAAATCTTCTCCTCATAAATTACTGGATGGATTCTAATCATATTTCACAGGAATGTTCCTTGGTGACCCTCTATCAGATTCCTTCAAAGAATTTTAATTGGTTGAAAATCAAGGCTGTAGTATGCATGGATAATTTCCATATATGGTAATACATGACTTTTCTGAGAAACTTATTGATTGGTATAAACCAAATTTCACTGGAATGATCCTTGAGTGACTCTTATTCAGTCTTTAAATTTTTTTGTGATCAGATGAGAAAAAATTATTGTATGGCTGGAGGTCATTTCCAATGGATATCAACCAAATTTCACCGGAATTATTCTTTAGTGATCCTTTACAAGTATGTAGTTTTTTTTTTTCTGACCAGATGAAAAATATTCATTTTATGGGCAAAGGTCATTTCCCTATATGTTATTTAGTGAAAACTATGAAAATCATTTTCTCAGAATCTGATTGATGGCTATCAACCAAATTTCACTAGAATGATTCTTTAGTGATCCTTTATCAGTCTAGAAAAATATATTGTGATCAAATGAAAGATATGTCTTTCATGGACAGAGGTCATTTCTTCAGATATGTTATATAGTTGAATATCTAATATAGGAAATACAACTTTCTCAAAGTTTAAATAGATGGATTTCAACAAAATAAAATAGGAATTTATTTCTGCGAAGTTTTATCAGTCTTCTAAAAATATCTTGATTAGATGAACAGCATGCATTTTATTGGCAGAGGACATTTGAACATATAAAGTGAATATTTGATCACCTAATAGATGATTTTTTCAAAACTTAAAGAATTTAATAGGTGTAAAGATTGTAGGTTAGAAAGAACAAAACGTTTGTTAAAATCCAAATGTGTAGAAACATTAGGTGAAATAGGTAGCCTGAGAACACCCCCTGAGAATAGGTCAGTTTAGTTGAACGAAGGGTGACTCTGCACAAAGAGTACAATTGGTGTAAAATGTGCTTACCTACAGAGTTTCAGGGTGGGGTAAAAAGAGTCGAGTTGACTGCACTCTAAGGCATTGGGCAGAATAGAATAAATATATTGAATTGAATATTTAACATTTATCATCATAAGTTAGAATTTTGTTTTGATGACGAACAATTATTGTGAAGTAACATCCTTTTAGCAGTGTTTATTGAAAAGTGGAAAGATCTACAATCAAAATTTTGCAAACAAAGTACATTGTAATTTGTGCAGTAACATTCTGTCAGTGTTGAAAAGTTTATTTTTGGATTTCAACCAATTTTAACTGGAATGATCCTTAGGTGTCCCATTATCAGACTGCACAAAATTATTGTGATCAGATGAAAAATATGTGGTTAACAGGCAGAGGTCAATTTTCTTTATGTTATTCATTGTTCATGATTTTTTCTTTTCAGAAATTTTTCAGCATATGACACTTTAAAACACTCATTGACTTGGAATAAATAATTCTCTTCAAATCTCCTCTAATCATAGCAGCAGATTCAGGCCTGTGGAGCAAACCAACTGCTCAATCAGCTCTAGTTTTTGAGTTATTGACCTTTGTCAACTGACAAAGAATATGCCATTGACCTGCTCTTATGGAAGTTGTAAATGTTTTACTAACATCTCTTGTTTACAGGTGGTCAGTCAAAGCTGTTTTCAATGGAAGAGAATTTGAAACTGCTCAAGATCCGGAATTAAAAGTAGCCAAGAGAGAGGCTGCTGGTTTTGTTTTGGCTTGGTTATGGGAAGAGGGACTTTTACAAACAGAAGTAAATGTGAGTAATAGACGTACATTTCAATGGCTCTGCGCGAAACAGTTGTAACTCCCTATATGTTTTTAGGGAGTTACAACCGTTGCACGCTGAGCCATTGATTTGTATCAATATGTTATCCAGAGGTTGGAAAACCAAGGGGAGATAATCATGGGTGCCTTTGAAATTTTCTGTAGACATATATATGAGACTATCAGAGACAAAAACCTTGAAATCCAATAACACAATTATGTATTTTTATATATGAAAATCACATTTTAAATTTGCAAGTACATGTGTACAATTTTTCTGGATATGCTTATTTACATTTGTAGCCGCGGCAATAGCCTAGTTGGTAGCGCGCCGGACTTCTAATCAGGGGTCTATATTCGCACGGGTTCGATCCCCTGCAGCGGCACTTATCCTTTCCGACATTTGTCTTCCACCAATGGGTAGATAATCGTAAACCTATGTGGAATAGCAACTGGAGGCTAGGAAAGAGATATGGTGGTAGTACTGGTGTGAGAAATACCAGGAATCCATCGTTAGGTGCTCCAGTTGTCGCGATATAACTGAAAGATTGTTGAAAGCGACGTAAAACCCCAATTCAAATCAAATTATTTACATTTGTATCTCATGTGTCTTGAGAATTAAACATTGTAAGATTCAAATCTGCAAATTTTGATTTTTAGCCCGACTTATTATACGCAATAGAGGGTGGAGGTATGCATTTGCTCTGCTCTATCCGTCTGAATGTACAAACATTATTACAACTCCTTCTTCAATCATCGTCAGATTTGCATAAAACTTTTGCATTATATTCCTTATCATTTGACAAGGTGCATGTTGTCAAAATTTTATAATACCATGCTGTATCATGGAAAAAAGGACCATCCTGTAAAAATTTCTGTAGTGACTCTGGCACTCCTGTTTTGAATTAAAGTATAAGATATTGCCTAGGAGATTTAGGTGTAGTTGTTGGTGTTAAAAATCGACACTAACACCAGTTTTCAGGCCCAAAGCCTGTGAACTGTAGGGAGGACTGGCACTTTATTCTATGATGCAAGTCCTTCAAGCCTTTAAGATTTTGGCTCAACTGGCCTAAGGCCAGCGAGCCATTGTCATGGCAGGGTGACCGTCCTGCATCTGTCCGTGCGTGTGTGGGTGCGTAAACTTATCTTTAAACCAATGGGGGAATTTTAATGAAAGTTGGCCAGAATATTCCTTGGTGACTCCCTTCTTAAGTTGTTCAAGAACTTTGGATTGACCCCCAAATATGGGCATGGTAGGGTGGGGCTTATTTTGAGCCTGAAATCTTTGAATGACATCTCCTCCTGAACCAAAGTGCTGATTTCAACGAATTTTTACCAGAATGTTTCTTGGGTGACTTTTTGTAAAGTTTTCAAGACATATCAATTGACCCCTAAATATGGGTGTGGAAGGGCGGAGCTTATTTTGAGCCCACAATCTTTACATGACATCTCCTTGTGAACTGTGGGCCAATTTTGATGAATCTTTACAAGAATGATCCTTGGGTGACCCTTTTCAAATATTGTTCGAAAAATTTTGATCATCCCATAAATATGGGCATGGCACGGTGGGCTTATCTTAAGCCCAAAATCTTTGAAAAAAATATCTCTTCCTGAATCACAGGGCTGTTTTCAATGAACTTTTACGAAAATGTTCCCTCGATGACCCTTTTAAAAAATTGGTTGCAAAGTTTTCGAATTTATCTAATAAACTTTGAAGAGGGTCGTCCAAGGATATTCTGGAGATGTCGTTTAAAGATTTCAAAGTAAAAAAATGCCACACCCATATTTATGAGCCAATCAGAATTTCGCATATTATTTTTGAAGAGGGTTACCCAAAGGAACATTTTGGCAAAGTTTCATTGAAATTGGCCTTGTGGTTCAGGGGAAGAAGTTTTTAAGATTGTTGATGACAGATTATGGAAATTGCACATCACAGGACATACTCAATAGTTTTTGTTCAATTATTGAAATATTCCCTGGAAAAGCTACCAAAGGTTTTGGATATATATGTAGGTGCATGTACCTTTGGCATCAACTTTAGAAAAAATCTTTTAAAACAGTCTTCAATTAAAAAAATATCAAGATTCCTGCATTGCTTTTATTCCTCAATGAATACAATTTATTTTATGAAACTATTTTGAACCATGCCCACAAAGTTTTCCCTTAAAAATGTCTCATTATGAATAAATCTCTCTGTTTTAGCTCCACTGGCTAAAGGCCACTGGGGCTATTGTCATGGCGGTGTGTCTGTCGTGCGTCCGGTCGTAAACTTTTTCTTTAATAATCTTCTCCTCTGAAACTACTGGATGAATTTCAACCAAACTTCACAAGAATGATCCTTGGGTGACCCTCTTTCAAAGTTCTTCAAGAAATTTTGATTCAATGAAAAACATGGATTTAATGGGCTAGGCTTATTTCCAAATGTGGTAAAAAGTGAATTTTCTCAGATTCTAATTGATGGATTCCAATAAGTATTACATGAATGATCCTTTGGTGACCCTTTTCCAGTCTACAAAAAATTATTGTAATCAAATGAAACTATGTATTTTATGGGTGAAGGTCATTTCTCTATTTGTTATATACCCTTTTCCTGTATCTCCGTTCTTCTTAATAAGTAATCAAAATCAAATTGTTAAAATTCAGATTAAACTTACTATTTTTGTACATGTGTGTGTAGAAAAATCATAATTCCATCTGGGCATAGCACTTTTATTAAGTAAACAAATTCAATTGATGAGAATCCAGTAAAATTTTAAACTCTCCCTACTCAAAAATCTGTGGCCGCCATTTTTCTATAAACCTGTTCTTATGACGCCATTTATCATTTGAGCTAGCTGCCTACAGTTAATTGGGTCACAACTTCAATGCAGCAAATTAGCTGTGCATAATGCATATCTAAGAAAACTTTGACACAAAAATATTTTTTGCATGTGACCAAGTTTCAACCTTATTGTGCGGCACTGCCAAAAAATAAGCCATGAATGATTAGTTTCGTAAATAATTCTTGCAGCTTACAAAAATACCCATAATGCACCATCAAATGACCCAATTTTCCACTTTTCCCGGCTGCATGTAATAGTAAGAATGGAAACATCCGATTAGCATTTTGTTTGATAACGTAATGAGGTTTCACACCCTACAATTAATACTTGAGTGCTGCAGACGGCAAAGTAGACAAGAACGGATATATAGAAATCGGGGATATAGTGGAAACTTTGAAAATCATTATCTCAGAATGTAACTGATTGGTATCAACCAAATTTCACTGAAATGATACTTGAGTAACCCTTTATCTGTCTACATAAAATTATTGTGATTAGATGAAAAATATGTATTTTACGGGCGGAGGTAATTTCTTTTTTTATATATTTTATAGTGGAAACTTTGAAAATCATTTTCTCAGAATGTAACAGATGAATATCATTCAAGCTTCATTGGTATGATCCTTGGGTAACCCATTATCATCCAACCAAAAATTATTGTGATTGGATGAAAAATATGTAATTTATGGGCATAGGTCATTTCTTTATATATTTTATTGTGGAAACTTTTAAATTCATTTTCTCAGAATGTAACTGATGAATATCATTCAAACTTCATTGGTATGATCCTTGGGCAACCCATTATCATCCAGCCAAAAATTATTTTGATTGGATGAAAAAAATGTATTTTATGGGCATAGGTCATTTCTTTATATATTTTATAGTGGATACTTTGAAAATCATTTTCTCAGAATGAAGCAGATGAATATCATTCAAACTTCAATTGTATGATCCTTGGGTAACCCATTATCATCCAGCCAAAAATTATTTTGATTGGATGAAAAAAATGTATTTTATGGGCATAGGTCATTTCTTTATATATTTTATAGTGGATACTTTGAAAATCATTTTCTCAGAATGAAGCAGATGAATATCATTCAAACTTCAATTGTATGATCCTTGGGTAACCCATTATCATCCAGCCAAAAATTATTTTGATTGGATGAAAAAAATGTATTTTATGGGCATATGTTATTTCTTTATATATTTTATAGTGGAAACTTTGAAACCCCTTTTTGAACATCAGTAGAACCCACATATCTAAAAGTCAAGTCAAAACTTTTATTTGCTATAACAAGAATTTCAAGCCTGTGGAGCAACTCAAGCCATAAATGGCTTTCAAGTTACATTTTTAGGTGCCTGAAGGGTCGTATTTTGTTATTGTTTGCATCGTCCATCTGTCTGTCTGTCCGTCTGTCCGTTAGCAAATTCGTGTCCAGTCCATAACTTTCAAACTATAAGGCCTATGGTCTTGAAACTTCATAAGTGTATAGATCTTATAGCTAGGGTGTGCAGAGCAAAAGAACCACAACTCTACCATTTGTATTTTTAGCTCCATTGGCTGAAAGCCACTGGGGCTATTGTCATGGCGTTGTGTCCGTCGTGTGTCAATGCGTCCGTGCGTCCGGTCGTAAATTTTTTCTTTAAAAATCTTCTCCTCAGAAACTACTTGATGGATTTCAACCAAACTTCACAGAAATGATCCTTGGGTGACCTTCTTTCAACTTAAATATATGAATGGTGTAATGGAACTTAACCCCATTCAAATAAATCAACTTAAATATATGAATGGTGTAATGAAACTTAAACCCTTATCACATTCATTAATGAATCCATTTCATGTTCATGCAATGATAAAGTTTTGAATTTCATACCTTATAAAATCAAGAAATGCTATCTTTATTTCTGAAATGAATTTTGCCGTGGTATGAATGAAATATTGTTAAAAGCGATGCTTAATTAATTTAAACATAATTTCAGGTAAACAGGTTTGAAGACAGTTTAAATAATGGGAAAAAAGCATGGATCTACCAAGACTCTGTATTACTTCTTCATAATTATGCCAAGACAAAGAAAGCTACTGTTAGCTATAAAACAACAAAATCAGGGCCAGAGCACAACATAAGGTATGAAAAAGAAAATTGCGAATTATTTCAAGGTGAATGGTAGTGGAATACAGTAAAATGTGTATTAAGGTAGTGGACCTGTGATAGTTCCCCAATGTTTTGGGAGTAATGATCTTTAACAGTGAAACCAAGGTTTCCTAATGATTTTCATTAGGAAACCTCGGTCAACATTGTGAAAGATCATGGGTTTCGGAAATGTTGCAGAACTATTACAGTTCTACTACCTTAAATGACCTTTTACAAGACTACCTTACAGTGTTTGTTAAAGAGAATAGAGGCTTAGTAAACATTTCTTTTACAATTAAGAAACATTACTATGATTGAATATGTGTACCATTGCAAATTTCTCAAAAATGCTACGTTGTTAAAGCTCTAAAGAAAAGTGAGACAATTCAAATAAGTTTTAATCACATAGGATTCATTTGCATTTATTATTAGACAAAAAATATTTTTTCTTTAGCTTCCCTAAGCATGTAGTGCTCAAGGTGAGCTGCTGTGATTATCCAATGTCCATCGTGCCTTGTCAACAATTTCTTTAAATATCTTCTCCTAAATCATTTTGCCAGTCTTGATGAAACTTTGCAGCGATGTTCATTGGTTTAAGCTCTACCAAATTTGTTAAAATATATGAAATCCACCCTCAACTCAGGTTGGCATGGCAACAAAAAGGGTGAAAATAGGCAAATCTTCAAAACTCTTCTTCTCTGAATCAGAAGGCAGACATGTTCGGTAAGGAGCATCATCTAGTGTACCTCTACCAAGTTTGTTCAAATTAAGACCCTAGGGTCATATTTGGGTTCTGCCCTGGCACCTCCCTTTTTAGTAAGCGTCAGACATACTTTTAAGACCAATGAAATAACTGGATATTTCATATTTTCGCCACTTTATATCACATAAATAGGCCAAACTTCTCTATAAAGTCCAGCCCATCATCTTTTATGCTTTTTAGTCCCGCCCTTCTATCCATAAGTGGCACAGGGTGCACATGTTCTGTTGTTAAACCCTTTCCTGTTTTACAAAATTTTGGACCTGTCCAAATTCAAAGGTTTTGCAGACGAAAATTAAAAGTGGATTTAATTTGAAAAATAACCATTCATTAGGGTAGAAAATAGTGTGGAAAAAGAAGAAATTGCTTGTCAGAAGCAATTTCTTCTTTTTTCACAATGTTTTCTCAATTATTAAATCACAGGCATGTAAAAAGCAGGGATTAAACAGCAAAGAGTTAAACATAGACTTTTGACCCTCAATGAGTTTGACAAAATAGTTATTATGTTTGTCCTTCTATTGCTGATCACGGCATTTTCCTATTTCCCCCTGTACAATAAGTTTTATCAGACAGAATCAGCCTGCAAAGAATAGTCTGGTCTAAGTCTACACTGTCTGCATACTACTTGATATTTGCAATGCAATGAAATAAAGAATTCGGAATGGTTTTAATCGCAAGTAAGGAAATCCATTGCATTTTATTTCTGTATAAAATGCAATAGGTCTTTGGGGAAAGGCCTGACCTTCGATCTGCAAGTCCTGTGTTGTAGGAACTAGAAATAACCTTGTTCCCAATCATCAATGCAACAATGCTATTTAATCTATTATAAATTATGGTTTTTTGGAAAGAATTAACGATTACAAGCATGCAGTTCTGATTCTGAGGAGACGTAAACTTAGAAAACAGTGAGTTGACGCAGACCATCAAGCAACCCTTTCAACTAAGACCGACCACGAGTGTTTTGCTATGACCATAGATTTTTTGTAGACATTGTGTTGATTGCAAATAATTGACATCTTGATTGTCCCTTTCGATAAACAGCTACTTTTTAGCTCACCTGAGCACAAAGTGCTCAAGGTGAGCTATTGTGATTGTACAATGTCTGTTGTCAGTCGTGTGTCATCCACAATTTCTTAAAACATCTTCTCCTCCTGAACTAGTTGGCCAATCATGATGAAACTTGGCAGGGATGTTCCTTGGGTCAAGCTCTACCAAAGTTGTTCAAATAAATGGAATCCACCCTGAACTTCCCTTTAACCTTAACAAAGGGGTGAAAATATGAACATCTTCAAAAATCTTCTCTGAAACCAGTTGGCAGACAGCTTTCATATTTGGTTTGTAGCATTATCTAGGGGACCTCTACCAAGTTTGTTCATATCAAGACCCTGGGGTCATATTTGGGCTCCACCTGGGCACAACCCTTTTCACATAGAATCAAAGAGTGAAAATCTTTTAAAATCTTCTTTTCCAAAACCAGAGGGCACACAGCCTTCATATTTGGTATGTAGCATCATCTAGTGAGCCCCTACCAAGTTTGTTCATATCAAGACCCTGGGGTCATATTTGGGTTCCACCCAGGCGCATCCCTTTTAGCACATCTGAGCACGATGGGTGAAAATAGGAAAACCTTCAAAAATCTTCTTCTCTGAAACCAGATGGCAGACAGCTTTTATACATGTATTTAGTCTGTAGCATCATCTAATGGACCTCTACAAAGTTTGTTCATATCAAGACCCTTGGATCACATTTGGGCTCCACCCTGGTGCAATCCTTTTTACATAGAATCAAAGAGCGAAAAGGCATTTCTGTCTTGCCCTTGGCTGAAAACATTTCATGGTATTGATCCTATGTAGAAATTGTCTCCTTGTTGAAATCTGCCTATTAAATTAATGTGATGTCCCAGGGGTCAAAGAGACTCAGGTGAGCGACCTAGGACCATCATGTTCCTCTTGTTCATTAAGTACACATCCCATGCGTCATTGCACATCAATTTGGAGTGAAATAATTTCAATTTTGCAAGCCTATAAAATAGAGATTTTGATTAATATTTCCTATTTTAGAAGAATAATGTAATTTAATTCAGATATGGTTTGAAAAGCTTACATCGGAGGTGTGGTAAAGTACAGTTGCATGATTTTATTCGTTTTGGAACACTAAGTTAGATAGAGTCTGCATAGTGAGGTTTACAGAAATATAAACTTTTCTAGAAGGCTGTGAGTGTGTTGAAAAGGTTTATTTTTAGCTCCAATGGCCAAAGGCCAGAGGGCTATTGTCATGGCAGGGTATCTGCCATCCGTGCGTGCATGTGTCCATTCCTTCCATCACTTAAAAAATCTTCTCCTCATAAATTACTAGATAGATTCTAATTATATTTCACAGGAATGTTCCTTGGTGACCCTCTATCAGATTCCTTCAAAGAATTTTAATTGGTTGAAAATCAAGGCTGTAGTAGGCATGGATAATTTCCATATATGGTAATACATGACTTTTCTGAGAAACTTATTGATTGGTATAAACCAAATTTCACTGGAATGATCCTTGAGTGACTCTTATTCAGTCTTTAAATTTTTTTGTGATCAGATGAGAAAAAATTATTGTATGGCTGGAGGTCATTTCCAATGGATATCAACCAAATTTCACCGGAATTATTCTTTAGTGATCCTTTACAAGTATTTAGTTTTTTTTTCTGACCAGATGAAAAATATTCATTTTATGGGCAGAGGTCATTTCCCTATATGTTATTTAGTGAAAACTATGAAAATCATTTTCTCAGGAATGTTCCTTTGTGACCCTCTATCAGATTCTTTCAAAGAATATTTAATTGGTTGAAAATCAAGGCTGTAGTAGGCGTGGCTAATTTCCATATATGGTAATAGGTGGCTTTTCTCTGAAACTAATTGATGGATATAAACCAAACTTCATGAATTATCCTTGAGTTGCCCTCTATCAGCCTAGAAAAAATTATTGTGATCAGATGAAAAATGTGTATTTTATGGGCAGAGGTTATTTCTCTATATGTTATATAGTGGAAACTTTGAAAATCATTTTCTCAGAACCAAATTTCACTGGAATGATTCTTTAGTGATCCTTTACAAGTCTGTAAAAATATATTGTGATCAGGTGAAAAATAAGTGTTTTATGATCAGAGGTTATTTCCCTATATTATTTAGTGAAAACTTTGAAAATCAATTTCTCAGAACCTAACAAATGGATAGCAACAAAATTTCACTGGAATGATTCTTTAGTGATCCTTCACAAGTCTGTGAAAATATATTGTGATCAGATGAAAATTAAATGTTTTATGGGCAGATGTCATTTCTCTATATGCAAAAAAGTGAAAACGTTGAAAATCATTTTCTCAGAATGTAACTGATGGATATCAACAGAATTTCACTGGAATGATTATTTAGTGATCCTTTATTAATCTACAAAAAATATTTTGATCAGATGCAAAACATTTTTAGCTCACCTGAGCACAACGTGCTGAAGTGAGCTATTGTGATCACCTTTTGTCCGGCATCAGTGGGTCGTACATCGTCAGTCGTCCGTCATCTGTCAACAATTTCTTTAAACCAATCTCCTCCTAAACTACTCGGCCAATTTTAACCAAACTTGGCAGAAATGTTCCTTAGGTGGTCCCCTTTAAGAATTGCTAAAAGAATTGAAATCAGTGAAAAACTCTTTAAAATTCTTCTTCTTCTGAACAAGCAGCCCTACAGCCTTGAAATTTGGCATGGATGATCAGCTCATAGACCTTAATAAAATAGCTAAAATCATATCTGTTAGGCCACCAGTTGTGAAGCACCAGGGGGGAGGGGGTAGTACTTTGGGTAATTTTTGTAATCTTGAACCTTCTTCTTCTTCTGAACATGAAGGCCTACAGCCTTAATATTTTGCATGGATGATCACCTCATAGACCTTAATAAAAATAGCTAAAATCTTATCTGTAGGGCCACCAGGTGCGGAGCACCAGGGGGAGGGGGTAGTACTTTGATGATAATTTTGTAATCTTTAACCTTTTTCTTCTTCTGAACCAGGAGTCCTACAGATTTGAATATTGGCATGGATGATCAGCATATGGACCTTTATAAAAATAGCTAAAATCATGACAGTAGATTCACCAGATGCATAGCACCAGGGGGGGAGAGGGTAGAACTTTTGTGAAAATTTTGTAATCTTTAACCTTCTTCTTCTTCTGAACCACAAGCCCTACAGACTTGAAAATTGGCATGGAGGATCAGCTCATAGACCTAGTTGAAAATAGCTTAAATCATATCTGTTGGGCCACCAGGTGCAGAGCACCAGGGGGGGAGGGGTAGTACTTTGGGTAAATTTTGAATCCTTAACCTTCTTCTTCTTCTGAATAGAAGGCCTAGAGGCTTAAAATTTTGCATAGATGATCACCTCATAGACCTTAATAAATAGCTAAAATCTTATCCGTAGGGCCACCAGGTGCGGAGCACCAGGGGGAGGGGGTAGTACTTTGATGAAAATTTTGTAATCTTTAACCTTTTTCTTCTTCTGAACCAGGAGTCCTACAGATTTGAATATTGACATGGATGATCAGCATATGGACCTTTATAAAAATAGCTAAAAACATGGCTGTAGATTCACCAGGTGCGTAGCACCAGGGGGGAGAGGGTAGTACTTTTGTGAAAATTTTGTAATCTTTAACCTTCTTCTTCTTCTGAACCACAAGCCCTACAGACTTGAAAATTGGCATGGAGGATCAGCTCATAGACCTAGGTGAGAATAGCTTAAATCATATCTGTTGGGCCACCAGGTGCGGAGCACCAGGGGGGAAGGGGTAGTACTTTGGGTAAATTTTGAATCCTTAACCTTCTTCTTCTTCTGAATAGAAGGCCTACAGCCTTAAAATTTTGCATAGATGATAACTCATAGACCTTATTAAATAGCTAAAATCTTATCTGT
Source organism: Fragum whitleyi (assembly GCA_948146395.1). Classification (NCBI taxonomy): domain Eukaryota; kingdom Metazoa; phylum Mollusca; class Bivalvia; order Cardiida; family Cardiidae; genus Fragum; species Fragum whitleyi. The sequence goes on from OX411554.1 coordinate 52,706,421, forward strand.
AGGGCCACCAGGTGCAGAGCACCAGGGGGAGGGGGTAGTACTTTGATGAAAATTTTGTAATCTTTAACCTTTTTCTTCTTCTGAACCAGAAATCCTACAGATTTGAATATTGGCATGGATGATCAGCATATGAACCTTTATAAAAATAGCTAAAATCATGAAGAGATTCACCAGATGCATAGCACCAGGGGGAGAGGGTAGAACTTTTGTGAAAATTTTGTAATCTTTAACCTTCTTCTTCTTCTGGACCACAAGCCCTACAGACTTGAAAATTGGCATGGAGGATAAGCTCATAGACCTTAATGAAACTAGTTAAAATCATGACTGTAATGCCACCAGGTGCAGAACACCAGGGGGAGGGGGTAGTACTTTGATGAAAATTTTGTAATCTTTAACCTTTTTCTTCTTCTGAACCAGAAATCCTACAGATTTGAATATTGGCATGGATGATCAGCATATGGACCTTTATAAAAATAGCTTAAATCATGAAGGTAGATTCACCAGATGCATAGCACCAGGGGGGAGAGGGTAGAACTTTTGTGAAAATTGTGTAATCTTTAACCTTCTTCTTCTTCTGGACCAAAAGCCCTACAGACTTGAAAATTGGCATGGAGGATCAGCTCATAGACCTAGTTGAAAATAGCTTAAATCATATCTGTTGGGCCACCAGGTGCGGAGCTCCAGGGGGGAAGGGGTAGTACTTCGGGTAAATTTTGAATCCTTAACCTTCTTCTTCTTCTGAATAGAAGGCCTACAGGCTTAAAATTTTGCATAGATGATCACCTCATAGACCTTAATAAATAGCTAAAATCTTATCTGTAGGGCCACCAGGTGCAGAGCATCAGGGGGAGGGGGTAGTACTTTGATAAAAATTTTGTAATCTTTGACCTTTTTCTTCTTCTGAACCAGGAGTCCTACAGATTTGAATATTGGCATGGATGATCAGCATATGGACCTTTATAAAAGTAGCTAAAAACATGGCTGTAGATTCACCAAGTGCAGAGCACCAGGGGGGAGAGGGTAGTACTTTTGTGAAAATTTTGTAATCTTTAACCTTCTTCTTCTTCTGAACCACAAGCCCTACAGACTTGAAAATTGGCATGGAGGATCAGCTCATAGACCTAGTTGAAAATAGCTTAAATCATATCTGTTGGGCCACCAGGTGCGGAGCACCAGGGGGGAGGGGGTAATACTTTTGTGAAAATTTTGTAACTTTAATCTTCATCGACTATGAACCAGGAGCCCTACAGACTTTATATTGGCATGGATGATAAGCATATGGATCTGAAATAAAATAGCTAAAATCATGAATGTAGGGCCACCAGATGCAGAGCATAAGGGGGCAGGGGCTAGTACTAAGGATCAATTTTGAAATCTTTAACCTTATTCTTCTCCTGGATCAGGAACCCTACAGAGTCGAAAATTGTCATGGGTGATCAATATATTGACATTAATAAAAATTGCTAAAATCATGACTGTAGGGTCACCAGGTGCTGAGTGTCTTGGGGAGGGGGTAGTACTTTGGTTCATTTTTGAAATCTTTAAACTTCTTCTAATGAACCAGGAGTCCTACAGACTTGAAAATTGGTATGATCAGCATATGGACATTAATTGAATTAGCTAAAATCATAACTGTAGATTCACCAGGCACAGAGCATCTTGGGGGAGGGGGGAGTGCTTTGTTGAGAATTTTGAATCCCTACAGCCCTCATATTTGACATGGATTGATCAACTCATTAAAGAAAACTTTAAAAGTCTCAGACTCAGCCTGTATATCTGGCATAGATTAGCTGATCACAGACCTTTTATGAAAAAACCTTAAATAAATAATGACCAGGGGAGGAGCAGAGGGGGGGGGAAGGATTATTTCAAATGTTATCTGATTGAATAAGACGTGAAAATCTCTTTTTCTGTGGTTGCATCGATATACCGAGGTAATGAAGCTTTTTTCTCAGGTGAGCAACCCAGGGCCAATGGCCCTCTTGTTTTTTATTGTCAGAGGTCATTTCTTTTGATATTTTATATGGTGTAATATCCAATATAGGGTAAAACAAACTCAAAGTTTAAACAGATGGATATCAACCAAATATCATGGGAATTTTATTTCTGTGAAGTTGTATCAGGCTGCAATTTTTTTTTATTAGATTACCAGCATGCTATTTATTGGCAGAGGACATTTAAACATAAAGTGAATATTTGATCACCTTTTGGTATCACCTAAAAGATTATATTTTTTTAGACTCATTGAATTAAATAGCTGTAAAGATTGTAGGTTAGATGGAACATAAGCTTTGTTGGAATTCAAATGTGTAGAAATATTAGGTGTAATAGGGAGCCTGCGATACCCCCTGAGAATTGGTCAGTTTAGTTGAACAAAGGGTGACTCTGCACAAAGAGGACAAGTGGTGTAAAGTGGCCTAAGTAACTGAAGTTCAGAGTGGTGTAGAAAGAGCTGAGTTGACTGCACTCTAAGGCATTGGGAAGATATATTGGATATAATATTTTACTTCTTATTATCATTAGTTAGAATTTTTTTTGATGACAAACAATTATTGTGAAGTAATACCCTTTGAGTGGTGTTTAATGAAAAGTGGAAAGATCTACAATCAAAATTTTGTGGACAAAATACCAGTATATTGTGCAGTAACATTCTAGAGTTGAAATTGTTAATTTTGGATTTCAACCAATTTTAATTGGAATGATCCTTGTTTTATACAGCCTTATCATCCTATAATAATCATTATCAGGGTATTCAGGTCTGTGGAGCGAATCAGGCGCTCAAGCTCAAGCGCCTCTAGTTGAGTTATTGTCCTTTGTTAATTGACAAAGAATATGCCATTGACCCGCTCTTATGGAAGGTGTCAATGTTTAACATACATCTCTTGTTTACAGGTGGTCAGTCAAAGCTGTTTTAAATGGTAGAGAATTTGAAACTGCTCATTGTCCAGAGTTAAAAGTAGCCAAGAGAGAGGCTGCTGGTTTTGTTTTGGCTTGGTTATGGGAAGAGGGACTTTTACAAACAGTCTTTTCTAGAGCAAATGTGAGTAATAGTCGTACATTTCAATGGCTCTGGGCCAAACAGTTGTAACTCCCTATATGTTTACATGTTTATAGGTAGTTACAACCCTTGTATGCTGAGCTATTAATTTGTATCAATATGTTATCCAGAGGTTGGAAAACCAAGGGGAGATAATCATGGGTGCCTCTGAAATTTTCTGCAGACATATATATGACACTATCAGAGACAAAAATCTTGAAATCCAATAACATATGTATTTTATATATGGAAGGAAATCACATTTTTAATTGCAAGTACATGTGTACAATTTTTCGGGATATGTTTATATACATTTGTATCTCATGCGTATTAAAGCAAACATTGTAAGATTCAAGACTGCAAATTTTGATTTTTAGCTCTGCTTATTATACACAATAGAAGGTGGAGGTATGCATTTGCTCTGCTCTATCCGTCTGAATGTATATACATTATTACAACTCCTCCTGCATTCATCGACAGATTTACATGAAACTTTTGCATAATGTTCTTTATCCTTTGACAAGGTGCATGTTGTCAAAAATTTATAATACCATGCTGTATCATGGAAAAAAGGACCATCCTGTAATATTTTTGTAGTGACTCTGGCACTCCTGTTTTGAATTAAAGTATAAGATATTGCCTAGGAGATTTAGGTGTAGTTGTTGGTATTAAAAATGGACACTAACACCAGTTTTCAGGCCCAAAGCCTGTGAACTGTATGGAGGACTGGCACTTTATTCTGTTAGGCAAGTCCTTCAAGCCTTTAAGTTTTTAGCTCAACTGGCCTAAGGCCAGCGAGCCATTGTCATGGCGGAGTGACCGTCCTGCATCCGTCAGTGGGTGTGTAAACTTTTCTTTAAACCAATGGGGGGATTTTAATGAAAGTTGGCCAGAATATTCCTTGGTGACTCCCTTCTAAAGTTGTTCAAGAACTTTGGATTGACCCCCAAATATGGGTATGGTAGGGTGGGGCTTATTTTGAGCCTGAAATCTTTGAATGACATCTCCTCCTGAACCAAAGGGCTGATTCCAATGAATTTTTACCAGAATGTTTCTTAGGTGACCTTCTTCTAAAGTTTTTCAAGACATATCAATTGACCCCTAAATATGGATGTGGAAGGGCAGAGCTTATTTTGAGCCTGCAATCTTTACATGACATCTCCTCGTGAACTGTGGGCCAATTTTGATGAATCTTTACAAGAATGATCCTTGGGTGACCCTTTTCAAATATTGTTCGAAAAATTTTGATCATCCCATAAATATGGGCATGGCACGGTGGGCTTATCTTAAGCCCAAACCCTTTGAAAAATATCTCTTCCTGAATCACTGGGCTGATTTCAATGAACTTTTACGAAAATATTCTCTGGATGACCCTTTTAAAAAATTGGTTGCAAAGTTTTTGAATTTATCTAATAAACTTTGAAGAGGGTTGTCCAAGGATATTCTGGAGATGTCGTTCAAAGATTTCAAAGTAAAAAAATGTCACGCCCATATTTATGAGCCAATCAGAATTTCGCATATAATTTTTGAAGAGGGTTACCCATAGGAACATTTTGACAAAGTTTCATTGAAATTGGCTTAGTGGTTTAGGAGAAGAAGTTTTTAAGATTATTGATGACAGATTATGGAAATTGCACATCACAGGACATACTTAAGGTGATCCTAAAAGCTCATCTTGAGCATGTTGTGCTCAGGTGAAAATAAGCTGCATTAGCATGAAGTTTCCTGATTCTAGGTCGCTTGGGTTTTTAAGTAAGAGTCCAAAAACAAAAATGAACAAAGGCTGATTGTGACCTTGACCTTTGATCCATGTGAACCAAATATAATAGGGCACTTCCTTGGGTCATAAGCAGCATTTGTATGAAGTTTCATGATTCTAGGTCACTTGGTTCTTAAGTCAGAGTATGGACTGACTGGCGGATGGATGGAAAGACAAGGAACTTTACCAGAATGTTTGGATTACCCTCTTCAAAAATGGAATGTGAAATTTAAATTGGCCTAAAAATGTGGGAGTGGCAAGGGGGTGCTTATTTTGAGTCAAAAATCATTGAACTACATCTCCTCCTGAACCACTGGGTTGATTTCTATGAAACTTCACCAGAATGTTGTTGGGTGATCCTCTTAGAAAATTATTTGCAAAATTTTGATTAGCACAAAAATATGGACATGGCTGGGCATGGCTTTTTTTAGCCTGAAATCTTTGAATGAAATCTCCTCCAAAACCACTGGGCCAATTTTAATGAAACTTTACCAGAATGTTCCTTAGATGACCCTCTTCAAATATTGTGTGTGAAATTTTGATTGGCTCATAAATATGGATTTGATTTTTTTCAAGCCTGAAATCTTTGAATGTCTTCTTAGATACTAATGGGTGGGCAGGGTATTTTTCCACTTTCACGTCTTGGAATAACATCGCCTCTTCAACAACTAGGCAAATGTGAATGAAACTTTACCAGAAGTTACTTGGGTGAAATCCACTGGACCAATAAAATTCAGATGAGCGTTTTAAGGCCATTTTGGCCCTCTAGTTTTTGGGTCACATAGGTCAACAGTCAAGGTCACAGTCATTTTTGTTAGACCTTTTTGTTTCCAGACTCTAACTAAGTACGAAGTGACCTCTAATCAATCACAGGCATATAACTTGAATTCTCAATATTTGTGACAAACATATCCTGCTCTGAAATCAATTTAATTTGGACAAAGTGCTGGTGGGGGGTATTAGTCCGCTTTGCAACAACTCTAGTCTTTTATGAAACACATCCTGTTCTATAAATTACAGAATTAAGGCAGCAGCACATTTCATTTCTAACATTTGTCATTCACCAATGGATGTCCACTCATTCTTTCTGACTACTTATTATCCCCCGCCGTTTTTGGCGAGGGGATATAGTAATGCTCTCCGTCCGTCATGCCGTCATTCCGATTCCATCATTACGTCTTTCCGTCACTAATCTTGTCCAGAGCATATCTCCTAAAGTATAATAGCTATCAACTTGAAACTTTATGGGTGGATAGATCTAATGGAGGAGAAGTGCAGTGCACAAGAACTACAACTCTTGCTTGCATAATTTTGGAGTTATTGCCCTTTGTTATTTTAAAGACTAAGATTTTGTCCCGAGCATATCTCCTAAAGTATAATAGCTATCAATTTGAAACTTTATGGGTTGATAGATCCCATGGAGGAGAAGTGCAGTGCATAAAAACTACAACTCTTGCTTGCATAATTTTGGAGTTATTGCCCTTTGTTAATTTTAAGACTTAGATTTTGTCCAGAGCATATCTCTTGAAGTATATAAACTATTAACTTGAAACTTTATGGGTGGATAGATCTAATGGAGAAGAAGTGCTGTGCACAAGAACTACAACTCTTGCTTGCATAATTTTGGAGTTATTGCCCTTTGTTATTTTTAAGACTTAGATTTTGTCCGGAGCATGTCTCCTAAAGTATAATAGCTATCAACTTGAAACTTTATGGGTGGATAGATCTCATGAAGGAGAAGTGCAGAGCATAAGAACTACAACTATTGCTTGCATATTTTTGGAGTTATTGCCCTTTGTTATTTTTAAGACTAAGATTTTGTCCGGAGCATATCTCCTAAAGTATTAAAGCTATCAACTTGAAACTTTATGGGTGGAAAGATCTCATGGAGGAGAAGTGCAGTGCACAGGAACTACAACTCTTGCTTGCATATTTTTGGAGTAATTGCCCTTTGTTATTTTTAAGACTTAGATTTTGTCCGGGGCATATCTCCTAAAGTATAATAGCTATCAGTTTGAAATTTTATAGGTGGATAGATCTAATGGAGGAGAAGTGCAGTGCACAAGAACTACAACTCTTGCTTGCATAATTTTAGAGTTATTGCCCTTTGTTATTTTTAAGACTTAGATTTTGTCCGGAGCATATCTCCTAAAGTATTAAAGCTATCAACTTGAAACTTTATGGGTGGATAGATCTCATGGACGAGAAGTGCATTGCACAAGAACTACAACTCTCACTTGCATAATTTTTGAGTTATTGCCCTTTGTTATTTTTAAGACTTCGATTTTGTCTGGAGCATATGATCTCTTAAAGTATAATAGCTATCAACTTGAAACTTTATTGGTGGATAGATCTCATGGAGGAGAAGTGCAGTGCACAAGAACTACAACTCTTGCTTGCATAATTTTAAAGTTATTGCCCTTTGTTATTTTTAAGACTTAGATTTTGTCCGGAGCATGTCTCCTAAAGTATAATAGCTATCAACTTGAAACTTTATTGGTGGATAGATCCCATGGAGGAGAAGTGCATTGCACAAGAACTACAACTCTCGCTTGCATAATTTTGGAGTTATTGCCCTTTGTTATTTTTAAGACTTAGATTTTGTCCGGAGCATATCTCCTAAAGTATTAAAGCTATCAACTTGAAACTTTATGGGAGGATAGATCTCATGGAGGAGTAGTGCATTGCACAAGAACTATAACTCTTGCTTGCATAATTTTGGAGTTATTGCCCTTTGTTATTTAAAGACTTAGATTTTGTAGGGGCTTAATTTCTTAAAGTAGACCCTTAATCTATTAGGCTTCAGTTTACTATCAAGCTTTCTCGGCGGGGGATGGCCATGTCCGACATGGCTCTTGTGTTCCAATGGGTTGATTATCAAAGGATTGCTGTTTGAGGGCAGAAGTACTGCAGAGACACATACAGGCAGTTACAATTGTTTCTGTATGATCCATGGATATTATTGGTTCCTGACCACTGAACACATCCTTTCCAACAATTTTATTCCACCAGTAATAATCATAGACCTATGTGGGATAAAGGCTGGAGGCTAGGAAAGGATATAATGGCAGTACTGGTGTGAGAAATACCAGTCACACATTGTTAGGTGCTCCATCCCCTCGCATTTTGACTGCAAAATTGTTCCATTTGGCTTAAAACCCTATTCAAACAAACCAAATCAATTTTGTCTCCCACCAATGGTTTGATATTGAGAAAAAACTTATATGAGATAGAGACTAGAGGCTAGGAAAGTATGAACTAGCGGTACTAGTGAGAGAAATATCACATGACTGAACAATTGTTAAAAACAAGCTTTACCCCCTCCAAATTAACCATAGATATTGCCTATTTGTCTTGCACCAGCTGTCCAGAAACAGTAAGAATCCCTTTAGACAAGAATTCATGGCTGATGATATCAAAGACAACTGTGAAGAAACACATATTGAGGTACCTGGTAAATCCAGACAAGGAAAGGTATATATATAATATGTACTTAGTGTTTTGTATGAAAAAATATCTCACAAAGTATTGATAATTGTCGAGTCTCTACTGAGATCATTTGACTATCCACTGATAAAAAGTTATTGATGATCAAGTAAAATTTGTTTCTCTACTAATGGTTAGATATTCATAAACCTAGATAGATGCTGGGAAAGGATGTAATGGTAGTACTGGTGCAAGATATACAAGTAATCTACTGTTTGAAGTTTCAGCTGTGATAGCACAGTTGGTATCGTTTTGGATGATCAATTTAGAGGTCCCAGGTTTCGATCCCCCACAGAGACACTCATTTATTTCTGACTATTTGTCTCTCACCAATGGGTTGATAATCATAGACCTATGTGAGGTAGCAGCTGAAGGCTAGGAAAGGATGTGATGGTAGTACTGGTGAGAGAAATACCAGGAACCATTGTTAGGTGCTCCAGTTGCTGTGAATTCTTTGAAAACTGTTTAAATGTGTGTTAAACTCAATTCAATCAATCAATTGATGGATGTGGCAGATCTTTTGATAATCCACTGATAAAAAAGTTATTGGCGGCCATGTAAAAAATTTTTACTCTACCAATGGTTAGATATTCATAAACCTATAATCTGATAGTAGCTGGATGCCGGGGAAGGGTGTAGTGGTAGTGCTTGTGCAAGATATACAAGTACTGTCGATATTGTTCGAGCGATCCACGTCTATTAAGCAACCAATTTTATTTAGCGACCACCATAAAAAGTCCCCTCACTGTAAGCATATTCGCTGAAAAAGAGGACATTCTTAACGAAAAATTAGTTATTGTTGAATCTTATGTTTTTGGAACACATTAGAATCGTCTCATTAAGACAATTGTAATGGATTCGAACATCATAAGATTCAGTACGACTTGACCGACAACTGATAAAAGCTATAAAAATAAACTCATAAATCTCATTTATCATGGTATTTAGTATTAAGCGATAATTCCCATAAATGACTGCGTTTTGGTGGTCCCTTAAGTGGTTGCCTAACACAACTTTTGCTGTAATCTACTTTTTGAAGTTTCAGCTGTGGCGATGTGATTGAAAAGTTGTTAAAAGTGACATTAACCCTTGTCATGACGAACCCAGAATATTCCTGTCTTGACAGGAGCTATAGACAAACATCAGCCTGCACATGATGTGCAGTCTGATCTTTGCCTATACTACCTGTGTTTCCTTTTTTGAAACCAGAAAAGCTCGAAAATTTAATTTTTCAAAATGAATACCGACTCACATTTCGTGCATCCAGTGCTTTGAGCACTTTGATTTCATCGCTTTCTTTCAAAGATTTTTTATTCAGCATGACCGGGGTTAAAACCATATAAAAAAAACAAAACATGGTTTGGATTGTCTTAAATCATTATTCCCCAATAGACCTCTATGATATTGGTACTCATTGGAGTCGTCTCAATGAGACGATACTAATGAGTACCTACAAAATAAACATTGTGTATGTAATATTGAAATATTTGAACTAAACATCTTAACCCTTGTCATGCTGGACCCAGAATATTCCTACTTTGGCAGGAGCTATAGACCAACATCAGCCTGCACATATGTGCAGTCTAATGTTAGTCTACACCACCTGTTTCTCTCTTTCAAATCAGAAATGTCCATAGATTTAGTTTTTCAAATAAAATTTGACCCACAGTTAGTACTTTTAGTGCTTTTTGCCCCTTGATTTTGATGCAAATTTTTAGCAAAAATTTATTCAGCATGACAAGCGTTAAATCGTTATTCCCCAATAGACCTCTTTGTTGTGGGTACTCATTGGAGTCGTCTCGATGAGACGATACCAATGAGTACCCACAAAATAAACATTGTGCATGTACAATTGAAATATTTGAACTAAAAATCTCAAATACAACCCCTATATCTGTTTCTCTATTTTTTTGGACAGCAATCTTTATTATACCAAAATTCTTTTTTAATTCAGGTTGTTTCAATAATCCAAAAGAAGCACCCAAGACTATGTACAGGCTACATTGATCTAGAATCAGTCAAGAAATACCCGGACAGCAAAATATTTTTTCATACCGTGGATGAGTCCCTTCCTAATCTGACAGTTCAGGCCACTGATTTGCCAAAAGGTAATTTCCAATTTCCAGCTTGGCAGGTTTTGGAGAGCCTGAGGTATTGCTATAGCCTTTGTGGAGTGATTGTTGATGTTTAGCACAGCACCTTGTATTATTACATAAAGGCAATCAAGAGCAAACTAAACAATCCAGGGGAATATCTCTTGATACAATTTTCTGAAAAATTATGCTCTTTTTATAGCCCCCCCCCCCCCCCCCCCCAAAAAAACTATTGGGGTATATAGTTGGCAGCTTGTCGGTTTGTTGATCTGTCTGTGGGTCAGTCCATCTATAGCTTTTTTGTGTCCACTCAATTTCTCAGTAACTAATGGCTGGATGTCTTTCAAACTTAACATGTACAATCAATAGCAAGTAGATATGTGCAAGTGATATTTTAGTTGTAATCCATTGACTTTTGACAGAGTTAATGCCCTTTAATGGAAAATGGCATTTTATAACTGACAAGCACTTGTAGGGGGGTATTAGTCGGTTTTGCCCCAGGCTAGTTACAGATAGCTTGGTCATTCCTAAACCAAACCAAACCAAGCAATACTGTTCCTTTCAGTTTTATTTACAAACCCAGAGGCCTTTTGTATAATATGTTTTTGTCCAGACAATTACTCCTTCATTTATGGATGAATTTTAAATTAATTGTACCCCCCACCTAGGAAGTAGAGGGGGGTATATTGGTTTCACCATGTTTGTCTGTCTGTCCATCCGTCCATCCATAGACCTTTTTGTTTCCTGACTCTAACTCAAGAACCAAATGACCTACAATCATGAAACTTTATACAAATATTCCTTATGACCCAAGGAAGTGCCCTATTGATTTTGGGTCATGTAGGTCAAAGGTCAAGGTAACAGTCAGCCTTTGTTCAATTTTTGTTTCCGAACTCTAACTCAAGAATCAAGTGGCCTAAAATCATGAAACTTTATACAAATTTTCCTTATGACCCAAGAAAGTGCCCTATTGTTTTTTGGTTACATAGGTCAAAGGTCAAGGTCACTGTAAATTTTTGTTCAATTTTTGTTTCTGGACTCTAACTCGAGAACCAAGTGACCTACAAGCATGAAACTTTATGCAAATTTTCCTTATGATCCAAGGATGTGCCCTATTGTTTTTGGGTCATATAGGTCAAAGGTCAAGGTCACAGTCAATTTTTGTTCAATTTTAATTTCTGGACTCTTAACTCAAAAACCAAGTGACCTAGAATCGTGAAACTTCATGCAAATGCTACATCGAGGGTTCGGTGCAAGACTGTAGTAAGTGTATATACATTATATATACACTTACTACAGTCTTGCACCGAACCCACGACATATGACCTCAATATTAGATACAAACACATCCTGCACTCATAGCACTTGCATTCTGACAAAGCGCTTATGGGGGGTATTAGTCCGCTCTGCGACAGTTCTAGTTTGGGGCAATTGTTTTCCATCATAAGAAGATGGGCTGTGCTCAGAAATTCTAAGGTCGAAATCATAGCTCAGGGTGAAATGATATCTTAAGATAAGGTCGAACTTTTGAGAACCTGAAAGCAGTTGTCCTGTGACACCTTGTTTTCAAAATTACATAAGTTTTACCAAGTGTCTTTTATTGTCCATATTCCTCGGCCTGTTTCTCCTTCTTCTTCAACTATTTATTAGGAAAAATGGGCCAACAGCCCATACACATATTAATGTACAACAATACAACAATGCAACAATATAAATGTGACCAGTCATGCTAAAAGGGACCAACTGGGAACTTTGTAAATAAATATTTGAAAAAGAGATTGGTTCTAGAACAGGCAAGCCAGAGGTCGCACTTCAAAAATTCTTTTACAGGAAGGTAGATTGATTATTCTAGATTCAGAAAAAAGCAAAGTACGAAAATTTTAAGCCTAGTCAGTCTGCGCAATCCACGCTTTCTGACAAGGGTCCACACTTTACCCACTTTCCAGATGGTCCCTTTTTGAGTATCAGATCACAATTAATACATGGTTAGACCTGAGGTGATGAAATTATGTACCTTTTTTTACTTTAATTTTTCATCTAGCTCCCATCAGCTGAGTGTAGCATCTGTAAATGGAACTCTTGTTTTTCAGATATATTTACCAACCCTGAGGCTTATTCCAAAACCATGTATGCCGCAAAGATTTTAGATTGGAATGTTGAACACGCTGCAGCTGAAGGGTAAGGACCTTTTTGGATCTCAAGAACCTTTTCAAAGGAGTCATGCTGACTTGTTAATCTAAGGATCATGAGTTAAATCCCAGCTTTGCAAACTTTAATCCAACCTTTGACTAAAGTCATTTTGACAAGCGCCTTTTATCTCCCAACATTTATTCTTTCCGACTATTTGTCTCTCACAAATGGGTTGATAATCATAGACCTATGTGAGGTACCAGCTGGAGGCTAGGAAAGGTGTGGTGGTTTTACTGGTGAGAGAAATACCAGGAAACCATTGTTAGGTGCTCCAGTCACCGCGATATAACTGAAAAACTGTTGAAAGTGGCGTAAAACTCTATTCAATTATTCAAATCAAACAAAGGGAATGTGTGAAGAAGTACGCCTAAGTGGGATGGGCAGCTGGTGGCTCTGATGAAATGCAGTGGTAATACCGCTATGAGTAAATACAGGAAGCTATAGGTAGGTGCACGAGCCTTTGAGGAATTTCTGTGATTATGTTGAAAACAGTGTAAAACCCCAATCAATCTTTTGATCTCTGAAGATAGCATACATCCTTTTCGAGAATTTGTCCCCTACTAATGGATGAATAACCTTGAACCTTTGCAAGTGTGTAAACACCATTGCGCATGTTATGCAAGAGCGTCATACAAATAAATCATCTTTTGAAAAATATCACTGATGAGTAATTATACATGGTAACTACAGCTTATAAACTGTAGTAACAATGTTTTGATTGTCACTCGCAAATATGTTTGTTATATTTATTGTTTACACCACAAGCTATCATCTCCAATATGAATTTAAAAATCCAGTGTATGTAAATAAACATTGAATTGTCACTCTTAAATATGTTTTATATTTATTGTATTTATGTATTTGGGCCGAAGGTACTGAATAAAATATTTGACTTGGTTTCACTTGACTAGCAGTGACCTGAGCATCCAGAAGTATTTGGAGAGTTAAAATTAGTTCAAAGCTTTGGCTTCTACCTGGATCCTACTATTTCCATTTAGTTTTAGTATGTTTTAAATCAGAATTCTCTTTTTTCTTAAACCAAGGTCCAAGTCCACTAAAATTGTTTGCTGTCTGTTTTCAATTTTAACTCACATTGAATTAACTTTTAAAAAACAATTCAAAATTGGATTAGTCTAAAAAATATTGATTTGTAGTATCTTGGTTAGACAACTGAAATTACAAAGTGAAGTTTTTTAGGGAGGTTTTCTTGGAGAGCAGATAATTTCGATTCCAGACTTAGTTAAAATCCTCTTGTCTCAAACAAAAACTAAAATTTTACAGAAAGACTCGCTTTAAGTCAGGGATATGCATATCATATTTTGCTTATGGTCCATCTACATTGGACAGAGTTATGATCCTTTGATAAAAATGTATGTTGTTCAGTCTATAGGTTTTAGTATTTGCTCAATTTCTCAGAAACTATTTGATCGTGTTCTCTCTTTTTCTCAATGTTTTCCCAAAATTGTGCCGCATTATTTTCAATGTTAACGCAAATTGAAATAATGCTTGCAAATTCTTTAAAATTCTATTAGTGTAAAATGGATTTTTTTAAAAAAAGAATTTGTATTAAAACTTTGATGAAATGAAAAAGGTGAAGTCATTTAGGCAGAATTTCATATAGAACAGATCAATTATATGTTACCACTGTTTTGCAGTGGGTCATCACATTTTGAGGAAGCTCCTAAACAATTCATCGATGGCTCAGCGCAAAACAGATGTAACTCCCTATATGTTTATAGGGAGTTACAACTGTTTCCTGCTGAGCCATTGAAATGATATGGTGATAAGATTGAGCTAGAGACAATTGGCTATTTGAAGGAATATGAAATTGACATAAGTGGATTTTCTGTACACTTTCTCCACATTTTCTGAAAGCTCTAAAAGAAACTAGGTATGTGTATTCTCATTGAGTACATAAAAATATACACCAAGTGAATTTTCCTCACATTTTCTTACTATTTTCAGAAGGCTCTTAGGGAATTTAGGATACGGTTGGGAGATCGGTGCAGAGGCAATAGTTATTCAATCAGACTCAATTGAATTTTCTCCACTTTATATCAAATTTCAGAAAGCTCTTGAAAAATTTAGGACATGGAGGTGAAATTGAGGCAGAGACAATGGGAATTCTCTTTGAATACGAAGTAGACACCAGTGATTTTTCTCAAAAGGTTAGTTAACCCTTTCCTGTTTTTCAAAATTTTGGACCTGTCCAAATTCCAAGGTTTTGCAGACGAAAATTTAAAGTGGATTTAATTTGAAAAATAACCATTCAGTAGGGTAGAAAATGGTGTGGAAAAAGAAGAAATTGCTAGTCAGAAGCAATTTCTTCTTTTTTCAGAATGTTTTCTCAATCATAAAATCACAGGCACGTAAAAAGCAGGGATTAAACAGCAAAGGGATAAAAAGGTTGATTCAATGGCTCAGTGTGAAACAGTTCAAACTATGTTCCTTGTGCGTCCTCAACAATTACTTTATAAGGGCTCTAAGAGACCACAGTTTTGGCCTTATCTTCATGAAACTTGGTCACAATATTTTTTTTGTTACTAGGATGAACCCTTTTAAAAACAGGAATGTTTCATAATGAAATCATAAGAAAAGGGACCTTAATGGCAAAATTCTCTTTAATCTTTTAATGAGTTCATGATTGTGGCCAAAATCAAGGCAATATTACGCATTTTTGTTTCAAATTAGAGTAAAATTTTAGCTTGACTGTTTTTGGAGAAAGGCTGAGGCATTGCTATAGCCTTTGTGTCTTTGTTGTTGTTGTTGCTGTCATGCAAAAACTTTGACATTTTGTTATATTTTTCATTCTACTGAAGGCATTTACTTGATATTTTGCACCCACGCTCACTATCAAAAGAGCAACACATACCATCAAGGGGGATAACTCTAGAAACATCTCTGGCTTATTACTCCCCTTTTTCAACTTGAAATTTATCCACCATCCAGCACTCAACAGCAGAGCGTAGGCACCTCTAGGCAGTGCTCTTGTTTTGGTTTTGTTACAGAATGAACCCTGCCCTCATAATGATCTAAACATTTTCATTATAGGTTTTGGACTGTCTTCCTAAACACAACCATTTGAAAATTCCCCGGAGTGAATTTGAGAAAAGAAAAGATATGAGATCATCTTGCATCTTTACCATAGACCCGTCAACAGCCAGGGACATTGATGATGCTTTGTCATGTGAAGATTTGGGAAATGGTAAGTTTCAGGACAAGGTCTTAGATTGTTTGTTAACTGTGTTAACATCCTACTTCAGTTGGTACATCTACCCATTGTTTCCAGCTGTAAGTGATACAAATTTCTTGAATATTTTTAACACTTTAAAGGTGGTTGTTTATTGGTATCATCTCCTCCATCTGTCTGTTTTTTGTCTGTATGTCAGTCCTATATCCTTATATCCATTTGTAAACTAATGAAATTTTATTCAAGCATTGATAACAAGGTGAAGTTTTGCAAGATGCTCATTTGGAGTGTCAACTCCCTCTGGACACAGTCTTTCCTTTCATGAAAGCAGATTATTGTGTAAGAGTGACTGTCTATCTGTGTACAAAATACTACCTATTTGGTTTTGTAAATTCTCTTACAGTTTTGCTTCAAAACTATTGAAACTTTAGATAGACATTTATAACATGTTGCAATTCTGCAAGATGCAATTTTGGAAAGTCAACTCCCCCTGGCTGAAGAATTATCTTCCCTTTGAACTTGACACAATTTTTCCTATCAGGTATATCTTTGACCATAGTACTACCAATTTTGTGTCAAGAAATCCTACTATATTCCTTCAATTTGTATTTAAACTTCATGAATACAGGGAACTCATATTGAACTTGTGCAAGACACAATTTTGGAGTGTCAATTCCCTCTGGCTGAAAAATTATCTCTCCTTATACTTGACACAATCTTTCTTCCACAGTCTACCAATTTTGTGTCAAGAATTCCTACTATGTTCCTTCAATTTGTATTGAAGTCCAATTTGAATACATGGATCTCATATTGAAGTTCTGCAAGACACAATTTTGAAGTGTCAATTCCCTCTGTTTTTAGAAATATATCCTATTACATGTCGATTATTTTTCAATCTTCTTACTTATATACTACTATATACTAGTAATTCTGTATTCCAAACTCCTTCAGTTTTCCTTAAATAGAATTGAATATGTATAAACAATGATCATATATTTTGATTTGCCAAGGCATAATGTTGAAGTAACAATACTCCTCGTGGAAGAATTCCCCTTGAACTTTAATATTTGCCTTCTTTGTATAAATATATACTAGCATTGTTGGGTCAAAAACTTCCCCTTCAGTTTTTCTTCAATTATAGCACAATTTGAAGTTTTGCAATATACAATGATGAAGTATGAACTTTTCCTTGTTAAAGATTTTTTTCCTTGACCTTGCAGATAATTCCCTTACACATGAGAAATTACAGTCAATCAAGTGACCATCTCTATTAAGTATCCGTTTTTGTTTAGCAACCGTTTTCAACCCCCCTTCTTTAAATGGAAATATCTGGAAAAAAAATTCACTGGTATTATAAAAAGTGTTGATATTGAAAACTGTTTTGTTAAAACTCACCAGAATTGTCTCACTATTGAGTTTTTTAAGGCCGAAGTTTCTTGAAAATTTCACAATGATTTACATATTCAATCAAAATTATGTTTCTTACTTGTTGACAAAACATGCATTAAGCAACCATTTCCTTTAAGGTTCGCTTCTTGCTGGTCCAGTTTGTGGTTGCTTAATACAAGTTTTACTGTGTCTCTGATTCTCATTAATAATTCACATTTTTTGTGAGACTTACAACCCTTTAAACATTTTTAAGCTTAACTGTTTTGGGAGAAAGCCTGCAGTATTGCTATCACCAAACTTTGATATTTCACTGTATCTCTGGTTCTACTGTAGGCATTCACTTATATTTCATCTTTAGGTCTCTATAAAGTTGGTGTCCATATAGCAGATGTTAGTCACTTTGTCCTACCAGATACAGAACTAGATACCATGGCTAGTCAAAGATCAACCAGTCATTATTTAGTACAGAGGGTAAGAAATTATGAGTTTATAATCATTCTGGTGGAATTTAGATATTTCTTTATTGATAACTGTTAAAGCTCAAATAGAAAAACGCAGGGGTTATATTAGAATCATCTCCATTTCCATTAAAAAAGAATGGGCTTTTATAAGAGGCTACGCTACATATCAATTGCTCAGTGCAAAACAGTTGTAATTGCATAAAAACATATAGGTAGTAACAACTATCTCACGCTGAGCCATCAATGTTTGTTAAGACAGTGAAAAAATGGCCAAGAATAACATAATCTGCTCAAAGTATTAACATTTAATAGGGGAAAGGGTCTTGTAACCACAGTTCAATTTTAGTGACCTTGTTTTTGTGGGAATGTGCCTTTAAAAGAGGCTTTAGGATTTAGTAAAACCACATCAGAAGTGGTCAATTTTTATCTCCAAAAAGGGGGATGGAGTTTTATTAGAGCGTAGAGCTCTATTACAATATTTACGGAATCACTAATTCTTTCATGCTTTTTCGTGGATAATCAAGAAATATCTGTAGTTTACCACTTGATTATCTCACTGTCAAACCAGTGAAGTTATCAAAAACTTATACCCAGCTTTAAGGCTTTTCACTCTATTTGACATTATCAGATTATAGCCCAATAAACCATTTATATAAGAAAGGAAAATGCAAATGCTTCATTGTGCACATTTTTTCTGCAAAAGACAAAGATTTTAATAATTCAAACAACTGAAAAATTGTAATTTGCAATATCTTTTAAATCAGATCAGTGTATAATTGTATTGTCTGGTAATAGGTTCAGTCTGCAATTTTGTCCTGTGTCGAGGATGATGAAGCAGAAGTGAGAGTTCCAACCATGCAGCTGGTTCCTAGCTTACACAGTACTGCCTGCTTTCTACATTATCAAACCCTCCCACCTGCAAAGTAATTTTTTTTTGGTTTTGCCCTGTCTGTCTGTTCATTTGTCCATCCCCCCTTAGATATTTTTGTTTCCAGATTTAAGAAAGATGTAACTTTGAATCAAGAAACTCTATACAATTGTTGCCCATGACCCAAGGAAGTGTCTAATTGTTTTTGGGTCATGAACGTCAAAAGGTCGAGGTCACATTTGTACTTTGTCCAAAGCAATTTATGAAACTTGGACAAATTGCTGTTGGGGGTAAAAGTCTGCTTTGCAACACATCTAGTTGTAGTTATATCTAAACCATATAAGGACTGCCCTTGTGGCCTAGTGGTAAATGCTCTCAACTTGAGAACATCCCCTGAGACTTGGTTTAGTTAAAGTCAGTTTAGTTAAGTGGTGTAAAATGTTCTGACTGCCTCAGTGGTCTAGTGGTAAATGCACTTGACTAGTGACCTGGAGGTCTGTGGTTTGAGCCCCACTGTTGCTGGGGTGTGTTTATGGGCAAAACAATTGATAGCCAGCCCCAGTTCACCCAGTCAAGAATTGGGTAGCATTGTCTTTAAACCACTGCCTCTCTCTCAGTGACAGAAAACATTAGGATTGAGTGTTCGAGAGCGATTCCATAAGCTTAAGCCCTCATCGCAATGGAATCAAAATAAATTAGTATAATTTAAAACATTAGTTATTTGTTTGAAGCAAAATTTAGATTCAGCATGATAAAGGTCAATGTATTTTTTTTCAGGCTATTCCAATGTTACCACCATTGCTTTCAGAAGAACTATGTAGTTTGAATCCAAATGTAGAAAGATTGGCATTTTCTGTGGAATGGACTATAAAGGAAAATGGAGAGGTATAGGGAAACTTTTTTCACATAGCTACCATTGTTCTTTATAATGAATAACAATCAGAGATATCCATGTCTAACGCTTGTGTGAGATTATTTTCTAAATCTAACACTCATCATTGTGGTAATTTTAGCATCTTGGCATTACAAAAAAACTGAGAAAAAGAATATGTAAACATACTTTTTAGCTCCACTGGCCGAAAGGCCAGCGGTCTATTGTCATGGCGGGGTGTCGGTCGTCCATGCGTGCATCTGTATATTCAGGATATTCAGGCCTGTGGAGCGAATCAGGCGCTCAAGTGCCTCTAATTTATCAAATACAGTAAAATTTCAGTAGTTCACACGCCGGTGGTTTGTAGGTATGTGTTGGTTGGTATACATTCTTTGGTCCCGATTTTTTAACTTCTTTATCTTTGTAAGAAGGCTACAAGTAATTCGCATGTCGATGGTTCGTAGTTCGTAGCCCATGTCAAGTCCCAAGAGTTTGCTATTAAAACAAATTTTTAATCCGTAGTTGTGAATTGTGTGATCAAAAGTTGCCCTAGGTGTTAAAATTAACATTTACCTAGATTTTCACACCTGTTGATTGGTATTTATCGATCATTGTTATGCCTCATTATTTACAGGCATTATTTGATTTGTAATTTTTGGCGAATAAAGGTTTCAATCAGTGACTTAATTTGTATTTCATCTGGCTTTCTCATGCTGATCATGCAAAAAATTGGAGCCATCAAAAACTACCAACCGCTTTAAAATTGATTGGTTCGTACTACGTTTAGTTCGTATGCATTATTCTGGTCCCTTGAGAAACGAACTACCGAGAGTTTACTGTACCAGTAGGTGGAAGACAAATCACTCATGTGTCTTTTACTTTGGCACGGGTTGGATAAATCTTGGGTGAGTCTGGGTTCGAAATCATGCCCCCAGGATTGACAGTCCTATGGGTTATGCCTGACAGCTAGCTGGGCTTGGTGCTTGATTTTGAAATTATTGCGTTTTGCTGTTTTAAAGACATGGATTTTTTCCAGAGCATATTATGTCTGAAAGTATATGAAATATTACAGGGCTACAGAAAAGAGGGGGTAATGCCATTCTAAAATCTTTGCTTCTCAATGAAACCATATGTTGTGGGTACTCATTTGAATTGTCTTGATAAGACAATTCCAATGAGTTCCCACTCTATAGGATTTGTGAAAGTATTGTTTGAATAATTTAATTTATAATCCAAAATATTCCCTCTATCTGTAGCTCTGAATATAAACTGGAAACTTCATTGGATAGATAAAATGAGCTTGTGCATGACAATTCCAACAATTTGAAATAAATGGGAGGCACAAACAATCAGCAGTCAAGCCAGTATCATAGTGCTATTGTATGATTCCCTGTCTGTCCAAAGTGCAAAGTAAAGACTCTTTGCTTGGGGAACTCTGAAAATGTTGGAAATGTCATATGCTGGCTTAAATTGAGGACAAGTGCAGTGTGCAGTGAGATCCTTAGAGCTGGATAAGGGATTTGTAATTGATCTTTACAAATAATTACAGGTGATATCAGAATGGTTTGGCAGATCTGTGATAAAGTCATGTGTAAAGTTGAGTTACGAACAAGCTCAGGTAAAATTTATAGCCATATTACAAATATTGTTCTTTTATGCTCACTAGATTTGGACCATCGGTTTCAAATAATAATTGATTATCAGTTTTTAGTCAAAAGAGCATAATCAATTAATGATCGCTACTACAATTGGTTCTTAGAAATCATTACGATTTTCAATGAGTGTACACATTGGAATAATAAGATATTTTTAAAAACTTCTTATCTTTGGTCTTTGATATAGATGATGAAATAAATGGGTGTGTTGTATCTTTAAGCATATCTGGAATGGACCTACACTTTACCATCATGGGTCAGTGACCACTGATGGTTAAGTGTAGGCCCTTTCCCAGTGTTGGTTTAGAATGAATTGTTTGGTTTTTTTTAGCTCAGCTGAGCACATTGTGCACAAGGTGAGCTTATGTGATCATTGAATGTCCGTCATCTGTAGTCCATTGTGTGTCGTCAGTCGTCAGACGTCAACAATTTAAGTGTTTACACTATAGAGGCCACAAATATTGTTCAATCTTCATGAAACTTGGTCAGAATGTTCTTCAGGTCACAAGGATGAACCCTTTTGAAAATGGATAGGATCTGTGCCATATCACAGGAAATGGGGCCTTAATGACAATTTTCTTGTTAAGTTCTAGAGACCACAAATATGGTCCAATCTTCATGAAACTTGGTCAGAATGTTTGTCAGGTCATAAGAATAAACCCTATCGAAAATGGGAAGGATCCATGCCATATCATTGGAAAAGGGGCCTTATTGACATTTTTTTTGTTTTTGCTCTAGGGGCCACAAATATGGTCCAGTCTTTATGAAACTTGGTAAGAATGTTTGTCAGATCACAAGGATGAACCCTTTTGAAGACGGGAAGGATATGTGCCATATCATGGGAAAAGGGGCCTTAATGACAATTTTTAGCTCCACTGGCCAAGGGCAAGCGAGCTATTGTCATGGCGAGGTGTCCGTCGTGCGTCCGTGCATCCGTGCGTGTGTAAACTTTTATTTAAACATCTTCTCCTCCTAAACCAACGGGTTGATTTTAACGAAACTTGGCCAGAATGTTCCTTAAGTGAACCTCTTTGAAAATTGTTCAAGAAATTTGGATTGACCCCAAAATATGGATGTGGCAGGGCGGGGCTTATTTTGACCCCGAAATCTTTGAACGACATCTCCTCCTGAACCATTTGGCCGATTTCAATGAAACTTCACCAGAATGTTCCTTGGGTGACCCTCTTCTAAAGTTGTTCAAGAAATATTGATTGACCACCAAATATGGGTGTGGCAGGGCGGGGCTTATTTTGACCCCAAAATCTTTGAACAACATCTCCTGCTGAACCATTGGGCCGATTTCAATGAAACTTTACCAGAATGTTCCTTTGGTGACCTTCTTTTAAAGTTGTTCAATAAATTTGGATTGACCCCCAAATATGGGCATGGCAGGGTGAGGCTTATTTTGAACCTGAAATCTTTGAATGACATCTCCTCCTTAACAATTGGGCCAGTTTTAATGAAACTTTACCAGAATGTTCCTTGGGTGACCCTCTTTTAAAGTTGTTCAAGAAATTTGGATTGACCTCCAAATATGGGCGTGGCAGGGTGGCACTTATTTTGACCCAGAAATCTTTGAACGACATCTCCTCCTGAACCATTTGGCTGATTTCAATGAAACTTTACCAGAATGTTCCTTGGGTGACACTCTTTTAAAGTTGTTCAAGAAATTTTGATTGACCCCCAAATATGGGCGTGGCAGGGCTGGGCTTATTTTGACCCTGAAATCTTTGAACCTCATCTCCTCCTGAACCATTGGACCGATTTCAATGAAATTTTACCTGAATGTTCCTTTGGTGACCTTCTTTTAAAGTTGTTCAAGGAATTTGGATTGACCCCAAAATATGGGCATTGCAGGGCGGGGCTTATTTTGACCCCGAAATCTTTGAATGACATCTCCTCCTTAACAATTTGGCCAATTTTAATGAAACTTTACCAGAATATTCCTTGGGTGACCCTCTTTTAAAGTTGTTCAAGAAATTTAGATTGACCTCCAAATATGGGCGTGGTAGGGTGGCGCTTATTTTGACCCCAAAATCTTTGAACGACATCTCCTCCTGAACCATTTGGCCGATTTCAATGAAACTTTACCAAAATGTTCCTTGGGTGACCCTCTTCTAAAGTTGTTCAAGATATTTTGATTGACCCCCAAATATGGATGTGGCAGGGCCGGGCTTATTTTGACCGTGAAATCTTTGAACCTCATTTCCTCCTGAACCATTTGGCCTATTTCAATGAAATTTTACCAGAATGTTCCTTTGGTGACCTTCTTTTAAAGTTTTTCAAGAAATTTGGATTGACCTCCAAATATGGGCTTGGCAGGGCGTCGCTTATTTTGACCCTGAAATCTTTGAACCTCATCTCCTCCTGAACCATTTGGCTGATTTCAATGAAACTTTACCAAAATGCTCCTAGGGTGACCCTCTTCTAAAGTTGTTCAAGAAATTTTGATTGACCCCCAAATATGGGTGTGGCAGGGCGGGGCTTATTTTGACCCTGAAATCTTTGAACCTCCTCTCCTCCTGAACCATTGGAACGATTTCAATGAAATTTTACCAGAATGTTCCTTTGGTGACCCTCTTCTAAAGTTTTTCAAGAAATTTGGATTGACCTCCAAATATGGGCGTGGCAGGGCGGGGCTTATTTTGACCCAGAAATCTTTGAATGACATCTCCTCCTGAACCATTTGGCCGATTTCAATGAAACTTTACCAGAATGTTCCTTGGGTGACCCTTTTTAGCTCACCTGAGCACGAAGTGCTCAAGGTGAGCTATTGGGATCGTAGAATGTCCGTCGTCAGTCGTGCGTCGTCCGTCGTGCGTCGTCCGTCGTGCGTCGTCCGTCGTCCACAATTTCTTTAAACATCTTCTCCTCCTAAACCAGTGGGCCAATCTTGATGAAACTTGGCAGGGATGTTCCTTGGGTGAAGCTCTACCAAAGTTGTTCAAATAAATGAAATCCACCCATAACTTTCCCTTTACCCTTAACAAAAAGGGTGAAAATATGAAAATCTTTAAAAATCTTCTTCTCTGAAACCAGAAGGCAGACATCTTTCATATTTGGTATGTAGCATCATCTAGTAGACCTCTACCAAGTTTGTTCATATCAAGACCCTGGGGTCACTTTTGGGCTTTGCCCGGGCCCAACCCTTTTTACATAGAATCAAAGAGCGGAAATCTTTAAAAATCTTCTTCTCTCTAACCAGATGGAAGACAGCTTAAATATTTGGTGTGTAGCATCACCTAGTAGGCCTCTACCAAGTTTGTTCGTAACAAGACCCTTGGGTCATATTTGGGCTTTGCACGGGTGCATCCCTTTATCTCTTATGAGCACGAAGGGTAAAAATATGAAAATCTTCAAAAATCTTCTTCTCTGAAACCAGAAGGCAGACAGCTTTCATATTTGGTATGTAGCATCATCTAGTGGACCTCTACCAATTTTGTTCATATCAAGACCCTGGGGTCATTTTTGGGCTTTGCCCGGGCCCAACCCTTTTACCATAGAATCAAAGAGCAAAAATCTTTAAAAATCTTCTTCTCTCTAACCAGATGGAAGACAGCTTAAATATTTGGTGTGTAGCATCACCTAGTGGGCCTCTACCAAGTTTGTACGTAACAAGACCCTTGGGTCATATTTGGGCTTTGCACGGGTGCATCCCTTTATCTCTTATGAGCACGAAGGGTAAAAAAATGAAAATCTTCAAAAATCTTCTTCTCTGAAACCAAAAGGCAGACAGCTTTCATATTTGGTATGTAGCATCATCTAGTGGACCTCTTCCAAGTTTGTTCATATCAAGACCCTGGGGTCACTTTTTGGGTCCACCCGGGTGCATCCCTTTTTACATAGAATCAAAGAGCAAAAAGGCATATCTGTCTTGCTCTTCGCTGAAAACGTTCCATGGTATTGATCTTAGGCAATTATCTTCTTTTTGACATCTGCCTATCTATTTAATGTGATGTCCCAGGGGTCATAGAGACTCAGGTGAGCGATCTAGGACCATCTTGGTCCTCTTGTTTAAAGTTGTTCAAGAAATTTGGATTGACCCCAAATAATGGTGTGGCAGGGCGGGGCTTATTTTGACCCTGAAATCTTTGAACCTCATCTCCCCCTGAACCATTTGGCCGATTTCAATGAAACTTCACCAGAATGTTCCTTGGGTGACTGTCTTCTAAAGTTGTTCAAGAAATTTTGATTGACCCCCAAATATGGACGTCGCAGGGCGGGGCTTATTTTGACCCTGAAATCTTTGAGCCTCATCTCCTCCTGAACCATTGGACCGATTTCAATGAAATTTTACCAGAATGTTCCTTTGGTGACCCTCTTCTAAAGTTGTTCAAGAAATTTTGATTGACCCCCAAATATGGGTGTGGCAGGGCAGGGCTTATTTTGACCCTGAAATCTTTGACATCTCCTCCTGAACCATTTGGCCAATTTCAATGAAACTTTACCAGACTATTCCTTGAATACCCTCTTCTAAAGTTGTTCAAGAAATTTGGATTGGATGAGATCCACTGGATCAATTAAATTCAGGTGAGCGGTTTAGGGCCATTCTTGTCCTCTTGTTTCAAAGTGATATCTAAATAGTTTTCTTCCTTGTAATTTTACATATTAGTTAAATAAGTTCATTCCTTCATGAGTCAGTTTCAACTTAGAAAAAGTCTGAATTCCTTCTTAATGCTGTTCACTTCATTACCTTCTATTTTCAATATCTTGAGATTTTTAAGCCAGTGGAGCGATACAGGCCCTCTTTGACCTCTTGTCTTGTTTACGCTCTAGAGGCCACAAATAAAGTCCAATTTTCATGTAACTTGGTCAGAATGTGTGTATGGTCACAAGGATGAACCCTATTGAAAATGGATAGGATCTGTAGCATATCACGGGAAAAGGGACCTTAATGACCGTTTCCTTGCTTACGCTCTAGGGAACTCAAATATGGCCCTATCTTTTTGAAACTTGGTCAGAATGTTTGGCAGGTCACAAGAATGAAGCCTATTGAAATTGAGAAGGATCCATGCCATAGCATGGGAAAAGGGATCTTCATGACGATTTTCTCGTTAACAGTCTCAGAGGCCTCTAATCATAACAGTACATCTTTGCTGGAAAATTTTATTTATTAAATGGGACAAAGATACGAAGGTGAGCGATATAGGACTGTCATGGTCCTCTTATTTCATGTAAAAGGATGGTACCAGAAAATAAGAAATAAACAAGACTAAATGAGTGACATTAAACTTTCAAAACATTAAATGGCACCAATTTACACATTTATAACCTATCAATTGATTATAAGATTTTTTAATTGATGGTTGTCATCTGAAGCCAAGACCAACTGATTATCAATTATATTGATCAATCAGCCCATCACGTTTTGTTCCCACATCAACGAGTTAAGCGCATAAGTAGATGATTGAGATGAAGCTGTTATTTAAACCTTACCTGTATTTTTATGCCCCCGCATTGATAGATCGGGGGCATATTGTCTTACTGTTGTCAGTCTGTCCTTCTGTCTGTCCATCCGTCTGTCTGTCTGCAAAAGTTAACCAAAAAACTTAACATTGCCAATATCTTCAAGCCTATTCAAAATACAAAGCTAATATTTGGCGTGGTGATAGATCTCAATGATCCGCATCCGCTGGTACCAAGGTCATGTGACAAGGTCAAGGTCATCTGTCAAGGTCAAACTTTGAAGAAGAAAAAAGCTGTTACAGGGGCATTTGTGTTTCACAAATACATCTTGTTAGTCCCTATAATTTAATGTTTTAAGATACTGTCAGGTCATAATTTTGAACAATACAGTAGCAAAAAACAAAAGTTTTAAATAGAGCGGTGTCGGGTATTTCCGAATACCTAATCTGACCTGGGTCGCTGGCGGGTAATCTTGGATACTTTAGTATAAGTGAAGTGAATCTATGCCATCATAGGATTCAAACATCTTTGAAGCGTATTTCATTAATCTCTAGATACATAGAACAATTAAACGAATGAAATGTATCTTAAGAATTGGTAATTGGATGTGTTTTTGGACAGAGTTCAAGATGACAACAAATTTTCAAGCAAATAAACACAAAGACAGTTAGAATCTAGATTTATTCTGAAATGTGTTGCTCTTATTTCCTTCAACCCCGTTGTAAGGAGTATTTAGAAATATAAGATGTGATACTTGTATGTGTATTTTATTATAGGGATGAGTGTCTTTTTCACTGCGTTTATTGTGGTATAAAGTGCAATTGCCTTAGCACATGGCAAATAACGCCCGTAGGGCGTTATGTTTAAGCCATGTGCTAAGGCAATTGCACTTTATACCCCAATAAACGCTGTGAAAAGGACACTCGGCCCTTATAATTGCAATCCTCTTGGTCTAAGAAACTATTAAAATACTCGACTAAACATTAAAGTTTCGAGTCTACTTTCTGCGCGTATTACACAATCTATTTTTAGATCGTGTATTTCTCTTCTCGCTATCGAAGTTAAACGGCATAAAGTTAATCAAATGGTACACAAATAAACGACAATTTGACATTCGTAGAGGTACTTATGATCAAAACATAATTTTGACAAGTTATTCCACATTTAAACCGAAACTATCGTGATCAGGCTAAGCTGAGAGGGTTGCTTGGTGGTCTTCGTCGACTCACTGTAAACATCGACTCTGAATCTGAGCTGCATACTGTTAATCATAAATTCTTTCGAAAATATCTTAATTTCTAATATATTAAATAGCAATATTATGATATGGAAGGGAAACGAGGGGTTTTTGAGTTCCTACAACACAGAAAATGCAGATCGAAGATCGGGGGTTTCCCGAAAGACCTATTGCATTTTATACAGAAATAATGTGCAATGGATTTCCCCACGTGATGCGATTTAAACCAATCAAAATTCTTTATTTTATTGGATTGCAATTATCAAAAAATCAATGAGTATGCTTCAACTTTTTTTTGTACTTTTTCTCAACATGGTCGTACTAGAGAAAAGTTAACAGCTTCAAACCTACATATAATAATTTTAAAATCATCTGAGCCACACTTATCCAAATGAACTCAAGAACTCACATACAATAATATTGAATGCGATGAACTATATGCTCTGATATCCTTCAGTTCCAACCCAAGATACTTTCATTTCATAATCAATATGTAAATCATTTCGTTTCAAAATGCTACATATAACTTCTTATTTTTTCTTTATTTTGAGGACATACGGTGGAAAAAAGTCATCCATATCTTTCTTTTCATAAACTCACAGATCTTGTACTATTTTTGTCGCATAATATAGTTGAAATTTGTAGTTTGACAAGACTTTTGCCGTAGGATTAATTTCTGAAACATTAGGTTACACCTTTTGATAATTGAAGATTGTGTAAATACTAGGTAGTTCGAAGATATCCAGAAGACCCGAAAGCAGTATTTTTGTAGGGTTTTATGATACTATAATTATGTTCAACTACAATGTCTTCTCATCTGAAAAAATGTCTGTTTTAGGTAGTAAATATCTCCATATGTGAAAAGTTTCTCTGATGTGTTTCGATATCCCGCCACAAGTCATGAAAGAAATAGATGAAGAGAGACAAACAATTAACAGTTATCTTTAATTAAAAGCTTTTCCCACAATGTTTTATCTTATTATCTTTATCTCTCTCTTTCACTAGATTTTATGTCATATGCAGATATGTAAATAAAACAAATATCTTGAAGAACAAAATAAAGCGCAAAAGAACCATGTATCTTGCCAATGCATAGGAGAAACACGTGACCATCCGAGAATAGCCGCCATCCGAGAATACCCGACACCGCTCTAGGGTTAAGATCATTTTTCAGCTCAATTTTTTTTTAAAACAAAAAGTCTAGCAATTGTTATCACATTGGGGGCGTTGATGTAGGCAGTGAGTGGGTGAAGGTTTGTGCTTGACAGACTTTAACCTTGGTCATATCTCAGATGATTTTGAAGATATCCTCCTGAAACTTTGCATGTGTGTTCACCATCACAAGAGCTATCTAAACTATCAAGGGAGAAAACTCTGGAAACAATTTTGTAAAAATTATTCCCTTTCCTGAGATTTTTTTCATCATCCATCACTTGCATTCAAGCATTAGCACTCTTAGCCTGTGCTCTTGTTTAACTTTCTTTCTGGGCTTTGTTCTGCATTCATAAAACATGAATCTTTCTAGATGCTGCTTCAGAAGGTCAATGTATATTGGTATCATCTCATTCTGTCTTTCCTTCCCAATGTAATCCGTAAGTCTGTCAGTATGTCCACATATTACGAACGCCATACCTCCTACAATTGTGGATTGATTTTGATGAAATTTTTATAGAATGTCCCTTGTCACCTGTACATGTGTATGTTGTTTGAGTTTGGTGTAATTCTGCAGAGAAATTCGAGGGTTGAGCTGAAGACTGTACTAAATGTCTATACAGTGTATACACACTAAATACAGTCTTGTACTCAATCAGTGTAGCATATCTAGTGACTCTTACACTTTTGTCTAAAAAAGTTGTAGGTTTTCTTCAAAATAAGAGCACATTGTTAATGTCAAAAAATTGATTGATTGATTGTATTGAGTTTTATGCCTCTTTCAAAATTTTTTGGCTATATTGCGGCAGCTGGAGCACCTAAAAATTAACTCCTGGTATTTCTCTTACCAGTACAACCATCACATCATTTCCTAGCCTCCAACTGCTATCTCACATAGGTCTATGATTATCAACCCATTGGTGAGAGACAAGTAGTCAAAAAGAATGTGTGGCGCAGTCAGAGATCAGTCAAAAAAAATGAAAAAAGATGTTTTGTACGTGAAACAAGAAGAACTTTGTTGTTACCAATTTGCTGTTTATTTTCAGGGTTTTATAAATGAACCAAACAAAGAATGGGACTCGAATGATTTACCATCAATATCAGAACCATTTAGTCCCAGAGATGTTGCATCTAGAGTCCTAAATCTACATAAGGTATATTACCCTTTTATTAACATTTTTCAATTACTTTACATGTGTAATAAATATTGACTCTGATTAGACTGTGCAGACCCTTTTCCTTTTTTAGCTGTTTTCATTGATTTAAAACCTAATAATACTGTATGAATACACAAAGTGGAAACATACATGAGTGTGATGAGGTTATTAGTTTCATACTTCCATGAAATCATTAAATAACATCCTCATATATTATAATTTTGTATCATGAAGTACGATTTGTGCATTATGAAATAATATTTTCATGGGACTACTTTCTGTGGAAACTTACAAAACAGCTGCATACTCTAAAGTTGCACAAATTGTGAAAGATACAACTAAAATGAAATTAATTGAAAAGGGGACTTAATGCCTGCTTTCAAATTAAATGACAGAATCTGTTGCCAAGGATCCTTGTATGTTTCCCATAGGCGTATCTAGGATTTTGACATGTACACGCACTTAGAAGGCGACAACCAAAGAATATATAGGATGAAGGCAATATGTGGACTGTGACAATGATATATTCCTTCCACCCACTTCCATTTTGTGATTTGAGCATTGGTGAATAATCAAAGCATCATAACTTCAGCTTGAGTAAGCTGTAGTTTCAATGTTTTGATCATTCCTCAACCATATTTTTCAACAGATGATTATTTCTTTTACGCACTTGCGTAATGGGAGTTACACCTTAGTTTCCCTTTACAGTTGGCTGTAAATATCAGAAAAAGAAGAGATGACTCGGGAACGCTTAGACTGGATAAAATGAAACTTGATTTTAGAATGGATCCTGACACTCAATTACCTAATGGATGTCAGGTGTATGAACATAAAAACAGTAATAAGTAAGTAGAGAGACGCAGTAGGAGTTCGTATGTGACCCTGACACTCAATAACCTAATGGATGCCATGTGTATGAACATAAAAACAGTAATAAGTAAGTACAGAGACACAGTAGGAGGGTGTGTGTGGGTATGAATGGGGTTTAATGCTGCTTTCAACATTCTTTCAGTTATAAAATGGTGGCTGCAGCCCCTAACAATGGATTCCTGATTTTTCTCATACCAGTGCTACCATTACATCCTTTCCTGGCCTCCACATTATCTGCATGTTGCATATTCAATTGTATAGATTTTTCTTTTCTTAGGATGTTTTAATATTTCTATTTTCAGGCTAATTTGTACATTGCACAGATTAAATATCAAACCCTGAACTTAATTTCATTCTTTATTTTCACTGTGTTACTATATATACACAATTCCTGCTACATTTATAGACAAAGTTTGGATGAAATTTTCACAGAATGTTTCTAGTCACCTCACATGACCTTGCACTAAATGTTGGGGTTGGGTGATTTTTTGCTAACTCATTTACAGCTAGTTATTTTGTGAAATTGAGATTCATCTCAATCAAGACCATTTAAAATAGCTCACTCAGTGCTCCATTCATTCATTCCAAACACTTACTCAAACCATGCAAAAACGCTCAAAATTACTAAAAAATATAAGATCAACAACTGCCTTCAAAATGAATATAGCAAGAGCCAAATCACGATTTCACTGACATAGTTGAAATTTTAAGTGTCTGATTGGTTCTTGAAAAAATAGGAAGCTGTTTATAGAACTTTTATGTCTATTTTATTAAAGGTAGGTAATAAACATCACTAATTTTGTTCATCCTGAACAAAATTATAGATGCCTGATTACCTCCCTTTAATTTCTCTCAAAACTTACTCCTCCCACTCATTCAAATTTATTTCAAAATCATTCCAAAATTATTCATCTTGTCAATTTCATGTTGTTTTTAACTGCACGTTGCAGTATATATTGTTAATCTGGCACTCTATTGCATTTTGTTTTATGACAATGGTCACTTTTTAGAGGTGGTTGATGATTGATGATCAACTCAATGAATACAATTTCTCTCCGCAGGTTGATAGAGGAGTTCATGTTACTAGCAAACATGTCCGTAGCCAGAGTTATCAAACGTAAATTTCCAGACAAGGCAGTTCTGAGAAGACATCCCCCTCCAAAGGAGAAAATGTTAAGAGAATTGGTAAGGGGTTTAAGTTTTGACTATTAAAAGCCTATGTTTAAGATTTTAAGGTAGTGGACCAGTAATAGTTTTGCAACGTCTCAGAAGGAATTAACTTAAACAGTGTTGACTGAGGTTTCCTAATGATTTTCATTAGGAAACCTCTGTCAACATTGTGAAAGATTATGAGTTCTGAAATGTTGTGGATCTATTACAGGTCCACTACCTTAATTGTTTGATTGGGGATTAAAACTGCTTTCAACTTTATTGTAGTTAAAATGCAACAACTGATGCACCTACGCATGATTTCCTGTTATTTCTAACACCAGCTCAACCAGAACATTTCACTCAAGCCACCAGCAGTCCATCCCATTGAGATGTAATTCTTATCATTCTCCCATTGGTGGGAGACAAATGACACTTGTCACATATGAATGTTTGTTTAGCAGCAGCAGCCTCAAATCATGGAGAAAAGAGAGAAAAGAAACTTCAACTTGGTAGAAATATTGTTGTTGTATAGCTTCTTAGGGAGCATTTATTAAGAGACATAAAATACCAGCCCTGCGTTCAGGATCACGAAGCGTGCAAACAATTTTCCAATTTTTCCCCACTTTGCACGCAAGGGCACGTGCAAGCAATTTATAATAGGTAAACAGTTTGCAGCGTTTTGACTTCCTTAACACAGGGATGGTTTCTAATTCTGTTACAGAAGGCCAGATGTGAGAAGTATGGGATTGATATGGATATAACTAGTGCTGGTAGTATTCAGGTAAGTATCTTTTTATGCCCCCACAACAGTTTTAAGGGTGCAGGTTTTTAAGTCTAAGACTCTCATATGGGTAACCAGGACCCTCAAAGGTATCTGTCTTGAGACCTAAAGGGGATCAGCTTCAGACATTTTTGTCAAGAACAATGAAACACAGTAACTTTTTTTATCAGAAAGCGGATGTCCTGATCTTTTGTTACTCATATATCTGATGAGTTGCTTATACTTTGAACGAATTTTCATTTTTTAGCTTGACTATTCGTAGAATAGGGGGCTATTCCTATCACCTGGGCATTGGCTTTGGTGTAATGCTTTGGTAAAGTTCTTAAGTGTTTTTCAGCTCGGCTATTTTCAGAGAAAACCCGAGGTATTGCTATAGCCTCTGTGTCATTGTCGTCGTTGTTGTCGTCGTCGTTGTCGAAAACTTTGACATTTTGTTATATCTCTGGTTCTACTTAAGGCATTCACTTGAAACTTGGCATACATGTTCACCGACAAAAGAGCAACCTATGCTATCAAGGGGGATAACTCTAGATGCATTTTGTGCAAATTTTGCCCCTTTTTTGACTAAGTTTTTTTCCCACCATCCAGCACTCAACAGGCGAGAGTAGGCACCCGTAGGTGGTGATCTTGTTAAATCTTTATTTCTACTTAAGCTTTTGCTTTGAAACTTTGCACATGCTTCTGTGACCATTATAACAGCCTCTTGACAAAGATTCATTATTCTGATATTGAATTTAGAGGAATTTTAACCCTTTTTGCACTTACAAATTCCTGGTTAAGTTTTTATGTGCAAATGTTGTATATCAGTTATAATTCTGTTTCTACTTAAGCTTATGTTTGGAAACCTAGCACATGCTTCTTTGACCATAGCATTATCCTCTAGACAAATATTCATTTCTCTGATATTTAATTTAGTGGAATTTTAAGGCTTTTTGGACTTAGAAACTATTAATTATGTTTTCATGT
This sequence comes from Fragum whitleyi, assembly GCA_948146395.1. Taxonomy (NCBI): domain Eukaryota; kingdom Metazoa; phylum Mollusca; class Bivalvia; order Cardiida; family Cardiidae; genus Fragum; species Fragum whitleyi. The sequence continues at coordinate 52,740,141 of OX411554.1, forward strand.
TCAAATGTTGTATATTAGTTATTTCTCTGTTTCTATTTAAGCTTTTGCTTGGAAACTCTGCACTTGCTTCTGTGACCATAATTTCAGCATCTAGACAAAAATGCATTTCTCTGATATTGAATTTGGAGGAATTTGAACCCTTTTTGGACTTAGAAATTCCTGGTTAAGTTTTTACATGCATATGTTGTATATCAATTATATCACTATTTCTACTTAGGTTTTTGGTTGGAAACTTTGCACATGTTTCTGTGACTAAAAGATCAGCATCTAGACAAAGATTTATGACTCTGATATTGAATTTAGTGGAATTTTAAGGCTTTTTGGACTTAGAAACTATTGATTATGTTTTTATATGCAAATGTTGTATATAAGTTATATCTCAATTTCTACTTAAGCTTTTGCTGGGAAACTTTGCATTTGCTTCTGTGACCATAATATCAGCATCAAGACAAAGATTCTTTTCTCTTGACTTTAATTTAATGGAATTTTTCAATGTTGATATTGATTTGCTGTTACTATCCAGCACATGGAATAGTCGAGCTTAGATGTCCTCCAACAGTTCTTGTTTTTGAATCGCACTATCAAGACATAGGCACAGAGTCAGGGTTGCATCTAGAGTGCGGGATTGCGTAAATCCCGCTAAAATAATCATTATCCCGCATAATTAACATTTCTATGCGTACCCGATCCCCCTAAAAAATTTATTGGCCCCAAAAAATTATATTGCCATGAGTGATTATATATTTTTTTAGGCAAGGTAACCAGTCACTTGGACCTGTATTTTTAAAATTTTCTAGTAAAATGAAATTTTGATTCTTCCTTAATAGAATAAGGATTGTTTTTTTACTTTCAAAATAAGCGGGTGATGATGGTTACTACGGGCGATGAATTTCAACCCTTGAATAGTTTTTGTTCTTCCAAAATTAGACTGGAAGGAAATGAAAATGTATTTTCTTATATTTCTGTAAACCGCAATCTACGAACAATTTCATAATGATTTATTAAGAACAAAGGCACAGTACTTGTGATTCCATTGAAAATTTAGTGAGAAACGAGCTTCTATGCATTTTTGGGAAAAAGAAAAAGATGGGAGCTACCAGTTTAATTAATAGACCGAGTTCCAGCCCCGGATGACGTACCGGAAATTGTCTGAACTACATAGCTGAACTGAACGCAAATCATTATTGACATTGACAATTTCCTATTTTTTCAGAAAGTAAATATGAGATTTAGAAAATAAAACTGAAAACAGGACTGATGATGACACCTAAAGCCTCGGTGAAATTGTTTCCATTGTAAATTCGATGATAATCTGGTTGAAACGGCGAATAACATGATCGGATCATGGATCAAACCCCTCATGTTGATTTGGACTCTTGGCTTACTAAGACTATGGCTTTTCACAAACAACTAAAAGGAAATACTATGTTAATTCTGTACAGGCATGCAAAAACAAAAATATTTTACAACTAGATATACAAACTACAAAACATCAACTTTAGAGCACTGTTCAAGAATGAAATCAAAATTGTAGTTGAAATTTCTTTAAAAGTTTACAGATGGTGAGATATGTAAATAGTTAATGTGATATGTTATGATAAAAAGCAAGTTTTATATTATCCTGGGGTTAACAGATGAGCCTTCTGTGACAACTCACACACACACACTTTACCCAATATTTCGGCTTGGTTCCCCCTTTTTCTGACTGTAATTGGGGACAGCCCCCTGATTTTGAAAATTTCTAGATGCAACCCTGCGAAGTCAGTTGAGCCCTCATGGGCCTCTTGATTGCTTTTTAAAAGTTTGAAAAAAATAAAAATTGATACTGAAACACAAAATTACTTCTTCAATATAAATATGGACAAGCAATAAATGCATCCAATTGCTTCGAGTGCTTTAATTTTGAGAAAGCATTGTGAAAAAAGAAGAAATTGCTTCTGACAAGCAATTTCTTCTTTTTCCACACTATTTTCTACCCTACTGAATGGTCATTTTTCAAATCAAATCCACTTTTAATTTTCGTCTGCAAAACCTTTGAATTTGGACAGGTCCAAAATTTTGTAAAACAGGAAAGGGTTAAGCAATATTGCGAGGATTTTTATTTAGTATAACGAGGGTTACAATTTTCAATATAGATATCATTCAACACACTGAAAGTTTAAAAATCTACTGAACTTGGTAGGTATCTTATTAAAAAATTGTGAGGAAATTTTGAAAATCACATCCTTCAGAATAAATCTCCGTTCAATTTCATACAAGATTCTAGTCTATTATTCCAGAAATCTCTTGAGAAGCTGGATGGTGAAGATTATGAGACCCAGTCTAGACTGCAGGTGCTTGTGGCTATGTGTACAAAAACTATCACGGTAAGCTGTATTATAGTTGCTTTTATCATCCAATGAAGCCTGTATTGACCTGATATCACATGTCTGCTAACAGAACATGTTATCAGACAGTCTATTTTTAAAAACAATTTGCATACACCTCGCCTGAATTTCTTTGATCTTTAATGGTTTATCATAAATAAGCGCTGAAAAATGATTGTATGATGAATAGAATAACATGTAAGTGACTTCAAATGTAAATGTTATCTGGTCACGGCTGTGAGAAATTATCATGACTCGTCAAAGCACCAGATAACATTGATATTTTGAGACACTAAAATGTTATTCTCTATTTATCTATAAAATCATACATAAGAATGAAGTTTAGCACATCACAAAGCCATAAACATCATTAAGTTTTCAAAATTACTAATATAAATGATTTACTTCTTCTTTTATGGTTTAATAACTTATGCTATAAAGAATAAGTGTTTTAGTGTAAGATTGATGCATTTTTTATTGAGTGACCAACAAGAAAAAGATTTTAGATCTTAACTGCTTGTACCAAAGGCAAGGTCAAATGACAAAGTCAAGGTCATCTGCCAATGTCAAACTTCTCAAAAACTTAACAAAAGAAGTTGACCTTGCTTCTATCTTCAACCTATTCAAGGCACAAATCTTGCATTTGGCATGATAATCTACTGATTCCAAGGTCAAGGTCACCTGTTAAGACAAAAATTGCTATTTATGGACATTCATGTTTCACAAACACATCTTGTTTATTTTCAGCTAGCCAAGTATTTCTGTGCAGGTACCTTGAACGATGACAGTGAATTTGTACACTATGCCCTGAATGTACCTCTTTATACACATTTCACAAGTCCTATAAGAAGATATCCTGATATATTAGTGCACAGACTTCTGGGTGCTACTTTAGGTACAGTATTTCCTCTAATAATAGCTCCCTCCCTGATAATAGCACCCCTACATTTATTATAAAGAAATCCCACTTCAAATGCCTAAATTTTAGGAACTTTTTCTCTAATTTCAGATGAATTCCCCCTAAACAATCATTTTTATGATTGTTTAGGCGAAATTAACCTCAAATTGAAGGGAAAAAAGCCTATAAGACGTCAATTTAAACATTGGTTTTTTTTTAAATCAGAAAATGAGTACTAAATCAGAAAATGTATGCTAAATAAAAGCTCATGGACCATTTTATCGTTTATATATAATACGTACTTAGTGTATTATATGAAAAAAAAATATCTAAAGAGGTTGGGAGAATTGAAAATTGTCGAGGCTCTGCCGAGACAATTATCAATTCTCACAACCCAGTTAGATATTTTTTTCATACAATACACTAAGTATGTATTATATTTATCTTAAAATCTCTATTTGTCATCTTTTTGTCGATGTTTCTAACTGAAATGCAAGGTTTCTAAAAATAACCGGATTATATCATTGTTCTAAAAATAACTATGTGATATCATAAAAAATATCATACGGGTTGTTATCACACAGATATTTGTATAGTTATAAGATAATATATATATATCCCCCAAAATGTGCCTATTTATAATGATTATACACCCCCCTTTCTTTAAAAATTACACAGAATTTTTTAATTCACCTGAGCACATTCTGCTTAAGGTTAGCTTTTGTGATCATAGCATGTCTGTCACCCGTACTGGGTTGCCAACAATTACCTCATTTGCACACTAGAGGACACAATTTTGGTCCAATCTTCATGAAACTTTGTTACAATGTATGTCTGGTGACAAGGATGAAACCTAATGCAAATGGAAACATGCCATCCCATATCACAGATAAAATTCTTGTTATCACTGTAGATGCCACAATTTTAGCTAAATCTTCATGAATGTCAGAATGTTTGTCTCGTCATAAGGATGAACCCAATCGAGAATGGTACTGTTCCATTGCAAATCACAGGGAAATGGGCCTTAATGATAAAATTGTCATTAACACTCTAGAGGCCACTAATTTGGTCCAATCTTCATGAAACTTGGTTGGAATGTTTGTTAGGTCATCAGAATGAACTAGATGGAAAATGGGTACTTCCCACCCCATATCATGAGAAAAGGGTCCTAAATGACAAATAGTTATAGTGGCTGTAGAGACCACAATTTCTTTAGTGCTTTTCGGTGGTTTATCGATAAAAACAGTAGATTATCACTTGATAATTTCACTGCACAAGCAGTGAATTATCAAAAACTTATACCCTGCTTTTGTGCATTTCATCCTATCTGATGTCATCTATGTGGGGCAAAATAAGTGATGTCACAAGGAATATTTCATAGCAATCACATGCAAAATGACGAGCTTTACGAAAATATGTCCTAGAAATTTCACATTTTGTCTCATTTTTGCAATAAAGAAAAGAATAATCTTTTGTTTTTCGAGTAAGATCGATTATTATTTCATTTCATGAACAACAAAAGCTATATTTTCACTACTCCTGAAACCATGGCTTTTCTTAATCACTGAATAAATATAAATTGATCTTACACTGGAACAAACGATTATCATCTATTTCTTCACAGAATATATGGCGTGTGGTCAAAAAGCATCCTAAAGATAAATGGTAACAATACTAACAAAATACTTTTTTTCACTTTTGAGGCAACTATTTTTGATTTAATCTTCATGAACCTTGAACAAAATGTTTGTCTTGTCACAAGGATGGACCCTATTGAAAAAAGGGAAAATGCCACTGCTTATCATTGGAAAAGAAGCCTTCATGACAAAACTCTTGTTAGCACTATAGAGGCACCAATTTTGGCCCAATCTTTTTGAAACTTGGTAAGAATGATTGTCTGGTCACCTTTTAGAATGAACCATATTGAAAATCGGAATGTTTTGTTGGAAATTACTTAAAATTGGGATTTGATGAAAAAATCATTCTTATGACTCTAGAGGCCACAATTTATGAACAAAATTCTTAATCTCCATGAATCTTGGTCAGAATGATTATCTGGTATCAAGGATGAACATAATTGAAAACTGAAATGTTCCTTTGGAAATGACGAGAAAAGAGGCCTTAATTTGAAAACCCTTGTAGCCTGGTAGCCCTCTATAAGCCAAAATTTTTTCAAGTCTTCATGTCAGTTTTAGTAATTTTAAAAGAAGGCACTTTGGTAGAAAGCCCTTAATCTATATTTAGGTAGCAATGGACATTGTCCAACGGACTATATCAACTGTAAGCAGATATTGGTTTATTTTAAGGCTTCTTTGTGCTTTGTTTAAAAAGACATATTTCTTAAGATTCTGGTTTAAGAAATAATATGGAAAAATGATATTCAAATTTTGCAACTTAGCTACTTTAGAACATTAAATAACAATTAAATGAATAATCCCTTAGATTAAACAATTAAAATAAGTTAAGATACCTTATAATTGGGCCAGGTCGTTACAAAATGACCAAAAACTTTCTTATTGGCATGGAAAGGTATGCTTTTTTTTTAACCAAATAAAGGAAAAAATATGGTTCTTAAATATATTGGAAAATAAGAAAAATTCATTGGGTAATTTCTTCAAAAACAGGGTTTTGTATCATTTTCCTCACTTAGAACTTACCAAAATAGTACATCTAGATATTTTAGTACATAGACCTTAGTTTAATGTGAAATTGTCCTGTATATGCTCTAAATGTGTCCAGTGTTTTGTATGAAAAAAAATAATGTGGTTGTGGGAATTGATAATTGTCGAGGCTCTGCCAAGACAATTATTAATTTACACAACCAAGTTAGATATTTTTTTCATACAGTACACTGAGTATGTATTATATTCATCTTATAACCTCTATATGCCTTGGTTTTGTTGATGTTTCTAAGAGAAATGCAAGTTTCTAAAAATAACTGCATCATGTCATTGTTCTAAAAATATCCATGTGATATCATAAATGAAAATGGGATGTGATCATACAGATATTTGTATAGTTATAAAATAAAAAATGATCCTGTAAGAGACAATTTCACTGAATTTGAGATGTGCATGAATCGCAAATATTGAGCAGGTTAGACAGTCACATGATGCAATAAGAAGATAACGTGTCTGTCTTATGTTTGTCAGAACTCTTATCCATGGTTTTTGTCTGACTTCAACTAAATCGATGGCTCAACACAAAACAGTTGTTACTGCCTAAATGATTATAAGTATTTACAACTGTTTTGTGCTGAGCCATCAAAATGGGGTCCAAAAGACTTGATAATTAGGATCCTAGATGTCCTGTCTTCAAGATTTTTTTTATACCCGGCTTAAGATAAAGACTATTTTTTAGAACTAAAAAATGAATGAATTTAGATCTATTTTTTGGTAAAAGGTACTAAAAGTTTTCATTATATATTGACTTTATTGGACTTGACTTCAAGAACGAATTGAAGACTGTTTAAACTGTCTTCAATTCTTTTCTGCAGCTGATCCCAAGAGGTTCTTTGGGACTCGTGTCAGATGGTTTTGGGGGTCCTGGCTACTTATATGAGTGCTTAGTGAAGATTCTAGTCATAATGTGCAGATGCACCAGCTGGCCAGAGTCTCTCCTTTGAATAAATTTTAAAATGATGAAAAGGTCATACACAAGCTTTCATATTGGCACATAGGCTTATGGGTGTTGGTTTTGGTGAAATGGGTGATCATGGCTTTGTCCTAAATGCTCTATATGTGCCACTTTATACCCAATCCAAAGGTCGTATTAGAAGATTTCCTTTTTCGCCCTATATAATATTATGCCACTTTATTCCAAATCCAAAAGTCCTATTAGAAGAAATCTTGATTTTGTAATGCTTTTCTGAGGATCATCAAGTAATAATGGTAGATTATCTTTTTATAAACTTTTGGCCATGTCTGTAAAATGAACAAAAGTTTATACCCTGTTTTCATTCCTTAACCCTTTCCTGTTTTACAAAATTTTGGACCTGTCCAAATTCAAAGGTTTTGCAGACGAAAATTTAAAGTGGATTTAATTAGAAAAGTAACCATTCAGTAGGGTAGAAAATAGTGTGGAAAAAGAAGAAATTGCTTGTCAGAAGCAATTTCTTCTTTTTTCACAATGTTTTTTCAATCATAAAATAACAGGCACGTAAAAAGCAGGGATTAAACAGTAAAGGGTTAAACGCTGATGTTATCTAAGTGCAGCTAAATATAAGAAGATGACTGGTTTCAAGAGAATTTGTTCCAAACTCTTTACATTTTGTCTCACTTTTTATTTGAAGAAATAGAATGATTGATTGTATTTCACATAAGATCCATTTACTTTTCATTTCGTGAACAGCAAAAGCCATATTTTCTCCTCTATCCTCTATTCATTGGCTTCATGTTTCTGTTAAGGTAAGTTGGACAACTGTGACTTTGTCCCATATGAAAAAAGTATACAGTCAACTCCCGTTTGATCGACATCCGTTACATCGACATTTTCGTATACCGACACTAATTTGTTGGGAACGGATTTGCACAGTTTATTTTTCTCCCGTTACAACGGAATTCTCGTTTTCCGACATCGACACAAAATATTAGGGAACGAAAGTGCAAAATCCCTATATGTTATTATTCAATACATCAACACGTACCTGGGAAATTCCCAGCGCCTCGCAGTAATGTGTTAATCAACAATGTACGCGTGTATACTCAATTATGCTAAAGTGCGAATACAGTTTTCCCCTTCGGCGATTATCGACGATTAAACCACCCGGAACATAATAATTTCGTCCGTCGACCGTTGGATGGTTGAGGGTGCTATTGTCGTAACTTAATTACAAAAAGATACGGTTACTTTGCATTCGACGAGTACAATTTGGACACTTTTTACCGGGCTTTTTCTTGGCGAAAAGGGCAAGTCGTCATTTTACTTTGTTTGATTGTTAGGCAAACATCTTTGTCGTACATTTTACATTGATCTATATTTATTTAAAAAAAATGCTGAGGCAAAGAGCTAAGAGGCGTCGAACCCAACCCTCTTTGAGCAAAAAACATACGATTTTAGAATTCAAATCTGCACATTCAAATATAACGCAGGACTAGTTGTCGAGTTATTTGTCAAAAGAGTGGTAGATCGACAATCTGTGATAAATTAAAGCAAAAATATTCCATTATTAATTCTGATTATTCAACTGTGTCTGGATTTGAAGATAAGTCATGCTTAAAAACTGTCACAATCTATTCTGTAGAGAATAATGTTCACAATCAAGGAAGGAAATCTATAAGGATTTCTTCAAAAAGTAATAATTAACAAATTTTAATATTCAGTTTTTAAGTCATCTTATCGATATTCAAAGGTAATCTATTAGTATTTATTTCGTTTAAAAGTGTATATTGTATAAAAATGTTACTGACTTATGAGTTGAAGGGGTGATTTTCAATACACCGACATTTTCGTTATAACGACATTTTTATCGGGAACAAACGTGGTCGTTGTAACGAGAGTTGACTGTATTTCATTTATCCTAGTTAGTCTGCAAATTCAATGAAGTCTGACCTAAGTTGTTACATTTTGCACTTTCTGCATGATTCCTTTTTAGCTCGCCCGGGACGAAAGTCTCGGAAGAGCTATTGTCATACCCCCGGATGTCGGCATCGGGGTCCGCGTCAGCGTCGGTGTCGGCGTCCTCATCAGGTTAAAGTTTTTTATTTCTATCAATATTTATCCTAGAGGCTTTATTTTTTACAGAAACACTCATTAGGGCATAGGCTTAATTTGAGACCAACATCCATGTCGAAATGACCTTTAGACTGTGACCTTGACCCTTTCAAAAAAACTTTAACCAAAACTTTAACCAAAAAAACATTAACCTTGCTTATATTTTCTTTAAGCTTTAAACTAGAGACATCATAACTTCATATGCACTTTCATTAGGTGATAGGCTTTCACCATAGACAAAGGTCCTTGACAATTTGACCTTGACCTTGACCCTTTGTGGACTTTAACCAAAAAACTTCAACCGAAAACTTTAACCTTGCATATATTTTTATACGCCGCCGGAGGCGGACGTATATTGGCGTCATCTTCTCCGTCTGTCCGTCCGTCCGTCCGTCCACTTTTCTTGTCAACGCAACTCCTCCTAAAGTTCTGGCTGGATCTTCTTGAAACTTGGTCAATGTTATCACCTCAATTGGTAGATGTGCATGAAGGAAGGATTTTACGGTTCGTTGATTTTTGCCTGAGTTATGCCCCTTGATAACTTAGTCTCTGGGTCCACTTTTCTTGTCAATGCAACTCCTCCTGAAGTTCTGGCTGGATCTTCTTGAAACTTGGTCAATGTAATCACCTCAATTGGTAGATGTGCATGAAAGAAGGATTTTACGGTTCGTTGATTTTTGCCTGAGTTATGCCCCTTGATAACTTAGTCTCTTGGTCCACTTTTCTTGTCAACGTAACTCCTCCTAAGTTTCTGGCTGGATCTTCTTGAAACTTGGTCAATGTAATCACCTCAATTGGTAGATGTACATGAAGGAAGGATTTTACGGTTCATTGATTTTTGCCTGAGTTATGCCCCTTGATAACTTAGTCTCTGGGTCCACTTTTCTTGTCAACGCAACTCCTCCTAAGTTTCTGGCTGGATCTTCTTTAAACTTGGTCAATGTTATCACCTCAATTGGTAGATGTGCATGAAGGAAAAAATTTACGGTTCGTTGATATTTTCCTGAGTTATGCCCCTTAAAAACTTAGTCTCTGGGGCTTATTGCCTCAGTTATGCCCCCTTAAAATTTAGTCTGGGGCTTATTGAAATTGCAGCCTTGTGAATGCAAATCTTCCTAAGTTTCTGGCTGGATCTAAATGAAACTTGGTGGATGTTATAACCGTAATTGGTAGATGAGCATGAAGTAAGGATTTTATGGTTCATTAATTTTACCCTGAATTATGCCCCCTTTAAACTTAGTATCTAGGGCTTATTGAAATTGCAGCCTTTTGAACACAACTCCTCCTGACTTTTTGTCTTTATTTAAATGAAACTTGGTCAATGTCATCACCATAATTTGTAGATGTACATGGATCAAGGAGATTATGGCTCATTTATTTCCCTGAATTATGCCCCCTTAAAACTTAGTGCCTGGGGCTTATTGAAATTGCAGCCTTGTGAAGGCAACTCCTCCTAACTTTTTGTCTTGATTTAAATGAAACTTGGTCATTTTCAATTTGGTTCTGTCAAAATAAGTAGTGTCTACAATTATTTTCGTGAAACAGCAGCAAAGTGGCAGCGTATTTTGTGACGATGGCACTCTTGTTTAATGCTCTAACCTAGGGACATCATAGCTTTATATATATACTCACCAGGTGATAGACTTTCACCAGAGACCAAGGTCCTTCACAATTTGACCATGACCTTTACCATTTGTGGACTTAAAAAAACTTTAACTGAAAACTTAAAAACTGAAAACTGAAAAGCTTGTAAGCTTTCACTTTACCCTAACCTTATACATGCAATTAAAACAAAAAAGATTTTACATTTCTTAATTACTACTCAAACAGATATATATTAGATCATGGACTTTAACATTAAAAAGAAACCACTTTGAACTTCGGTCTTTGGTCAAGCGCTGTTTGTGACAAGCAGCTGTTTGTGCGAGCTACGTTGTCCGCGGACAACTCTTGTTACATGACAGGACCACAATGGGAATGGTCAGTGCAAAACAGTTGTAACTGCCTATATGTTTATAGGCAGTTACAACTGTTTCACACTGAGCCATTGAAATGTAAATGTGACCTATTAATCTAAAGGGACCAACTGGGTAGGGCCTAAAATGTGGAGCCTATGATATACTAGTATACTAGTAAGATTGCACAGTCTGTAATTTGGAAATTGGCTTGGAAACATTGCTGATTTTCATTTATATAGAATAATCATACTACCTTCTTGTACAAAGATTTATAAATTAGACCAGCGCTTGACCTCTGCTGTAACCTATCATCCACATCAACAAGAACTGGTGCATTTTGTTTTAATGTCTGTCCATCCATCTGTCCTTTCTGCAATACTTATCCAAAGAACTTAACATTGCCAATAACTTCAAGGTAATTCACCATACAATGTTCATATTTGGTATGATGATAGATGTAGATAATACACATCTGCTTGTACCAAGGTCAAGGTCATTTGGCTAGGTCATCTTTCAAGGTCAAACTTAGTTAAAATTTGATGATTTTGGTAGTTTGTGTTACCAAACACAACTTGTTCAAATATTTATGTATTGGAGTTCCCAGATGCCTTACATGTCACATGTTTGAGTTTGTCTGTGATTACAGGTTACAACAAAGTTCCGTCCAAATCTGTCGAACAATTAGAGAAAATTTTAGAACACGCAAATCTCAGGAAGGAAGCATCAAAGCGTGTTAGTGAAAAGAGTGCAGACCTGTTTTTCGGAGCTTTTTTGAAGGTTTGTAATGTATGTTCTGGAAAGGCTTGACATAATTTTGAAAGTTTACTTTTTAATGTACTAGATCTTATCAAGAGTTTTTATGCAATTATAGTTGACTAAATGTAACAGAATTTATATGCATAGTAAATTATGGGAACATATTTCTTTGTCCAATTACCAAATCAATCTCAACTACAACTTTTCTAATCATATCACAGCAGCTTGGGCACCTAAAAATGGATTCCTGGTATTTGTTGCACCAGTAATACAAATGTTAACGCCCTCAAAAACTATTTACCCTATATTATACCCTGCTTTTTATTTCACTCTATTTCAATGTTTCTGATAGGAGACAAAAAATCAAATCATAAAGTTGTCATGACAACATTGCCTTGTAATCACAAAAAAATGACGCACTTTACCTAAATTTGTCAAAAAAAAAATCAAATTTTGTCCTATTTTTTCACTTGTGTAAATATAATTTGGTTGGTCACTTAATGAAAGATAAATCACTCAGAAAATAATTATTATCCTCTAAAATTTCAACTGTGTAACAATGAAAATAAAAGCTGCTTTACTTTGATATTAATTTGATGGCTCAGCGCAAAACAGTTGTTACTGCCTATATGTTTATAAGCAGTTAAAACTGTTTTGCACTGGGCCATGGAAATGCAGTTGACTGTTTTCCTTATAAATATAAAATCTAGGCTTGGGGTTTTTTAAATAACTTTTTTTTTCCCACTAATTGAGTAAATCGAGATAGCAATGTTTTTGATATCTTTTAAATTCTGAAGTTGTACTATCAAAGTGTTAGATATTTAGAACGAGTGATTTCATTCCAGACTGTTGGACCTATAGAAGAAAAAGCCATAGTTATGGCTATTTCAAAGAGCAGCTTTGATATATTTGTGGTGAGGTTTGGGGTGTCAAAAAGCGTCAGTTTTAAGGTAGGTTGATACATTATAAATTTTTCGGTGAGTTGATACATTATAGACCTCAAATAACTTTATCTTAAGTCACTGCATCAAACAAGGGCTTTACTCCCAATACGCAAGTGCGAAAAGAAATAATCCTCTGTTAAAAAATAATGTTGATGAATGATCATAACATCGAACTACAGCTTATTCAAGCTGTAGTTAGGATGTTTTGATTACCCACCAACGCTCAAATCATAAAAGGGAGCGGACGGAGGGCATTTATCTTTTGTCGCAATTCTCATTTCGCCTTTATCCTATATATTCTATAGTTGTCGCCTTCTGAGTGCGTATTAAAGTCCTAGATACACCTATGTCAAATGTAAGAAAAATAGTTTCTGTAGTTTTAGCACAGTTTTAGGCATGACAGAAGTAAACCCTTGTCATGCTGCTCCTTGTCTTTTGAATATTCCTACTTTTGGCAGGGGTGTCTACAAAGATCAGGATTAAGGATAGTGAGGAACATTGAAGGCCTTCTCAAGACTAATCAATGGCTAAGTCCAAAACAATTGCAACTTTCTATAAACATATAGGCAGTTACAACTGTTTTGTACTAAGCCATCAAAATGTGTGCTCTACACCATTGTTGCAATGTCAAAGATATCTAAAACCAAGTTTATTTTAATCTTTCTTATGAATAAATGCTTCATGCAAACCTCTTGCAGACAGTATAGACTAAGATCAGTCTGCAACCACCTAAACAATTACCAAGCCAAAATAGTCAGTCCTTTCAGCACTTTAATGCAATTAAGCAATGGTTAAGAAAAATTTAATTGTTTATTACCTCTGCTGTTTTCCAAGAAAACCTGAGGTAATGTGATAACCTTTGAATTATAAACATGGTGTTGACATAGGCGTAAGCTTGACAAACTTTTACCTTGGTCATATCTCAGTTGTTATCGAAGATATATTTATGTAACTTGGGATATGTGTTCACCATCACAAGAAATAACCATATCAAGGAGGATAACTGTGGAAGCTTTTTTAGCTTGGCTGTTTTTGGAGAAAAACCCTAGTATTACAATCACCCTGGCGTTGGTGTTGGCATTGATATTAATGTTGGTGTTGGTTTTACAAACTTTAACATTGATCATTCCTCTGTTGTTATTGAGGATTTCTTAATGAAACTTGGCATTTGTGTTCACCATCACAAGAGCTACCCAGACTACCAAGGATGATAACTGGAAGCATTTTTGTAAGAGTTATACCCCTTTTTGACATAGATATCTTTTGCATTTTCCAGCACCTACAGTCAAGTGTTACACCCGTAGGCGGTTGTTGTAAGAGTTATGCCCCTTTTACTCCTGTTCAATAGAAGTATGAGGCAGGATTGCTATAATTCTAATATTCCACTCATACCAAGATTATAGTCATCTGACAAGTCATCTGTAAATAGCTTGACAAATTTAATTCATTCAATATTCTCTATCAAGGTTTTACTTTTAGTCTGGCTTCTAGAAAATGGGGTCCAAAGGACTCGTAATTTTGATAGAAGGGGGTCGTTTCTTAAAGTGTGGGAGTCCCTGCTTAAAATATAGATTATTTCTTTTTAAACTAAACTTGTTTTTATTTTTTTTTTTTTTGGATAAATTTAGAGCCATTCCCTGGTTAAAGGTAAAGAAAGTATTTCATATTATATCTGGTCTATTTGAGGCTCAACTGCTGGGAAGAATTGAAAACTGGTTTAAACAGTCTTCAATTTTTTAGCTCGCCCGGGACGAAAGTCTCGGAAGAGCTATTGTCATACCCTCGGATGTCAGCATCGGCGTCAGCATCAGTGTCGGCGTCCGCATTAGGTTAAAGTTTTTTATTTCTATCAATATTTATCCTAGAGGCTTTATTTTTACAGAAACACTCATTAGGGCATAGGCTTTCATTTGAGACCAGCATCCATGTCGAAATGACCTTTAGACTGTGACCTTGACCCTTTCAAAAAAACTTTAACCTTGCTTATATTTTCTGTTAGCTTTAAACTAGAGACATCATTACTTCATATGCACACTCATTAGGTGATAGGCTTTCACCATAGACAAAGGTCCTTGACAATTTGACCTTGACTTTGACCCTTTGTGGACTTAGAAAAACTTTAACCAAAAAACTTTAACCAAAAACTTTAACCTTGCATATATTTTTTTTAATGCTCTAACCTAGGGACATCATAGCTTCATATATATACTCACCAGATGATAGGCTTTCACCAGAGACCAAGGTCCTTCACAATTTGACCTTGACCTTTACCATTTGTGGACTTAGAAAAACTTTAACTGAAAACTTTAACCAAAAACTTTAATCTTGCTTATATTTTCTGAATGCTTTAACCTAGGGACATCATAACTTCATATACATACTCATTAGGTGATAGGCTTTTGTGAGAGATCAATGTCCTTGATAATTTGACCTTGACCTTTTATGAACTTCAAAATACTTTAACCGAAATTCTTTTACCAAAAACTTTAACCTTGCTTATATTTTCTGAATGCTTTAACCTAGGACATCATTACTTCATATACATAGTCACCAGATGAAAGGCTTTCACCAGAACCAAGGGCCTTTACAATTTGACCTTGACCTTTTATGGACTTGGAAAAACTTAAACTGAAAAACTTTAACCAAAAATTTACCCTTGCTTATATTTTCTAAATGCTTTACTCAGGGACATTATTACTTCATACACATAATCACTAGGTGATTGGCTTCTACAGAGACCAAGGTCCTTCACAATTTGACCTTGACCTTGACCTTTTATGGACTTGGAAAAACTTAAACTGAAAAACTTTAACAAAAAATTTACCCTTGCTTATATTTTCTAAATGCTTTACTCAGGGACATTATTACTTCATACACATACTCACTAGGTGATAGACTTCTACAGAGACCAAGGTCCTTCACAATTTGACCTTGATCTTGACCTTTTGTGCTTTGAACTTCGGTCTTCGGTCAAGCGCTGTTTGTGACAAGCAGCTGTTTGGGCAAGCTACGTTGTCTGTGGACAATTCTTATTTCTGAAGCTGATCCCAAAAGGGTCATTGTGACTAACATTAGACTGATCCCATTTTGCCTTTCTTATAAGGTTGTTTTTAAGGTTATGTCCGTAAAGAAAACATATACTGAACGCAAAAAGTTTAGTTGTTTCCTCTTCGATGGGATATATTTCAAGATGTGATTCACCTATCTCAAAAAGTTGCCATTAATTACATTTCTGTCCAATTTCCCTCCAGAATCCAATAATTTTGTTATTATAAAGGAATCTGGTCAGCCGTAATGACATGAACTTGAACAGACCGGTAGAATGGAAAAGTCACACAATTAAAACAATGGATGTTACTTCCAATATTTATCACATTAAAATCTTTCTTGCGATCAACATCATTTTGGGGTATCTTGTGGTAATAAAAAAAAGTCAGTTGGAGTATAGGATCTTTCTGATGACTCTACAGCATTATCTTACCACCCAACTCACAAAAATGCAACAATTGTTTAACAGAGAAGCTTTTGTAAAATATTGTTTATAAGGGAAGGAAAAAAGGTTTTTCTGTATCATTTTATACTCAGAAATTGAGTTAATGCACTTTCCTGGTTAAGCGATCACTAACGTTCTACTGATGTTAAGGTGGCGTAAATTCAACTTGTTTACTGGTAGGTTCTTTATAATTGGTTTCCATTAAACAAAGAAAGTTAGACATGAATGATCCTCAGTGATATTTTTACGGATTGCAATCAATTTAGATAATGAAAGCATTCCATTTTACAACGTAACATCATGGCGTTCGGCTTCTCTCACATTGTCCTTTAACAAGATCTGTATAGGGAAAGTGGGGAATGCCATGTCTATATTTATTTGCAATGAACCGTGTGACAATAACAATACTAGTCGCAGAAGCTAAAGTCAATTTCATCATCTCCAAGATATTCATACCGTATTCGATATATCCATGTGTTATCCATTTGATATACGTCATGTCAAATGTTCGCTCTTTTTCGAAGGATGGGATAAATTAAAGTGTTTTACGTTTACTCGGTATAAGAGTAATCAAATAAGACAAAGAAGAAAATTGCGTCATTCTGTTATATCCAGATATCAAACAAGTATGTAAAATTAGAATTACAAATTTTTTTAACAAAAAGAAAGCCGATCGGATGGCAAATAAATTTCAAATGGAAATTTTCTTTTAGCTTTATAGGTTGAGTTCTTTGACGTCATAAAAAGTGCGACTAAACTTTTTGCGTTCAGTATACATTCATAGATAATCTATATTACTCTAAAACTTTTTCGTCAGTATGTAATCTTTTCACACATAGATTAATGAATGAATGCCTTATCACGTCAACTTTTGTTACAGAGTGGAGCCTGGCTTTCAATATAAGACTAGAATTTTCATGCATGGACATTTCTCTAGACTAAAGATCTATGTATACCTGTGGCCTTCATACATGAGTCAACAGTAATACCAATCTAGAATTACATCAAATAGTTTTGAGGGTCCTGGTTACTTAAATGAGAGTCTCAGACTCAAAACCTGTGTCCCATAAAACCCTGCTCTATTGAAAAATCCCCAATAGAGAATGGCCTGTACTTACAACAAGGGTGTAACTACCATTACACGAATTTCCCAAATCCTCTTTCAAAAATATTGTTGATGAATGATTAAAACATTATAACTACAGCTAATTCAAGCTGTAGTTACTGTGTTTTGATTATTTACCAACAGTCAAATCATAAAAGAGAGTAGCTGGTGGAGAATATTTGTCTTTTGTCACAGTCCTATTACTGCCATTGTCCTTTACATTGTATGTTCTTTTGTGATCACCTGAGTGCGTAAAAATGTCAAAATCGTACACTTAGTTACACCTGTGTACGATACTATTGTTTTCACTTTTAGTATTACCTGTAGACTTCTGATATTTCAGGATTTGCCTTCTCATAACTTTGTGCAAAACAAAAAGGAAGTTAATATACACTGGCCACCAGAGAATGTAATCCAGTCTAAAAGACAAGACGTGGGTTTCCAGACTACAACACAAAAAATAGAACTGTTCACAATGTTGGACTGTGTACTTCAAGTGCCTGAAGACCAACCTGGATTAAAATGGAAGGTCAGTAAAATTGATATCTCACTTTGGAAGCATAGAGATTTTTTCTTTGTTTTATATGGGTATAAAACAAAGGAAACAACTGAAATAGATATGTGAGCCAGCTTGCAGTGAGTAAGACATAAAGGGTATTGAATGAATGGTCATTGTTTACCGAAATTTTATGCACTCAAAACAATTTTGGGGGGAGCATACAGTTGACGGCTTGTCCGTGCGTCTGTCCATCCAATGTCATATCTCAGGAACTCCTGGGCCTAATTTGATGAAATTTCATATATAATCTAGGATATTTGCTAGACACCTTCTTTGAATTTCTCAATAGAAGGCTGTGTCATGGAAATAGGGGGCCTTAATGTAAAAATTAGTTTTTTTGCCAATTTCTCGTAATTGTCAGAACTTTATGAAATTTCACATTTGAGTAGCAAATCACATCCTCTTGACCTTAAATCAAAAATTTGTGTTTAAAAAACTTGTCATCGGAAAAGGGGCTTTAATGTCATTAGCTTTACATAAGCTCTCTTTTTGTCCTGCAAAAACTTATATTAGCCATAACTTTTGATTTGTTACAGATATAGTCTTCATATTTCACATGTACATTGCTTGTGACAAACCCTTTTTTGTTGGTACTAAGTTCAAGGTCAAGGCTATGTGTCAAAGTCAGAATTTAGAAAATTATAACTTTAAAATTTGCAAAAATTGTGCAATGGTTAGTGGTAAAGCCTTCATATTTCAAATGTTTGTTGCTTTTGACAAGACCTTTTATATGAAAACCAAGGCAAGGATCTCGCCCAACATCAAGTTCAAATTGTCCAGGGCAATAATTTCCATCATCAGAACGCAATGTTGGCCATAAATTTTAATTGGATTGAGAAAGGGTCATCATATTTCACATGTGCTCTGCTTGTGATAAGACCTTTCTGTTGGTTTCAAGGTCATCAGTCTAGCATATGCTATTATAACCTACATACAAAAGATGACATGGCAAACTGTTTTAAGTAAATTTTGACTGTTGATTTAAAGCAAACTTAATTATCAAGCACTTATTCCGGGAGCATAACCCGTAACTGAAGGCTCTTGTTTAAACGAGTCATCTATAAACTCTGTTTTAGATGACAAGTTTATTGAATTCGGTATTTAATGACCACAACTTTTGTTCTACTAATAATATGATATGAATTTTTGTGTAAAATCAAGTAGATTCCAGGAAGTTGTCGATTAGGGTTATTCCACGAAACATATAACTCTGTTTCTGCAATGACGTCATCAAACAAATTATGATGTCATTTTTGCAACGAAAATATAATATATATGCTATATGTTTGTAGCTCATTTGCTTAGTTATTTCATTAGTGTAATAACACTTATGTAATATCAAAATTATTGAATGAGTGTATTTCACTCCATCAATATCGGTCATATTATAAATAGTTTTAAAATATGACCTATGTTATGGGATTAACATATCCTTATCGAATATTTTGATATCGATTGTGAATACTACACTAGAAAAATAAATATGCTAATCATGGGTTTGGTGCAAGACTGTAGTAAGTCTATATACAATCTATATACACTTACTACAGTCTTGCACCATACCCTGAAAATGAGTGATTGACAATAGAAACAGGGTAATTATGTTACATTGAAATTTTTATGCCCCGTATCGAGAGATCTGGGGCATATTGTTTTACTCATGTCCGTCTGTCTGTCTGTCTGTCCGTCCGTCCATCAGTCCGTCTGTCCGAAAACTTAACCCGAAAACTTCACCTTGTCAATATCTTCAAGCATATTCAAGATACAAAGCTAATATTTGGCATGATGATAGATCTCAATGATCGGCATCTGCTGGTACCAAAGTCAAGGACAAGGTCAAGGTCATCTGTCAAGGTCAAACTTTGAAAAAAAAATGCTGTTACGGGGGCATTCGTGTTTCACAAACACATCTTGTTATATATGAATTTAAAGTTTTTTGCTGATTTATTGCAAGAAATTGTGTCACATACAAAAAAAATTTAAAGTTTGTGTTCATAATGATATAAACAGGATACTTTTGCAGTGGTTTAAAGTTTGCTATATTGGCTGTCAGGCTAAATTGGCTGTCAGGCTAAGATGCGCCAAAATGAATCTGTCGTCAATATTAGACATTTCTAGTGAAAACTTCTTGCATTGAATTAGAAATGCATTCACTTTAACCTCGGCACACATGTTCACCATCAACCCTTTCCTGTTTTACAAAATTTTTGACCTGTCCAAATTCAAAGGTTTTGCAGAAGAAAATTTAAAGTGGATTTAATTTGAAAAATAACCATTCAGTAGTGTAGAAAATATTGTGGAAAAAGAAGAAATTGCTTGTCAGAAGCAATTCTTTTTTTTTTACAATGTTTTCTCAATCGTAAAATCACAGGCACATAAAAAGCGGGGATTTAACAGCAAAGGGTTAAAAAAGAAACCTATGCTATCAAGGGGGATAACTTTAGATTCATTCTGTGCAAATTATGCTCCTTTTTATTTTTATCCACCATCCAGCACTCAACAGCTTTGACTTAGATTTATATGTACCATCCAGCACTCAACAGCCAAGTGTAGACACTCATTGGCTTAGCTGTTGATAGTTATTATGGCTGTAGATCAATGGTAAAGGATGTCTTTCAAGTTCAAACTTTGCTGGATCTACTGGAGGATAAGCTCTTGTTATTTGTTTAAAAATAATTTCTTTACTTGTTAACCCTTGTCATGCTGAACCCAGAATATTCCTGCTTTTACGGGAGGTATAGACAAAGATCAGCCTGCACATATGTCAGTCTGATCTTAGTTCATACCACCTGAAGATCATTTTTAAACCAGAAAGGTTTAAAATGGTGCATTTCCAAAATCAATACTCCCTCACATTTGGTAACTTCCAGTGCTTTAAGCACTTTTATTTTACATGTATCTTGCTAAGATTTTATTCAGAATGACAAGGGTTTAAATCTTGCGTATTTCATATGAATTCGCATGAATTTTCACTAAAGATCTTCATTCTAAACTAATCCTCTCATGTCTTTTTATGCCCCCGTATCAAGAGATCGGGGGCATATTGTTTTACTCGTGTCCGTCCGTCCGTCCGTCTGTCCGAAAACTTAACCTGAAAACTTGACCTTGCCAATATCTTCAAGCCTATTCAAGATACAAAGCTAATATTTGGCATGATGATAGATCTCTTTGTTGGAAATGTCACGCACTGGCTCATTTTGTCTTTTGGGTATAAAAGAGTCACACACAGACTCAAATGATTAAATATTTCATCATCAAAATAAATTCTGATGAAAACTTCTTGGAATTAGGGCAAGTCTAAAATTTTGTCATCTTATAACAGAGCTACAAAATGAGAGGGTATTTTGGATATCAAATTTGATTATTTCAACTATGCTTGCACAAATTCAAAGTTGTGGGTACTCATTTGAATCGTCTTGTCAAGAAAACACCAATGAATACCCAAAATATAGGGTTTCATTGAGAAATAAATATTTTTGATGGAGGCTAGTATGGGTTGATAATCGTAGATCTTTGTGAGATAGCAGCTGGAGGCTAGGAAAGGATGTGATGGTAATACTGGTGAGAGAAATAACAGGAACCAATCGTTAGGTGCTCAATATAACTGCAAGATTGTTGAAAGCGGCATGAAACTCCATTAAAAACAAAACCATTTTTCCCCTGTTATCTTATCTGTACCTGTGTGATAATTTAGTAAATGATGTTTCAGGCAACCATTGTAAGACCACAGGATGATACTCCCTCTGGAAAAGACTTTGATGCAACCATATCAGATACAACCAACTCATCCATGAATTCAAACAATAACAGTTCAACGGACAACAGCTCAAGTGATTTTAGTGACGACAGTTCTGATAGTGAATCAAGTGAATCAGACATAGAAAGATGATGACAACAATATTGCGTCGATTTTTAGTTCGGCTGTTTTCGGAGAAAACCCAAGGTATTGCTATAGCCCTTGTGTCTTTGTCGATGATGTCATCGTCGTCGTGCCAAAACTTTTGACATTTTGTTATATCTCTGGTTCTACTGAAAGCATTTACTTGAAACTTGGCACACATGTTTGCCATTAAAAAAGCAACCTATACTATCAAGGGGGACAACTCTAGATGCATTTTGAACAAATTATGCCCCTTTTTCAACTGATTTTTTCCCCACCATCCAGCACTCAACAGCCCAGCGTAGGCATCCGTAGGCGGTGCTCTTGTATTCTAAAACTTTGTAACTACAGCTTGAGTAAAGCTGTAGTTATGAGATTTTGGAATTACAAAGGTGATTTTTAGCTCAGCTGTTTTCAGAGAAAACCTGAGGTATTACTGTAGCCTTGGTGATGTTGTCGTTAGAAAAATTTGACATTCTTTTTTATCTCAACTATTTCTGAAGTTATTGAAGGCATTGGCTTGAAATTTGGCACACATGTTCACTATCAAAAGAGCAACCTTAATTGTAAAGGCAGATACATCTTGCTATAGCCTTGGTGTCGTTGTCGACATTGTTGTTGTCATGGTCGTGTGAAATCTTTGACTTTTTGTGATATCTCTGGTTCGACTGAAGGCATTCACTTGAAACTCAGCACACATGTTCACCATCAAAAGAGAAACCTATACTATCAAGGGGAATAACTCTAGATGCATTTTGTGCAAATAATGCCTCTTTTTTACTTATATTTTTTCCACCATCGAGCACTCAATAGCCTAGCGTAGGCTCCTGTAGGTGGTGCTTTTGTTTGTGAATTTTGCCCTTATTTAGACTTTTATCCACTATCCAGCACCCAACAGCTAAGCTAGGCATCTGTTGGGGGTGTTCATGGCTATTTCATACACAGTCCAAATGAAAGATGTTCGATCCCCGACGGCGGCACTCATTCTTTCCGACTATTTGTCTCTCATCAATGGGTTGATTATCGTAGACCTATGTGAGATAGCAGCTGGAGGCTAGGAAAGGATGGGATAGTGGTACTGGTGAGAGAAATACCAGGAATCCATTGTTAGGTGCTCCAGCCACCACGATATAACTAAAAAATTGTTGAAAGCGACGTTAAATTCCATTCAATCAATCAAATGAAAGATTATTTTGGAATCCTTTCCAATATTTTCTGTATTAAGAATACTCTTGGATTATCACATGGTATTTAAAATGTAAAACTAAGGAAATCACAATGGATTGAACCTTGCATTTGTCTATTTTATACAGTTAACAACATCGTGAAATTGACAGGATGAATGATTTTGGAATGAAATTGAATGAGTGTGTGGAGTGAGTTATGATTGAAATTAAAGTGAGGTAAACCAATATGGCTAATTTTGTTCATGATGAACAAAATTAACAATATTAATTACCTCCCTTTAAAAAACATATGTAATTTTCTGTTTGTGTGTCTTCATGGGCCATTTAGACACATAAAAATCCACTCAGGCAAATAAAATTGTGGAATAATTAGACCGATTTGAATTGAAGATTGAAAGTCTTAGTCAATTTCGAAATGTTTTTTGTTTTTGATCTATTAGAGTGAGTGTTTGGAGTGAATAAATGGAGCACTGGGTGAGCAATTTTTGAATGATTTTGATTGGAATGATTGTCAATTTCATGATGTAACTAACTGTATATCAAACAACATCTTTGGAGGGTCCTCTATATCCATGACATCATTCATTGTGATCAGTCACATGACAAACAACAAAATGATTGTTAAATATAACCTTATGATAAAAGACTCACTTTTTCGTCTCATGTTTTGCATTAAAGAAATAGAATTATCATTTGTTTTCCTTGTTAGCTCAATAAAAAGTTCATTTAAGAGCTTAAGAGAGTTTTTGTTGATTTCATTGAGGTACCTGAGTGTGATTAGGTTTTTAGTTTCATTCCTCCATGAAATCAACAAAAACTCTCTTCATCTCTTACAATTAAATTTCTTGAGGTAAAAATGTAAAGATGTACCCTTAAATCATTTTGGAAACAAAAAAAGTTGTCTTTTCTCTCATAGATAGATGTTAATGAATCTTATTCTGGCCTCCTTTAGATCAATGCTGGGAATCCTGTGTCCACCATTGATGTTGACTTATAGTTACTCCTGTCTTCTCTGTGTGTTCACTGTATAAGGAGAGAAGTTTATTTTTCAAATTTGCAAAAAATAGGGTAGTGTGTTAAGCCATTCACATAAATACAGCATTTTTTGTTGACAGAAAAATGTGTATATGGCATATTTCAAGAACCCTCTTTGCTGTTAATATCTTGGTTAATGAAATTTTGGTTAAGCATGTTCACACAAAGGATGTTAAACACACCTAGTATCAGGAACGCAAAATCTATTCTGATGTTAAACATGGCTCAAGTTGGTAGTTCTCGGGTAAAATTAAGCTTCTTTTACTTTAACAGACAGATTTATGAATATTTAAAAACTATTCCAAAGAACTGTTTTGATAAGAATTTTTTGTAAAAGTAAATGGTATAAAGCTGTTCTTTTTTGGGGTTATTTCTTTTTGACATAATAATAACAAGAGCTGCTTGAGCAGCTCATTTGCTCCACAGGCCTGAATCTACTGATATGTTTAGACGAGAATTTAAGTGAATGAATAAATGTTTATTTCAGGTAAATAAGAGTGTTTAAGTGTGCTGAAATATTTCTGCAATGAAAAATTCAAGATTGATGAATTGATTAGACATGTTTGTAAAGCATTTATGCCCCCCATTATAGCAGTTCAATGGCATTTTCTTTGTCAATAATCAAAAAGCAATAACTAAAAATATATAACAAGTAGCTTGCATACTTTTAGCTCGCCCGGGACGAAAGTCTTGGAAGAACTATTGTCATACCCTTGGATGTCTGTGTCAGCGTCGGTGTCGGCGTCCAAATTAGGTTAAAGTTTTTTCAGCATACCTGAGAATGAAGTGCTCAAGGTGAGCTATTGTGATTGTACAATGTCCGTCATGCGCCGTCCGTTGTGCATTGTCCACAATATCTTTAAACATCTCCTCCTAAACCAGTGGGCCAATCTTGATGAAACTTGGCAGGGATGTTCCTTGGGTCAAGCTCTATCAAAGTTGCTCAAATAAATGAAATCCACCCTTCACTTTCCCTTTACCCTGAACAAAAAGGGTGAAAATATGAAAATCTTCAAAAATCTTCTTCTCTGAAACCAGAAAGCAGACAGCTTTCATATTTGATATGTAGCATCATCTAGTGAACCTCTACCAAGTTTGTACATATCAAGACCCTGGGGTCATATTTGGGCTCCATCCGGGCGCAACCCTTTTTACATGGAATCAAAGAATGAAAATCTTCAGAAATCTTCTTCTCTGAAACCAGATGGCAGATAGCTTTCATATTGGGTATGTAGCATCACCTAGTGGGCCTCTACCAAGTTTTTCATATCAAGACCCTGGGGGTCACATTTGGGCTTTGCCCAAGCGCATCCCTTTTAGCTCTTCTGAGCACAAAGGGTTAAAAATTTAAAATCTTCAAAAATCTTCTCCTCTGAAACCAGAAGGCAGACAGCTTCCATATTTGGTATGTTGCGTCGTCTAGTGGGCCCCTAGCAAGTTTGTTCATATCATGACCCTGGGGTCATATTTGGGCTCCACTGGGGCGCATCCCCTCTAGCACATCTGAGCACGACGGGTGAAAATAGGAAAACCTTCCAAAATTTTCTTCTCGGAAACCAGAGGGCAGACAGCTCTCATATTTAGTTTGTAGAATCATCTAGTGGACCTCTACCAAGTTTGTTCATATCAAGACCTGGGGTCACATTTTGGCTCCGCCCCGTTGCATACTGTTTTACATAGAATCAAAGAGCGAAAAGGCATATCTGTCTTGCTCCTGGCTGAAAACATTCCATGTTAGTGATCTTACGTAGAAATTATCTCCTTTTTGACATCTGCCTATTTGATTTATGTGATGTCCGTCTGTCTGTCCTTCTGTGGACACAAATAGTAGTAAATTTGTGTCGCGAACTCCTCCTTCAGTTTTCCTTCAAAAGCCTTGAAACTTTATAGAAACATTCATCACATGTTGAAGTTTTGCAAGACGCAATTTTCAGGTCCCAACTTCCGCTGGTTCATGAATTATCTCCCCTTGAACTTAGACATTTTTTCCTATTTGTTACCATGTACTTTTCATTTTGTGTCACAAACTCCTACTTCAATTTTCATTCAATAGTTATGAAATATTATACAAACATACATCACATAATGAAGTTTTGCAAGACGCAAATTTCAAGTGTCAACTCTCCCAGGTTCACTACTTATCTCCCCTTGAACTTAACACATTTTTTTCTATTTGTTACCATTTACGTATAATTTTGTGTCGCAAACTCCTCCTTCAATTTTCATTCAAAAGTTATGAAATATTATACAAACATTCATCACAAGTTGAAGTTTTGCAAGACGCAAATTGCAAGTCTCAATTCCCCCTGGTTCATGAATTATTTCCCCTTGAACTTAGACATTTTTTTCTATTTGTTACCATGTACTTATCATTTTGTGTCGCAAACTCCTCCTTCAATTTTCATTCAATTGTAATGAAACATTATGCAAATATTAATCACAAGTTGAAGTTTTGCAAGAGGCTAATTTCAAGTGTCAACTCCACCAGGTTCATGAATAATGTCCCCTTGATCTTAAGACATTTTTTATCTATTTGTTACAATGTACTTATAATTTTGTGACGCAAACTCCTCCTTCAATTTTCATTCAATAGTTATGAAACATTATACAAACAATTATCACATGTTGAATTTTTGCAAGACACAAATTTCAAGTGTCAACTCCCACAGGTTTATGAATTATCTCCCCTTGAACTTAAGACAATTTTTCTTTTTGAACACATATACTTGTAATTTTGTTTCCCAAACTCCTCCTTCAGTTTTCCTTCAAAAGCTTGAAAACATTTATCACATGTGTCAGTTTTGCAAGACGCAATTTAGAGGTCTCAAATCCAAGAGTTATCTTTATATTTGAAGCATTCTTTGCTTCTTCTGTCAAAGTATTTCATTCTCTGAAAGCACTTGCGGGGGTATTAAGTCACATTCAGTGACAAGCTCTAGTTTCAAAATGACCTTGAGATATTGACCTTGACTTTTTAAAAAAAACTTTTACCAAAAACTTAAATCGAAAAAAACTTAAACCAATAAACTTTAACTTTGCTAAACTTTCTGAATGCTTTACCTAGGGACATCATTACTTCATATATGCACTCACCAGGTGATATGCTTACACCAGGGACCAAGTGCCTTGACATTTTGACCTTGACTTTGACTTTTATGGACTTAAAAAACTTTATCCAAAAACTTAAACCTTGCTTATATTTTTCTAATGATTTTATCTAGGGACATCATTTCTTCATATACACACTCTCTAGGTGATAGGCTTTCACTGGTTACCAAGGTCCTTGACATTTTGACCTTGACCTTGACCTTTTATGGACTTGGAAAGACTTAAACCAAAAACTTAAACCAAAAACTTTAACCTTGCTTGTATTTTTTAATGATTTTACCTAGGGACATCATTACATCATATACATTCACTAGGTTATAGGCTTTCACTGGTTACGCAGTCCTTGACATTTTGGCCTTGACCTTTTATGGACTAAGAAAAACTTAAACCAAAAAACATTAACATTGCTTATATTTTCTGATTGTTTTACCTAGGAACATCATGACCTGATACACAAACTCACCATGTGATAGGCTTTCAACAGTAACAAAGGTCCTTGATAGTTTGACCCTGACCATTTATGTACTTATAAAAACTTTAACAAAAAAATCTTTAACCTTGCTAATATTTTCTGAGTGCTTATACCTATGGCCATTATACCTTTGTTTCTTTCTTATTTTAAATCAGACTGATATACATTAGATCATGGACTTTAACAAAAAAATTGACCTTAAACTTAGATCTTTGGTCAAGTGCTGTTTGTGACAAGCAGCAGTTTGGGCGAGCTACGTTGTCTGCTGACAACTCTTGTTGAGATAAGCTCTGGACAAAGAAACGGGCTACAGACTGTCCAACAAGTTCAGAGCAATATAGAAAATTGACCTCTGCTTGTCAAAATACATATTTTGTCTTCCAACACTAATAATTTTGTGCAGTCTGATAAAGGGTCACCAAAAGAACATTTCATTCAAATGTGGTTGCTATCCATTAATTAGGTTCTGAGAAAATCATTTTTCGAAGTTTCCACTATAGAACATAAAGAGAAATGACCTCCGCCCATAAAAGACATATTTATCATCTGAGCACTAACGTTTTTTGCAGACTGATAAATGGTAACTGAATGGTCATTCCATTGAAATTTGGTTGATATCCATCATGTTTTCTGAAGCATTGAGTTAATATGTTTAAAGTCATATAAAATTGAAAAACAAAAACACTGATCTGAATTAAGTTTTAATAGCATTTCAATTGTGTATGACATGAAAAAAAGAAACTGTTTCATTTCATTTCTAGTAAATACCATAAAGAATCTAATGAAATGGTCAAATTGAAAGACTTTCAATACACAGTATATCTTTGGGTCCGTGATTTGATGTATTTAATATAGGATAGGCATTTATTATAGCACTGATATTTATGGTAATTGTTTCAAAGTTATATATTTAAGTTCTCATTTCACTAAATTGCTTTTCTCATATCAATAACAGACGACACCTGCGTCCTCCTCGTGAGTACAATCATGTTGTCCAAAATAGGGTTTGGAGCAGTCCAAGATGGAATATTCCGTACCAGTGCAGTTCACCTTACTTAGTAGGATACGATCACTCCCCGGTCCGAATACAGCCATATGCTCGGCCCGACCACCATTACTGAAAAAAAAAGAAAATACTCATTTTTAGCTCACCTGAGCACGAAGTGCTCAAGGTGAGCTATTGTGATCGTACAATATCGGGCGTCCGTTGTCAGTCGTGCGTTGTGTGTCTTGCGTCTTCCACAATTTCTTAAAACATCTTCTCCTCCTAAACCAGTGGGCCAATCTTGATTAAAATTGGCAGGGATGTTCCTTGGGCAAAGCTCTACAAAAGTTGTTCAAATAAATGAAATCCACTCTTGACTCTCCCTTAACCCTTAACAAAAAGGGTGAAAATAGGAAAATCTTTAAAAATCTTCTTCTCTAAAACCAGATGGCAGACAGCTTTCATATTAGGTATGTAGCATCATCTAGTGGACCTCTACCAAGTTTGTTCATATCAAGACCCTGGGGTCGTATTTGGGCTCCACCCTGGCACAACCCTTTTTACATAGAAATATAGAGGGAAAATCTATAAAAATCTTCTTCTCTGAAACCAGATGGCAGACAGCTTTTAAATTTGGTATGTTGCATCAGGGTAAAAAAAGAAAATCTTCATAAATTGTCTTGTCTGAAACCAGAGGGCATGTAGCTTTTAAATTTGGTATGTTGCATCATCTAGTGGGCCTTTACCAAGTTTGTTCATAATAAGCCCCAGGGGTCATATTTGGGCTCCACTCGGGCGCATCCCTTAGCTCATCTGAGCATGTTGGGAGAAAACAGAAAAATCTTCAAAAATCTTCTTCTCTGAAACCAGAGAGCAGACAGCACTCATATTTAGTATAAGGCATCATCTAGTGGACCTCTACCAAGTTTGTTCATATCAAGACCCTTGGGTCACATTTTGGCTCCACCCGGGTGCATCTTTTTTTTTTACATAGAATCAAAGAGTGAAATGGCATATCCTTCTTGCTTTTGGCTGAAAACATTCCATGGTATTGATCTTATGAAGAAATTATCTCCTTGTTGACATCACTCTATTTAAATAATGTGGTGTGCCAGGGGTCAAAGAGACTCGGGTGAGCGATCTAGGACCATCATGGTCCTCTTGTTAACGAGACTGACTGAGACAAGAAATTCAGAAAAAAATTGGGAACTGTTTTTAGATTCATATATTTCAGAAAAACTACCTTTTTCTGACAAAAATCCTCCCAGACGCACCTTGTTGGAAATGAAAAGACCCTTTAGAAAATATAGAAATTGCTTGTTACAAGCGATTTCTTTTTTTTATCCGCAGTGTAGTCCCCCTCCTCCCCTTATAAAGATTTAAAAAAACAAAACTTAAAACTGTCGTGGGTTCGATCCCCGACGGGGGCACTCATCCTTTTTGACTATGTATCTGCTAGCCATGGAATGCTATTAGGTGCTCCAGTCGCCGCGATATGATTGAAATAATGTTAAAAGCGGCGTAAAATCTCATTTAACCAAACAAATAGAACTGTCGTTTACCAGTCAAAAATTTTGTCGTCTAGTATGTGTTAAGCAGTATCTTTGCTAGCTAAGTATGTTACCTACTATAACTGGTTATGGAAACATTGTGGAAATTGTCTTAAGATTAAGCAGACAAAAATCACAACGTGAACATTGCCCACCGGACCAACCCCTACCATTTAAAAATCTAAAGAGGAGGAGAGGCAAAAAATATTTTATCGGATTAGAAAAACCGTCACCCGCAAAACAAAGAATTAACGTTATGGTTAATGTATGAGATAAATGTTGCTACTTGAGTTAAAATAAAACCATTTTGTTTGGCAAAAAACGACGTATCCTTACACCTCGTGAGTAACTTCTGTATCTATGCCTGATCTTGTTTAAAGAATGCCAATTCAAACTTCATTTCTCCAACTACGGCGATATCTCACACCCCGTGAGTAACTTCTGTATCTATGCCTGATCTTGTTTAAAGAATGCCAATTCAGACTTCATTTCTCCAACTACGGCGATATCTCACACCCCGTGAGTAACTTCTGTATCTATGCCTGATCTTGTTTAAAGAATGCCAATTCAGACTTCATTTCTCCATCTACGGCGATATCTCAATCAATTGATGACCGTGTTCAAGAGTGAAAATAATTTGCTCATGTGCCTCCAGCCTGCATGAAATTAATATCCGGAATAGGTACATTGATTGACCAGAATTTTTTGTGTTCATCAAGGAATGGCAATTGTGCATTCAGCAAACTTTGAATGAATTTAATGATGGTCAGTTGGACAACATTCAACCCTTAATGAACCGCAATGGGGAAAGGAAGGGCTTTTTGACAAGAACCCGAATATTTTTAAGAATGAAAATGTGTATTTTGATAAAAACGGCAATATTTTAACACTGGTTTAATGCGACGGATACGCCTTGAAGATGACATGTCGGGCAATGATTTGGAATCGCCGGGAAATGATGACGTGTAGGCGTGTCCGACAATGAATAGCATAAAGATGGAAACAACTTACGTGAATCCCATCATTCTACAGGCGACGCTAGCATCTTTATCATCCCAGTCGTTATCACAGATGGTTCCCCATTCACCACGATGTGATATCTCTACACGACCATGTTTGTTGTCTGGTCCCCCAACCACACGAATAGCTAGATTTAAAAAATATAGATAAACAATACAACTGAATTTGTTGCAAGTCATCTTTCTAAAACGAAAAAAGAAACATAATAATGACTGATGTTCTACTCATGGACGGCACATGAACATGATTAAAAGATGTCCACTAGAAGATACCACGTGACAAATGAGCCTGTGCGTGAAATTTCCAACAATTTCAAATATGCGTAGAGCAAAGCCTCTGACCAGTCTGTGCATCCGCACAGTCTGACCAGAGACTTTACTATGCGCTTTATAGATAGATAAGGTCTCAAAGTATCTTTAGACTATCAGGTTATTTGATATATACAGTGTGCGGCTGTCTATGCTACTCAATGTTTGTACCTCACGAAAATTTCAAAATGTGGGAAATGTCACGCACAAGCTCAACAATACCCTGTGTCATCTATCTTAGTTTTAGGTCAGACAGTTCCAAAAAGATTTAGCAATCACTTACCAATTTCACATTTTACTGTGGCGACATGACCAGTTGCACAGAGTGACGCACTCGACAAGTCTGTATGTTCGCAGTCGAAGATAGAGGACTCAGTCCCGTCACATTTCATGTTGCTCATTAGATACGGTAGACTAGAAACAGTCGGGATCCATACTTGGCCTGATCTAAATCATCGAAAAAAAATGAGAGTGGTAATGTCACATTTCGGCAACCAGAAAGATCAACCCAGCGTTCAGAATAACAAAACGATACTTAATGCTTACAGCTTTATACCCAGCTTTGCACCTGTACTTGCGTGCAAAAAAACTGGGTATAACTCTTCTATTCACTTGAAATACTTGACAAAAGAGAAATTCCATAATTAAGCAGAAAAAATGAGTTTTGAAATTGAAAAATACAATCAGGATAAAAAGTAACGTCGGGTACCCTTTTCATAAGTCTAATTATTCATAATGGCTATTTAGATGGTTAAATATTGGATACCTAATATTTTCTTGCAATAGAATTGGGTTATAACATATTTGAATCTCTCTTTTCCTTTGTTTAGGCAGGAATTTACACGAAAAAAGTGCATGTCGAAATTAAAAAAAAAAAGATAAAAAAAATATCATGGAATTACATTTAAAATAATTTGCAAGACTTTGTTACAAATGAACATTTTTTTTAGATAAGTAAACAAATTCAATGTCTCTTGTCAACAAAGAAAAATAAAGTTTTCGTAAGAATAAAACAATATGCATCAAAGCAAAGCTAAAGGACCAAGCTTTGTTTATTTGGGGTGTATTGTGGTCTATTATGTGACAAATATGCTAGATGATATCTTTTTTATGCATAGCAAAGTCAAAAAATTTAAGCGACGTTGGAAACTCAATTTTTGCCTCTGAGTTTACTCAAACTATCGATTTGGAAGCAAAGTAATTGTTACAATTAATATTTAACTAAGTTAATATTTCAATTGAATGATTCATCATATAGTATTACTGCAGAATTATAGCTTTAATATCAGTTTTAAGAGCAAATTCTCAGATTAGTAAAGGAATGTTTTTATAATCTCTGGTCCTTGGTGGTATAAGCTGTTATTTTCGACACGACAGGTCATTACTTATAATGCAATACGGATTTCGACGAGTTTACTGATAATAATATTTGTCTCTATAAAGTATCTACGATATTATCATATCAAAAATCAATAGATGTATTCATAGTATTTCTAATTGGTTATATATACACTGATTAATTGTTGGCGTTGAAGAATCGCCACATTTCGAAAATTAAATAAATAAAAATGGCTTTCGCACAAAATCTTTTTCCGTATCACCGTTTCAACTACTCAATAATACTTACTCGAATCTCATCATATCACCACTTTATTTCAAGTTATGTATGATTACATACTCAAATACCATCATGTCACCACTTTATTTCAAATAATGAATGATTACATACTCATATACCATCATGTCACCACTTTATTTCAAATAATGAATGATTACATACTCAAATACCATCATGTTATCTCCTTATTTCAAGTTATGTATAATTACGTACTCAAATACCATGTTACCACCTTATTTCATTTATTTATGTATATTTACATACTCAAATACCATCAAGTTATCACTTTATTTCAAGTTGTGTATAATTACATACTCAAATCCCATCATGTTACAGAAGAGATTAGCATCCTCTTGACCCCAGCCGGCGTCACATATCGTCCCCCATCTACCCCTGACGTACACTTCGGCTGTACCCATATACTCGGACCCGTGGGTAATTCGGACTGATAGGTAGTCTGGAATAAATAGAGCCAATCAATCGTGTTTAATTAGGAAAACTTGATGATATTTTTTATGAAAATTCCAAAAATCTCTGACGTACACTACAGGACTGATGTATACGAGGGTTGTTCAAATTGTATTCGGCTTAGGTAAGTTAATCATTAATTATAAAACGTTATGCGAAAAGGGTACATGTATATTAAAGGGACATTTTATATGCATAAGCATGCCAAAAACTAAGGCAATCGAAAGATATATATTGGTTTCATAAGCGAGTAGTACATGACGTTGGCAACGTTGTCGGAAATTCAGAAAATTGCTGTTGTGACAATTTAGCTTGTCACAGCTCGTTATTCATGGACGAATGGAGACTTTAATCTTCCTGTCCTGAAATTGTGTTTTATGATTTTTATGGAATTAGAATCAAATTGTACGAAATCAAAGTTCTCAGAACGGAACCTCTTTGTAAATCTTCAAAGACTCGACAATCGACGTCCCTGCAGTTGCCCGAATAAGTTTCTGTCTGTCCATTCATCCCATATCTTTTCTATTTATATTACGGAGCTTCGAAACCCCTTTACATTTGGAAAGAAAAATTTTGGAAGAAGAAATTTTCCCTTTTCAGCGTGATGAGCATTTAATCTATGTCTTTAAGGTATTTCTTCTCAATTTCGGAAAAAAAATATTGGCCTAAATTCCGAACAGTCAGATGTTGTCGTGTAGAGCGTTTCGAGCGTTCACCTTGCCACTATTCAAACGAGTCTTATCGAAAAATTTACGACCAAATTACTTTAAATTAAGACATGCCTTACATAACACCTTTTCCTGCAACCTAATAAAATTTTCAAGTTAACAACTGACAGAAGAGAAAACAAGATGCCCAAAAGGGTCTGTATGGCTCCACTGGTTTCATCATCTCAAGATTTGAAAGAGAGATATTGAAAATAGAAGGTAATAAAAAAAACATCATTCAGAAGGAACTCAAGCCCGACTCTGCCACGCCCATATATATTGGTAAAACAAAATTTCGCGAACGATTTTTGAAAACGTTCGTCAGAGGAACATTCTGGTAAAGTTTCATTGAAATTGGCCCAGTGGTTAAGGAGGAGATAACTTTCAACGATTTCGGGCTCAAAATAAGCCCCGCCCTGCTACGCCCATATTTACGGGCCAATCAAAAATTCATGAACTATTTTTGAAAAGGGTCACCCAAGAAACATTCTTGAAATCAGCCCAGTGGTTCAGGGGGAGATGTCGATCAAAGATTTCGGGCCCAAAATAAGCCCCGCCCTGCCACGCCCATATTTATATCCAATCAGTATTTCATGAAGAATTTTTGAAAAGGGTCATCTAAGGAACAGTCTGTTTAAGTTTCATCGAAATCGGCCTAGTGGTTCAGGAGAAGATGTTGTTAAAATTTCTCGGGCTCAAAAAAAAGCCCCCCCCCCTCCCCTCTGCCACGCCCATATTTATGATCCAATCAAAATTCCCCCCCCCCCTCCCCTCTGCCACGCCCATATTTATGATCCAATCAAAATTTCATGAACAATTTTTCAAAAAGTTCGTCCAAGGAACATTCTGGTAAAGCTTTATTGAAATCGGCCGAGTGGTTCAGGAGGAGATAACTTTCAAAGATTTCGGACTCAAAATAAGCCCTGCCCTGCCAAGCACATATTTACAGGCCAATCAAACTTTTATGAATAATTTTTGAAAAGGGTCGCCCAAGGAATATTCTGGTAAAATTTTATTTTAATCGGCCAAGTGGTTCAGGAGTAGATGTTGTTAAAAGATTTCTGGCTCAAAATAAGCCCCGCCCTTAGGTCCGATTTTCTTGAAACTTGACAGGTATATTCTCCTCCTCATTACGGAGTGCAGTGAGCAAGAACGATAACTCTACCTGGCCTATTTTTTTGCGTTTTTCATACTTGGATCTTGTCCGGAGTATGTCTTTAAAAGTATTGGAGCTATGAACATGAAATTTCATTGTAAGACAGATCTCATCAATCGGAAATGCAGTGCAAAATAGTCATAACATTACCTGGCTTTTTTATTTATTGCCCTTTGTTATTCTTCATGCTTGAACTTTATCTCTTATAGTATATGAGCCTGATCATGATAATAATATACTCCTACTATAATTATTCTTCTGTTTGTCTTCACAAAAAATTGTCTAAAAGATATTTATTTAAAATCACTTCAATTCTACTCTTTACCCAAAGTTACATCAAGCTGTGTGACGGGCGTATCTTGTGACAATATGGCACTTTGTTCTTTATGTAAACATAGATTTACAAAGAAAATACTTACCAACTTCTTTCCTAAGTTCAGAAATCGTTTTCCTCTCATTTTCTAAATTCTGTTGAATGAGTGCATCTTGAGTTTGCACGGCAGCCATTTGGCTTTTTAATTCCTGCACCTGAGAATACATCGAGGTCACACAATTTGGCGCAACGATATCTAGTTCGGCGGCGCATTTCTCTTCCAAACTTTGCTGTATAAATTGCCTGGCAGCCCCGAAAAGAGCGTCTGACGTCGCTAGCATGGCAGCCAGAGCGATCACTGATAAAACCATCATCTTCGTCATCGTGAGATTTGATTTGTCGGATTTGAAATTCCCTGAAAAGGATGAATAATCTGAATAATCAGAATAATAAGATATATAATTGAGGATCGAGAATCATTTGAAAAGCCTTGAACTAAACTTTTATTTGTTTTATCAGAAGTACCCACAAAACGCCAAGATGACGTCAGTGATGTCTTCATTTACGTCATAAGGTTTTCTTATATAACCTTAAAAATTTTACAATGACGAAATTGTCGAAGTTGTCAGAATTTCTACGAATATAGGATATCTCTTTCTAATTTTTTACTGAACATTGAATACAATGCATCTAGAACTTTTGCCTTTATATTCCTTAGTACAAGAGAAATGGAAAAGTGCGTTAAAAGAGGAACAGGAATCCAATTATTAAAAATTCGCGTGCACGTCAGACCTTGCCTTCGTCACTTTTTAAAAATGGAGGGATCACTTTGAGCCCTAATTGGTACTATTGTATCTTTAATAGGGCTCGATATTTATAGATATTATTTTGAAAATCCTGGGGAAAATTTAGTTAATATTCACATATCTTTTAAAAACCGACCATTTTTTTTCTTTTTGTCCGATTTTTTGTCTAAGTTCTATTATAAAGATTATTTCAAAAATTTAATCGAAGCTTATATAAATGAATATGGCTGCTAGAATCGAACAATTTCAGACATATTTCTAAATAATAATCCCTTTTAAATATTGTAGTTTCACTGTAAAGAAATGCTTACCTTTCTTTTAGCTGAGAACCCCGCGACTTGTGCATTGCCTAGGCTCGACTGAATTATATATACATTGGAGGATGAGTGCGAGGCAGGGTAACCAAGGAAAAGATGTTATAAATTACGTATGTCTGCATTCTGAGTCAGTTTTATAAAAATCACCTTATTAGTATATGAGGAATGAGGAAGAAGTCGCATAAGAGGATTGGTGGGTCAAAAACCCAACCTGTCCTACGCTCTGGATGCTATTTTGCTTGAAGACGCTTTAAAAAGTTATCCGCTCTGCACCTGAGTTCACTTGCAAAGCCAAGTACCATTTCGTAATCTTTTTATCTTCGAGGTTTAGGAGCTGATTTTAGCCTGTGAGTTCTAAGTCCTACAAGACAGTCAGAGGTATAAGTATAAACTTTTATTAACTATACAAATATCCGTTTGATAACATTCCATATGATATTTTTGTATGATATCACATGGATATTTTTAGAACAATGACATAATGCAGTTATTTTTAGAAACTTGCAGTTCTGTTAGAAACATCGGCGAAAACAAGGCAAACAGTGGTTATAAGACAAATGTAATACATGTACATACTTAGTGTATTGTATGAACAAATGTCTAAATCAGTTGTGGGAATTGATAATTGTCTCGGCAGAGTCTCGAGAATTATCAATTTTCCCAACCTCGATAGATATTATTTTCTCATATAAAACACTTAGTACGTACTATAAATCTAGATTCGTAAGAATCTATTTCAAATCGGATAGAAAACGTATTTTCGTAATCATCTAGGTCATTCTTTTTCCGGCGTCTATGATCTCAATACACTTATAAACGTGTTGTTATCGATCGCTAGAATTGTTTGGCTGAAATTGAAAGTATTTTGTGGACATTAAAAAAAGAGAAAAAGGAAGAAAGAAAAAAAAACAGAGAGAGAGAGAGAGAGAGAGAAATCCTCGTACATCCCATGAAATCAACTGTTTTAATTACGTGTTAAATCTCTTCAAATTTGCAGAGGCTAACCGTGATATCGTAAGGAACGTTTTTGGAAAAAATGAGCCAGTCCCGTTAATTATCACCAAGTATGACATCAAAGAGGCTTTCAAAAAAAAAAAAAAAAACAATCCCTTTTAAACTAAAGATTCGTTAATTTTACCGGATTTTCTTCAAACTTGCGTAGAATGATCGTACCAGCATAAGAATTTATAACTCACCTGAGCACGAAGTGCCCAGCGTGGGCTATTGTGATCGTCCAATGTTTGTCGTTCGTCGTCCACAATTTCTCTAATTATCTTCCCACACCTAAACCGGTGGGCCAATCTTGTTGAAACTTGACAGGGATGTTCCTTGGGTGAAGCTCTACCAAAGTTATTGAAACTTTTGAAAACCAACCTTAACTCAGGTTGCCATTGCAACAAAAAGGGTTATAATAGGAAAAAACTTCAAAAATCTTCTTCCATGAATCCAGACGGCAGACAGTTTTCATAATTGGTATGTAGCATCATCTAGTGAACCTCTACCAAGTTTGTTCATATTTTGACCCACCTTGGGTCATATTATGGCTCTAGCAAACTACAAAATCTTTAAAATAAATCTCCCTTCATATTTTGTACGTAGCATAATCTAGTAGAACTATATCAATTTTGTTCATATCAGCCCCCTAGGGTAAAGTTTGGGCTCTATCCAGGCCTATACCTTTTTAAATATAAAATCAATGTACAAAAATCTTAAAAAAAATTGTTTATCTGAAACGAGACGGCAGGGGTCCTTTATATTTGGTACGTAGCATTATGTAGTGGAACTTTACAAATTTTGTTCATATCATACCCCTGGGGTACAATTTGGGCTTGGTACACGTGTATCCCATTTCAGATATATGTAATACAGACTTAGTGTTTTCATGAAATAAAATATCTAACGAGGTTGGGAGAATTGATAATTGTCGAGGCTCTGTCGAGACATTTATCAATTCTCACTACATCGTTAGATATTTTTTCATACAATGCACTTAGTACGTATTATATTTATCTTATAACTTCTATTTGTTTTGTTTTCGTCGATTTTTTTTAACTGAAATGCAAGTTTCTAAAAATAACCACAATATATCATTGTTCTAAAATAACTATGTAATATCATAAAAAATATCATACGGGTTGTTATCACACGGATATGTGTATAGTCATAAGATAAAGAAACCAAGACTACTCTGAACATTTTCTTCTCTGAAACTGAAATCCTTTAGATTTTGCGTGTAATATTAAATAGTGGATCATATCTACCAATGTTGTTCATGTCATGCAGCACCTTAGGCCATATTTGGTCTCTGAATGGATCCACCCCATTTGACTTAGACAGAAAAGAAGAAATCTTGAGAACTTGTTCTCTGGAACCAGAAGGCAATGGCTTTTCGTAATAGTGTCATTTAATTGAATTTCACCAAGTTTTTTCATGACATTCCCCTATTTTCATATAAGGGCTGTTCTGAAAACATTCCATGATATTGATTTTATGCAGAAACCATCTCTTTTTTTTTTGTCATCTTCCTATTTAATTAATGTGATGTCCCAGGGGTCAAAGTGACTGTGACTCAAGTGAGCGATCTAGGACCATCAATGCCCTATTTTTCCTCTTTGATATTGTTCTGGACACGAGATAATAAAATTCAAGTGGGATATAAGTACCCAAACTTCATATTGAGTTTAAGCTATAATTCTATTGCAATGCTAAAATACGTGTAGATGTGTAAACCTAAACGATTATATACTTAGCAACACTAGAAATTTATCACAAATAATAATTACAATATTTTGTTAAATATATATCTCAATGCAAATACACTGCTTAGTTAATAAATAACTGATTAATACACATTCAGACATAGAAGTAAATTCTACGAAGAATATTCAAAAGGAAGATGTATTTTGAAGATCCAATGGTATTTCGGGTGGTGCCCTTCTTGTTACGCTTTGTATACATTGTACTATTAAGTTGTGACAAAAAACAACTTTTTAATAGTGTCGCTATGCTAATACATTTTATTTATCTTCATCTAAATTCTGAATTGAGAAAATTCCCAGGCTAATTTAAAGAATCTTCGTAATATTTTGTATTGAGTAGGCCTTTTCCAGAAAAAGATTTCGTCGTGGACATTTTGTCTTATTTGTACATGTTTGATCGTAGGTGATCCTTATTTACAGATATTTCAAACGACAAATGGAGATTAGCACAAGTAGAGAAATAACCAAGTGATATGATAAAAAGAAAAATATGCGAAATAAAAAAAGTGCATGACTTCCCCAATTTGTAAGGCTGACGACATACCATTGCTTGACCCAGTATCCAGGAAAGGGCGCGTAGTGGGTTTGAAAAAAAATGAAGGAAAGTCGTGTGAAAATATATTAACCCTTCTCGTGCTGTTTACGGCAAATTCCTGTTTTTCATAAAACTTTGATATCGATGGCTCAGTGCGAAACAGTTGTAACTGCCTATATGTTTATAGGCAGTTACGACTGTTTCGCTCTGAGCCAACGATATAACAAAGCGTCGCTACGTTTGCCTCTTGAAGGACCTCGTATGGGGTGTTTATTTCATTTACTTTCAAAATTAATGAATCAAGCCTCAAGACGGCTTTCTACTCTGGTAATGTGGAAAACATCCACTGGTCGATCTGTCTGTCATATCTGTATTCAACAGTCAAACAGCCTTAATTAACGTTATTCCAAAACGTCAATTGAAGCCCGATTTAAGCAAAACTGACGCGTCATTTCCCTATACTGATATGGCGGCCAGTCGAACGAAACACATACACGCACGCACACACACAGAATCGTTAGGTTATTCGGGAACCATCGGCGATTTTTCGGAATAGACATCGGGAATATTGTGGGCGCATCAATAAAAAAAGTAGTTTCGCACGTGGGTTTAAATGACGTCACTATCATCAAGATAACTTTGAGTGAAACAAAATCGACGAAAAATTGTTACGTATACGTAAATTGTTATCAAATTATAATGTGCGAAAAATCTCCACATACTATCGAAGAGCACTTGTATTTCTTTAAGCGTATTGCCCAAAGTACAAACTGAAGTCGAATTACATAAAAATGACCGAAAATTACTACACTAATGTCCGAGGTACTTTCCAGTTTACGTACGCTGATTATTGTTCGGGAAAGCAAACTCTGTATTTCGGTACTGGTGAGCGATGACAGAAAAATGACTTCAAAAATGGACTATATGGTTCATCTCGCATTTCAAACTTTTTCCTAAACGTTTTGTGTTAAGTAATGATGAGAGTACTTGTTGATTTTATAAAGGTATTAATCTTAAACCCTTACCACACTGTATCAAAACGCAAAGCGAATTCATACATGAGTATGATTAGGTTTTTAGTTTCATACCCCCATAAAACCAACAAATATTCTCTTCATATCTTACAATTTAATTTCATGAAGCAAAGATCTAAAGATGTGTCAACATTGGGCAGTTCATTTATGGGACTACTTTTTGCGGAAGCGTACAAAAAAGCTGGGTAATCAGAATTAATATCATTGAAAATAAAAGCGTATCAGAATGCGCGAAATCTAATTGAATCAACTATAATTAGATAATTTCAGTATAACAACGTTTCACAGCCTTATACATAGACTCAGAAACAATATTTGTGATTTCACTTTTAGTTCATCAAGCTAATCACGGTCATACCGCAGTTGGTGGCGCATCGGACTTTCATGCAAAGGTTCCCGGATTCGATCCCTGAAAGTGGCAAACCTCCTTTCTAAGAAGTGTCTTCCACCTACGGGTTAATAATTATATCTTCACCTATATGGGATAGCAGTCGAAGGTTAGTGAACGATGAAATTGCATTACTGGTGTGAATAATACCAGGAACCTATTGTTGGGTGCTCCAGCAGCCGCGATGTGGCTGAAAGATTTTGTTAAATCAAGGTAAAGACCCATTCGAACAAACAAATAGTTCAGGAAGTAACGCCATTGATTATACCTACGCGGAATAAGAAAGACCGAATCAAGCAGTCTTCTGTAAAGTTTTATTTATCTTTTAAGTGGTTTCCAAGGGCGTAACTATCATTACGCAAATGCGTAGTAGAAATAAATCCTCTTTCGAATAATGTTTGCTGGTGAATGATCATAACATTAAAACTAC
This sequence comes from Fragum whitleyi, assembly GCA_948146395.1. Lineage (NCBI taxonomy): Eukaryota > Metazoa > Mollusca > Bivalvia > Cardiida > Cardiidae > Fragum > Fragum whitleyi. The sequence goes on from OX411554.1 coordinate 52,782,008, forward strand.
AGCTTATTCAAGCTGTAGTTACGATGTTTTGATTATTCACCGACGCTCATATCACAGAAATAGGGAACGGACGGAGGACATTCATCTTTTGTCATAGTCCACATTTCGTTTTTATCCTTTATACTCTATGCAGGTCGCATTCTAAGTGCGTATGAATTTCAAAATCCTAGATTCGCCTATGGTTTTGCCGTAGAAAATGTTATGAAATACGTTACCTTACTCACGCGGAAACGTTTCTGTATTTGAAAATTAGAAATGCAAACACGGCGACATTGTTTATACAACACAATTATGCCCGGTCCAAACAAAAAAGTGAATGTTCTTTCCGTTAAAAGCTGATAAAGTATGCTTTTGTTTACAACTTCTCAATTAATCTTTTTTAGTGCATTCCTGATGTACAGGCTAAAGTGCGACCAGTACGGAATGCTCAAATATACTAATCAAAATTTAGACCACGCTTGAAGCGAATTGGCCAATCAGAAAACAGTATTTCAAAAATATATATCACAGATACAACTCCGAGCGTTGTATTTACAGATATACGGTGGTAGTGAGCCTTGCACGTGAATCTCGACAGGTTTCTGGGCCGAGTCATTTCAAAAGGATGACGAGCAATTTATACAGCTATTTTCCAAAAGACAGTCGCAAATGTGCAAAAGATCTGAAAATGGTAACGGAAATATATTCATAAGTAATTTCAGCATATTCACACTTGATAAGAGTAATATCACAGCGAGATTTACTCTTTTTCATTATTTAGAGGTTCGGGTAAAAAATGCAGATAATGTTAGAAAAGCGTGGTCTAAGTCAGATAGAAAATCTCGTGCCGCGGTATATGGGAAATAGACACTCGCTAACGCTCGTGTCTATTTCCCATATACCACGGCTCTCGTTTTCTATCCTATACATGTCCTCTGGCATGGACATTAACGCATCTTGTCCACAAAAATGCAAAAAATGCTTTTGGTTGTTTTTATCCTCATAGTGCAAGGTTCAATTACGTTCAAAAGGTATTGAGATTTGAAAGATTCAATAGACTTTCTATGATTGTTTTCAGTGTTATGTGTTCTTAACTTCTCCTTTTCGTGAAAAATTAAAACAGAACCTACGAAAAGAAGTAAAGAAGTACTCAAATAAATGAGCGCGCGCTTTTCGCAAACTTTCAAATTGACATCAAGTCTCCTTTTTCCGTGACGAGTCTTCAGGGGAAAAAAATGTTTTACTTAGTAAATTGAATGTGCTAAGTATTAAGTAATTTTGCTAAATGGTGGTAGAGAAGTATCTTGAGGTGGACGCAATGACAAACGCACAGACAAAGCGATATACTTAAAAGAAGTTCAGGCTATAATTTTTGTGACTTTTTACCCACGTTACTTTATGACGATTTAGGTATCAGGATGATCTATAAGCCTATAGGATTTCAGACTGGCTTTATTCCCCCCCCCCCTTTATCTGGCTCCTGACAGGGATTGAAAATATCAATAAAATTGACTTTCCATGGTCCTCGTTTCCCAATATGGATTACATATAACGACCTTTCAGGTTTAATTTCAAAATTTACTATGGCTGAATGACCCACAGTAATCGAAAAATGAATATGAAACTTAAAATATTTTTTCTGATAGATTTTTACAAGATGGCGACTACATAAAGTGGATACTTTCAATATTTGTGAATTGAGTTCATTTTTTTTTATATCTTGTTTTATTTTTTTATCATACATGTAATGTGAACAGCATACCCGCGTTTTTGTCCAGTATAACTGTTTTAGAAAGAGATAAAATCGATATTTATCAACATCGGGAAATTGAAAAGATGAATGCTTCGGGAATTATTTTGGAATGAAATTGAATGAGTGTGTGGAGCGAGTTTTGAGTGAAATTAAAAGGAGGTAATCCAAAATCGCTAATTTTGTTCAAGATGAAAAAAAATAGCGATTTCTTTTTACCTCAATTCAATAAAATGTGCATACAAGACCTATAAATAGCTCCCTTTTTATTCAAGAATCAATCAGACGCTAAGAGCTTAAAAACGTCAGTGAAATCGCAATTTTTCCTGGCTATATTTTTATATTAAACGTTTTTGAATGGTTTGAGTGTGTGTTTGTAATGAAAGAATGGAGCGATGAATGAGCGATTTAGAATGGTTTTGATTGAGATGAATGTCAATTTCACGATATTATTAAATGTAATTCGATTTTGTTCGAGACAAGCCGGTCGTAACCTCTTCCTGAATAATAATGTTATCAAGCTCGCCAAGGCTTGCATTATTACTTACTCTGTCTCATTCTAGATCATCCCTGTGTTCAGGATGTCAAAACGGTGCATACAGTTTTCCAATTGAACCCCTGCTTTTCACGTGCACTTGCGTGCACCGTTTTGTGATCCTGAACGCAGGGCAGCTTGTTTCGAACAAAATCTCATTATATATCGTAAATGTCTCACAGCTACCCTTAGCATCCATTACAGATATTCTTTTCCTTGTAGGATAACTATTCATATGACGTCATCGTCACGTCATCTCATAAACATTATCGCAGAATTTCTGTAATTTATGCGTTCATAAATTAGGATAAAATGTAGGCCTACAAAAAGTATGTTGATGCAGCCAAAAAGACCGTCATTCGATTTTCTTTTAGACAAGCTAATCTAAATCACAACTACAGTAAAAAAAAAAAAAAAAAAACAAGAGGACCATGATGTTCCTAGATTGCTCACCTGAGTCTCTTTGACCCCTGGAACATCACATTGATTAAATAGACGGATGTTAACAACGAGATAATTTCTACATAAGATCAATACCATGGAATGTTTTCAGCCAAGAGCAAGAAGGATGTGCATTTTCAATCTTTGATTCTATGTAAAAAGGGTTGCGCCCGGATGGAGCCCAAATATGATTCCATGGTTTTGATATGAATAAACTTGGTAGAGGTCCACTAGATGATCCTACATACCAAATATGAAAGCTGTCTGCCTTCTGGTTACAGAGAAGAAGATTTTTGAAGATTTTCCTATTTTCACCCTTTTTGTTAAGGGTAAAGGGAAAGTTAAGGGTAGAATTCATTTATTTGAACAACTTTGGTAGAGCTTGACCCAAGGAAAATCTCTGACAAGTTTCGTCAAGATGGCCCACCGGTTTAGGAGGAGAAGATAATTATTGCATTTTGCATAAAGAAATTGTGGACGACGGACGGCGGACGACGGACATTGTACGATCACAATAGCTCACTTCGTGCTCAAGTGTGGTAAAAGTATAAAGCCCCTAAGGTTCCCTTCATAATTTACCGATTCCTGACTCAAATCAGTTCACGTTGTATCAAAGAAATTCGCATAACAGATTAGGTATGTATGTCGCCGTAGTATATATAGCATGATAGATTTTATTTATGTAAGTCGCGAAACTGCAATCTTATCTAATAACTATACACATGTCCCTGTGATAACATCCCGTATAGTTTTTATGATATAACACCGATATCTTTAGAACATTTACATAATGCGGTTATATTTAGAAACTTGCATCTCTGTTTGAAACATCAACGCAAGCAAGGCAAGTAGAGGTTATAAGATAAATATAATACGTACCTAGTGTATTGTATGAAAAAATATATAAATCGGTTGTGGGTATTGATAATTATCTCGTCAGAGCTTCCACAATTATCAATTCTCCCAACCTTTTTAGATATATTTTTTTTCATACAAAACACTTAGTATGTATTATATATATATATATATATATATATATATATATATATATATATATATATATATATATATATATATATATATATATATATATATATATATATATATATATATATATATATATATATATATATATATATATATATATATATATATATATATATATATATATATATATATATATATATATATATTCGAAAGAATTTATTTCAAATCGGATGGAAAACATATTTTCGTTATAATCTAGGTCCTTCTTTTCCTGCGTTTATGATCTGGACATACTCATTTTATATACAGCTTTCTACATGCTATTATCGAATAGAAAGCGGGCTGAGTATATTTGATTCAGCGTTATTTCTCTAAAGAAAACAAAGTCAATGCCAATACGTTACAGAAATCTTTGTTCAAGGCAAAATGACATAATTAATTATTTTACGTAATTGTCACCTATGAAAATGCTTCTTAAAGTTGACATTATATCATAAAACTTGTGTCCCCACTTGTTCAAAAAAGTAAGCACGTCCCCATTTATGTTTTTCATATTTCACGGAAAACACTCTAGACACACTATGGACCGCCCTTGTGTGATACTCTTTCGGATATGTCGCCATTAGGAATCTATTTTTAGTATCCTCCGTCTTTTGGAACACGGTTGGGTCAGGAATATAAAAGGAATCGAGGTCACTTTCCACTGATTGGTTGAGAGGAATGGTGTAGTCAATCGTGACGTCATGACGTTCTACAAACACGACAACCAATCGATAAAGTAACAACACTATCACCAACGTGTTTTTCGACGTAAAGAACATATTTGTGTAACTAAAAACGTTATATTTGAATATGAGCATCATTCGTAACACAAGAAATGGTAGATCTTGTAAAACGATTGTTATGAGTATACCGTAAACGTCAGATCGACAGCAACCTTTGGTATCGTCTCTATCTATTGTAAATAAATAAAGTCTCGCGGTTTTCCGGTTACGTGATGCTGTGAGAACTAACGAGAACTGGACGAGACTTAGTGACCATATACCGAGTATTATAACGCACAAAGCCCTGTGGTATCGAACCTGAAAGTAGAAAAAAATGTTAATTACTATTGACATGGAGGGAGGTGGCTTTACCTTGACGAAATTTGTTGGTTTTATTTTTCAATAGCCTTTAGTTGTCTGGGTAAAAAGGACGGATTCGTGGCTAGAATAGATTTCTTTTAAACTTTTGCCTTACATGCTATGATATACTATATAATAAATATGATAACAATATAAAATATGATATGTTACAATAAATTCCGGATATCAACCTATGAAAAATCATTGATGTATTGTGTGGCAGCCTAAAACTCAAAAGCGATTAATTAAGGTGATATAATAACTTGAAATGAAACTCAAGTTGGTAGTAAGTTACCCCCACCCACTTTAAACACAGGGCACAGCTAGAACAAATAAGTTTGAGATGACAATATTTTGTCAGTAGATACAGATTTTATCATAGTATGTAAAGCTAAAGTTAAAAAGAAATCTATTCTATCCACGAAAAAGCCCTTATGGATACCCGTCCTTTGTCCTTTGTCGATGTTTTTAGTCATTGAGTTCCTCAAAACTGCACCATAGACCTAAAAGGATTAATGTACTGGGCACAAGGGAATGTATTTCGTCGTATGTTTTCCAAAACCTTGTGACAGTAAGTAACAGAGTGAAATTGACATTAATCGCAATCAAAACAATTTTAAATCGCTCACTCAGCGCTCCTTTCTTTCATTCCAAACATTCAAACCATTTAAAATCGCTCAAAATGAATAAAAAAAAGATAAATAAATACCTTTAAAAATGAATGAAGCAAGAACCAAATTAAACATCACTGACATAATTGAAATTTTAAGCGTCTGATTTGTTCTTGAAGAAAAAGGAAGCTATTTATAGAACCTTTATGCGAATTTTACTACAGGGAGGTAATACATATCGCTAATTTTGTTCATCCTGACGAAAATTAGCGACAATGGATTACCTCCCTTAAATGTCACTCAAACCTCGCTCCTCTCACTCATGCAACATCATTCCGAAATAATTCCAAAGTCGTTCACCTTGTCAACTTCGAGATGTTGTTAACTGTACCTCAGCTTATTTGTGCTGACGCTACCTACGCTATTTTTGGTCGCCCGTCGATTATTTAAGTTTTAAATATAGATTTGTCGTCTAAATATAGATTTGTCGACTAAATATAGATTTGTCGACTATTCGTAAACTAGAGCCGCTTGAACAGCTGACTTGCTCCACAGGCTTGTGAAACCAGAAATTTAGACTTTTTAAGTGTTTTCCCCTTTCGTTTTTCTAAAAGAATGATAACTCACATGCTGATTTTTTTCTGTAAAGAAAATTCATAATCGATAAACAACATACAGATAATTTTCCCCCTCCTCTTAAATACAGTTTTCATCTATCACAATAATTCTGTGCAGTCTGGCAAAGGTTTACCAAATTAATATTCCATTGAAATATGATTGATATCCGCCTGTTAGGTTCTGAGAAAATGCTATTCAAAGTTTTAACTATATAACATAAAGAAAAATGACCTCCGCCCATAAAAGACATATTTTTTCTTCTGATCACAAAAATATTTTGTAGACTGATTATTCCAGTGAAACTTACGAGCTTAATTAAGGTAACTGCGTACAGATAATATTGTCGAATTTTCGACTTTCTTAAATTTTCACACTAATTTCTGAAAATTGTCTTTGACGTGCGGACATTACCTAACACACGATGAAAAGTACCCGAAACTTGTTCATTTGACATCGTGACGTCAATATGGGGGCCAACCCCTTTTCGACCCGCCGAAATTAGTATTTGCAAATATTTTCTAAATTAATCGGCCGATTTTTACGAAAAAGGTCTCATTTAGAAAGTCCAGGAACGCTCGAGCTTATCGTTTAATTTCTGTGCAAATTCAAATAGTAAAATAGGCTTTAAACGATATATATTTCGCGATTTCAATTCATTATTTTGAAAAAAAAAAATCGAAATATCCCAAAATTTAGTCAGGTGACCTATGCTGATATTTTGTTATTTTGTATCGAAAAAAAATATGCCTTGAATTAATCAAATAAAAATGATGTCTTCAGGTTAGATTTTTTATTAAATTCGATTTTGTGAAGTTGTTGCAACATTTTTTTGTCGAATTCGACGTCGCACCAAAACCAACCTTACTGTGCTTATTAGACGCCAACCTCCGTGCAATTACTTATTCTAAAATATTTGAAATTAAGGTTTATTGTAAAATAAAGGCTTCAGAAGTATTAAATCTGAATGTAATTACAACAAAATTACAAAAATAATAAAAAAAAAAAAAACACAAAATTTTTCATATTTTTATAAAGACAGCTTTTGTGAACATTTGACGCGACGTTGAAATATCCTTTGATTTGCGATATCTTCGCGGAATCGGATTTTACAAAAAATATTACCCGAGGACACGTGGTTTTTATTTGAAAATCTTCAACGGAATGGTTTGGAAGCAACCCATCTTAATATCAGCGTAGGTCACCGGACAAATTTTCGAGAAAAATACATTTTTTTCAAAAATTGTACTCGAAAACAACAACGCAGAAGGCTTTAGCATTTAATACGCTACACTTTATTGTATTTCTTGCACTTATTTCTTCATATCAATCAAAACGTTACATAAGGCTTTTTTTATACGAAGCAAATAGCGTTTTCGGGATAAGAATCGGTTAATTATCTCCGAAAAAATGGACAAATACTGAATTTGGTCCCTAAAAAAGTGGTCGGCCCCTTGATGAATTCATGACGTCAACTCTACGTTATGAAATCCCTTTTTATGACTGACATATTGAAGCGGGTATTTCAAAGTTAAGTTTAATAGCATTGGGCAAGATTTGCAGACAATTTGAAATTTGGACCTAAAATGGCCCTCTTACCGTTACCTTAAACAAAATCTTTCTATCAAAGGACGCGTCTCATGATAAATATCACAGATTTCTATTATTACCCAACCCTAATGAGCTAGAGGCGCGTCTTCTGTTAATTAAATTACAACACCAAAGTGACATTAATACGATAGGCGTGCATAGAAACCTTATCATCAATTATTGATAAATTAACAAGAATGCTTGAAATAATAAGTCTCTTTCAACATCCAGGAATGTTTGCCAATTATTACGCAAAAGGATTTTATCACGCACGGCGAGGGAAAATAGATCAAAAGTTCTTGGATAAATTATTGTTCATTAGGAAATGAAGTAGGTCTGGTAAAGCGTGCCAACAACAGATTTCTCCCCCGTTCAGATCAGTTCGGCCAGAACTTCGCATTATGCTTTGTACTTGTTGGAATATATGGGTCAATGGGCCTATAAACATTCGTTTTATTTACTTGAGTTACAAGTCTACTATTCATTATTATAATAACTCGGGATATTTAAAAAAAAAACGTCTTTGATTTACAAGAGATGGTTCATTTTTTGAGGTAATTGGATATTTTTCTGAAATACATAACCTTCGTGTCTATTTGCTCGAGGAATATTTACAAAGTACATCTGAAGCTTCATGGTACCCTCTGAAAATCTTAGACTTCGGTGTGTGCGTAAAGACTTAACATTAACCCTCTTTTTTCAACTTATTTCAAAAATAAAAGTCAATGTTAATATAACACACTTGAATTATTTTTTTCCAAATTGGACGAAATTAGCGATAATTTATTATCTCCCTTTAAAAAAATCTCCCGTTTCTTTCCAATTTTTGTGTCATCACGCCCTAATCAGACGCCCTAATAAAACCTACAACAGCCAATAAAAGCGAGGAATAGTTTTTTCGATTTGAATAAAATGTTGATTGTTCTGAACCGTTTCGCAGCCTTATAGAACGACTTCAGGGCGTGTTTTGAATGGCTTGAGTCAATGTTTGGAATGAGTGAGTGCATCTTCACGAGTCAAGGGGTATCGAATCGATACCTTTTTCTCAAGTAAGGTAAGTAAAACATTCGTAATCCTTGGCTCGACAAGATGGAATGAGTGGAGCGCTTAGTGATCGATTTAGAATGGTTTTGATCGGAATGAGGGTCAATTGAACAATGTTATTGACTTTTACTTGTCATCCGATTTGAAGGATTCAGGTACACCGTGCTCAAGGCAATAGTAGTATGGACTAAGAACGAAAGAAGTGGAAGCAAGAAAATCCGAGTCTATACGCCCTAATAGCTCTCGGATATACGAATACAATGCATTTGTCATATAAGGGCCAACTAATTTCTGGTCCAGACAGGTCCCGTTATTGCTGTGTTTTAAGCCGGAAACCAGCCCTGCGTTCAGGATGACAAAAGGGTTCAAGATATACCACGCTTTGCACACGCACTTGTGTGCGAAGCTGGATATGATTTGAAAACGGTTTGCAGGACTGGTTTCCGTTAAAAAAACAACAACAGCAATAGACCCCCCCCCGGGCCTGAAATAAGTTGGCCCTAAGACGTAACCAGTGTAAAGCAGGTGCATAACGACAGGTTATATTGTGGACTTCTTATCATTCTGTGCATTCACCTACTAGCATGAAGCGATGCTGATGCTGTACAATTCCTCAAATTACTCGGCAATTTTCGGACTAATTATGTATGTACGGTTATGTGAATTTTCCTCTCTGAATTGAATAGTAGCAGTTCTCGTTGAATTAACTGCCACTCTAAGGGAAGTAACCACATGAAGTTTGATACGTTTCTGTAAAGATTAATGTGGCATGAAAATGATGAAACTTTCAAAATGAGTGAGAAATAGAATTAACCGATAAGCAATCTTGCTGATGCTTATATAGATTTTATGTTGTTGTTGTTATTTTTAAATCTTAAACATTGATAAAAACGCGATAAGGGAAATTAGATCACAGCAGTGGTTAGCGTCAAATTGGATTCGCTTAATAACATTACGTATTTTCGATTCTAAATTCAAAAATGTTTAAGGTAGCGGACCCGTAATAGTTCCGCAACATTTCGGCCCACGTGATCTTTCACAGTGTTTACCGAGGTTTCTTAATGAAAATCAAAAGCATACCTCGGTTAACACTGTTTAAGTTCATGACTTTTCAAACATTGCGGAACTATTACAGGTCCATTACCTTAAAAGTCGTTATCATTTAAAAGAGTACTGCCTTAGTAGCATTTTCGAGCCATATGTATATTGTAAGTCATAGTACCACTATTTAATTGAATAGACAACTCGATATTGGATAAAGCGTATGTATATAGAACAGGGGCCCACAACAATAGCCCTGCATGTATATTAGGGTCAGTAGCTCTCTAATTCATGAAATATTTGAACGCGAAAAGGTTCGAACCTGATCAGTCTGTATGATCCACGAATTCTGACAAGGATCGAAATCTGTCAAGTGACGGTTATAATATGGGACGAATCGCAGAATGTACACACACTTACAGTTAAAAACATCGTGAATTTGACATTCATCTAAATCAAAACCATTTATAATCACTCGCTCAGCGCTCAAATAATTCATCCTAGCACTCATTTAAAAAAATCGCAATTTTATTTAAATAATTAAAATATTTTGCTCGTCTGATAGGTTCTTGAAGGAAAAGGAAGCTATTTCAGGAGCTTGTATCCATATTTATTAAAAGGTAGGTAATAAATATCGCTTATTTGTTCATGTGGAACTAATCTTGAACAAAATATGCTATATTGGATTACCTCCCTTTAATTTCACTCAAAACTCACTCTACCCACTCATTCAATTTTACTCAAGAAACATTCCAAAATCATTCTCCTTGTCAATTTCACGATGTTGTTAACTGTAACAAAAACGCCAGCTTTTTTAAAAATTTATTTGGTATTTCTTAATCAAGATTAATATCTACATATTTTTTCCATATAAAGACGGAGATGGGCTGATAATAGAATCCCCAGTAATTGGTTAAATCTCTGAGAAAATGTCTAATTATTTTTCTTTCTTTCTTTCTTTTTTTTCTTTCTTTCTTTCTTTCTTTCTTACTTACTTTCTTTCTTTCTTTCTTTCTTTCTTTCTTTCTTTTTTTTCTTTCTTTTTTTATTCCTTCGTTGGGGGAAATCTTAAACAAAGGCTTTTTTTAGAATGATTACTTCGTTTTGTTTTTCCCAATGATTTTTTTCGGAGTTTACCATACCTCTTTTTCCTTGAAAGCCTCAAAGAATTCAACAATATCTGCTGCGGTTCCTATATAAACGAGCAATAACTGTGAGAGTTGGTCGTGAGTTAACTTTCCTTTCGGCAATAACCACCGGCCTAGTATTAGAATGAGTAGTAGTAACTGTTCCAGCATGCGTATCCACTGGTCCGGGGTTAGCTTGATCGGTATTCGAACCTCGAACCTCAGCTGGAAAGAGAAGAAAAGACAAATAGTTTATTTCAATATTCTTTAATGCTTTTCGGTGGTTTATCGAGAAATAACGGTAGATTATCACTTAATAATCTCACCGCAAAAGCAGTGAAATTATCAAAAACGTATACCCTGCTTTTGTGCATTTCATCCTATCTGACGTCATCTATGCGGGCGAAATAAGTGACGTCACAATGAACGTTGCATAGCAATCACGTGCAAAATGACGCGCTGTACGATATTATGTCATAGAAATTTCTCATTTTGTCTCATTTTTGCATTAAAGAAATAGAATATAATCGTTTGTTTTTCGTGTAAGATTGATTTATATTTCATTTCGTGAACAACAAAAGCTATATTTTCACAAGTGGCGGAGCCACTCGTGAAAATTAGCTCTTGTTGTTCACTCAATGAAATGTAAATCGATCTTACACTGAAACAAACGATTATCCTCTATATGTTTTTTTCGGTGGATCATCGAGAAATATATAATACATACTAAGTGTTTTGTATGAGAAAAAATATCTAACGAGGTTGGGAGAATTTATCATTATCGAGGCTCTGTCGAGACAATTATCAATTCTCACAACTGAGTTAGATATTTTTTCATACAATAAACTAAGTACGTATTATGTTTTTCTTTATAACCTCTATTTTCTTGTTGTCGTCGATGTTTTTAACTGAAATGCAAGTTTCTAAAAATAACCGCATTATATCATTGTTCAAAAAATAACTATGTGATATCATAAATATCATACGGGATGTTATCACACGGACATTTATATAATTATAGATAAAAAACGGTATCATTTGATAAACTCGCCGCCTAACCAGTGACCTTTAGATGCGTGGTTCTAGTCCTACCGTCGCCGGGGTGTGTTTATGGGTAAAACACTTTAAAGCCAACCCAAGTTTATCTAGCTGTAAGAATTTGGTAGCAGTGGGTTTATACCATGGGACACGAAAACATCATGATTGAGTGTTCGTGAGCAACTCTATTAGCTTAAGCTTTCGTCGTAATCGAACTAAAATAAATAAGTATGAAAACAATGGTTTTGAAGTCCGTTGCTCTACCAACTGAGCTCATCGGGCTGCCGTACACTGGAACAAATGATTTATCCTCTATTTAAACAGGATATAAAAGGTAGTTTTTACAACACAAGTATTTGTCATAAAGGCTTTTTAACATATTGCAAACAAAGGATTCTTAATCCACTTTACAGTAAGATTTTTTTTTATTTTGAAATCACGGCTATACAATTTGATTCTAGTTGTGTTCACTAAGGTTCGTGCTTTGATTGGCTGAAAAAAATGGTTTCATTTCTCACTAAAAGCAATTTTGATTTCGCAGCTTTTTTGTAAGCTTCCGCAGAAAATAGTCCCATTAACAATACATGTATTTGAAGGTTAATCTTAACATTTTTGCTGCAAGAAATTAAATTATTAGATATGAAGAGGTTTTTTGTTGATTCCATGTAGGTATGAAACTAAAAACCTAATCACACTCATGTATGAATCCGCTACGCGTATTCATACAGTGTCATTAGGTTTTTAGTTTCATACCTCCATTACTGTACCGACATTCAAGAATAACGTTTTACTTGAAGCAAATTAGTGCATTAAGGTCGGTTGATGCAGACAAATATCTGCCATAAATTAGCTAATGGAACCAATACATTTCACTATGACAAATATTTCAATAATAGATGATAAATCACATGTTAACCAATAATAGTGACAAAACAGCATGGCCTTGCAGGCTTTTAATGGAAATGCACTCATCGTGTTTTCAGGCTCTATTTCTTTGTCAAACAAAATGAAATCGAGACAATCAATCAGCTCCTGATTCAAGATGAAAACATTCGGGGAAATTTTAAAAATGTTATTACAGTTAGTTACATTGTGCAGTTGACATTCTTCTCAATCAACCAACTCTAAATCGCTCACTCAGCGCTCCAATCATTCATTCCAAACACTCACTCAAACCATTCAAAAACGCTCAAAATTGCTACAAAATATAAGATTAACAACTTCCTTCAAACTGAATCAAACAATAACCAAATCGCGATTTCACTGACATTATAATTTTAAGCATCTGATTGTTTCTTGAAGAAAAAGGAAGCTATTTGTAGAATTTGTATGCATTTTTTTTAAAGGAAGGTAATACATACAGCTAATTTTGTTCATCCTGAACAAAATTATCTATATTGGATTACCTGCCTGTAATTTCACTCAAAACTCACTCCCCGCACTCATTCAATTTCAATCCAGAATTATTCCAAAATCTTTCACCTTGTCAATTTCACGGTGTTGTTTACTGTAAGCATCGCGGCGGATTGAATACATAATTGATTCCTTGCATTTCTAACATTAGTACTACCATTATATTTTTTTTCGACATAGCCTCAAGCTGTTATCTGACTTGGGTTAACGATAATCCACCCATTTGTTGGAGAAATATGCTAAATGCCACCTCCGGAGATCGAACTAATGACTCACAGTGATTGAAGATCGGTGCACGACGTTTTGTCGAAAGACAATTCGTCGATACGATATTTTGTCAATTGAAATTACGTCATATGGAGGGACTGTCCGCCTTATACATGTACGCCAGAAGGGTGAATGAAATTTACAATGTGCGACGCTTGGTCGAATATTTTTTACACGATTTTAGAGCGATGGTTTATTACGGGGTAAAAGTAAAATATTCTGCGTTATTTTTGAACTGGCATGGCGTGGCTTAGCCGTGACGTAACTTGGCGAGCATACTTTTAATATTTCGGGTACTTACAGAAGATAGATGACAAGTACCTCGACCGCATGAGAATAATGATTTTGGTTTGAAACTTAAGGTGGCAATGGACAGCAGCCTCCCGACTCTATTAACCGGAAGTGGGTTTCGTTTATTTTACGGCTCTTTTTTGCGCGTTGTTTAAAAAGACCGGTATTTGGTAAGATTCTACTTATGGAAATAACGTAGAATAACGATGGTAAAACTTCATAATTTAGCTTCTTTTCAACATTTGATATTAGTTGAATGACTTGATCATTAAATTTAACAATAAAATGCGTTAATACCGTCATTCGATTAGGGGGAAACACTAAAAAATAACAAAAAACTTTCTTATTTGCGTGGAAAGGTATGCTGAATTTTTTACCAAATAAAGGAAACATATGGATTATAAACATATCGGAAAATAAGAAAAATTCATTGGGTAATTTCTTCAAAAAATAGGTTTTTGTGGCATTTTTACCCAGTAAAATTACAAAAATTAGTGCATTTTTAACTTTTGAAAGCAAATTGTGCAAATGCAATTGATCAAAGAGAAATTTACTTGTCAATAGCCAATATGTACATGTATAAGGTCTATCAAAATGTAATTGTTTTATAGCTATAACTTAGTACAACGTTTATACTAGACCTAAAATGAATATAACCGTTTTACTTAAAAATGACCTATACCACCCAAGGGCAGATAACTCTTGCATGAAAACGAGCGTGGAAAGGTACCTTCAAATTTTGATATAATGACTACACAATGTTAATCTACAACATATGTGAGCAAGAAAAAAAATTCATTGGACGAAAAAAAATGACACCATGTGTCCATTGCTACCTTAATATGTGTCTTGGAAACGTTTATTTTGAAACAATGCTTACAATAGGGTCCCTTAGTTTTATGTATTGAAAGGATATGATTCTTATTTCTGTAAATACTCTGCAATAACTCTTAATGACACGAAACAAGCACATCTTGTTCGATCATAATTGGTTTTTTAATGAAAATTTATGGGGAGATATTCTGTTTAAAAGAGCGATTAAACATCTGGTAGATAGCAATGTGAACGCATTTTGTTTGTGGAATCTAATCAACAATAGGGTAAAATAATAGACAAAAGTCTTATTCATTTAGTCTGTATGCAGTCATAAGCTCGTAGCTACAGCTTCAATAAAGATGTAGATACGATATTTTAGTTGCCGAAAGAAGATTTTTCGTGAAGTATCTATTTCACTCGACATTTAAGCAAATCGAAAACCTTGAATATACAGTGAAACTTGTGTTAAGCGACCACAAAAAAGGTCGCCTATGGAAATGTTCGCTTAAGAAAGTGGACCCGTAATAGTTTCCCAATGTCTTGGAAGTATTAAACTTCAACGGTGTTAACCGAGGTTTTCTAATGATTTTCATTAGGAAACCTCGGTCAACATTGTGAAAGATCACGAGTTCCGAAATGTTGCGGAATTATTACGGGTCCACTACCTTAATACAATATGATAAATAATACATGTCATTTTTTCCCAGTTATTATCGATTTCCGTTAAATCTTACTAAATCCTATGATGTTCGAACCCATTAACATCGTCTCATCGAGACGATTCGAATTGGTTCCAACATCAAAAGATTCAACGATACACAATTGTTCGAACATCCACCTTTTCAAAGATTATGTTTAGAGTGAATGGGTTTTATAGGATGGTCGCTTTATAAAGTGGTCGCTAAATTGCGATGGTCGCTCGAGCAATTTCGACTGTACTTAGTCTGTATTACCTGAAGGTTTTTACTTGGCTTGGTGGAGGCTAAGAAACGCCTCGTTGCATAATTGTATTCTAAAGGTTAATTTATAACATCTTTACAGGGTCAATCTTTAGAATTTGTTTGGGAAAAACTGATCTTTACCGAGTTTAGAATCGAATTGTTATTAAGCGGGTCTTGGAGAGCTTGATAACTTTTCTATTCTATACGAGGTTAAGATCAGCTTGTCTCAAATAAGATCGATTAACAGATTCTTTTTCTCATTTAAACAATATTTTGTACGTTTTTAAAAAACAATCTAATGACAGAAATACCGCAAAAACAGACGTTCGATGACGTAGTGATGACGTCATCTAGAATGTGATCTTACGTATGTATACGACAAGGATATCCCTTATGGTTGTTCCTTATAAGAGGACAAGGAAGCTATACACGAGAGAAAATGCGGATATAATCGGAAAATTTGAAAATGGCCGACAAATCCACATTCAAAAAAAGACATTCAAAATTTGAATCGTCGGTGTGAGATAAAACTTCGATAAATTCGAAAAAGCTAAAGCTTTGATATTTTGGTAACACAACGACGAACAGTGTTCATTTTTGATTTTCAGGTTTGTCATTTTCGCGTTTCATGAAATTTTAAACAGACGGTGGGGAACAGTTTCAAAAAAATCATTTTACGAAAACCAATATTACACCAAATAAAGCCACTGATAAGTCAAGCGCTATCAGGTCAAAAGACACGGACAATAATTTTGTCAGTATCTAATGATCAACAATGATACCAAACGTGCGAATACAGAAATAGTAGATTTCACGTGATGATTAAACATAGCTATGATACGCACAGCTGTCGTTAGTTTAGAAGAAATAAGCATTTTATGACATTTTCAATGCAACGTATTCTGCGTTATAAATGAACTTGCAGGGCGTGGCTAAGCCGTGACGTAATTTTTGCCAGTTTATGGGTTCTTTGGGTTCTTTCAAAAGCAAGCCCGTAATTGTCGTGAACGCGTGTAAATAACTGTATCTTAAAACCAAAAGGATACACGTGCTTAGCGAAAGTGAATACATTTCATCGTTTGGTTACCAAATCCTCGTAACTTCTGCTTGTACTAGCTGAAGTTACGAGGGTCTAGTTGCCAACCTTCTAATTTTAGAATGCGGCTACCTATTAAACTGAGTAAAAGCTGATCTACCCTAACCTTAAATGCAATGAACCGGTATTTAGGCTCCGCCCTGCCATGGCATTAATCTTGGATAATAAGTATTGTCCTACAAAATTAAGTCGATACTCATGAAAGTTATATGCCGTTGACACTCAACAATTTTCTTAGAATGTTAGAGACAACGATCATAACGTCATTTCACTGTGACATATCATCTGAATTTCCTTGAGAACATAACTATGGACTTCTAATGATGTAATTTTATACAGCTATTCACTGACTGTATTATGTAAACGAAGAAGTTGCACCCGTTATAGTTCCGCAACATTTCGGAACTCACGATCTTTCACAATGTTAATCGACGTTTCCTAATGAAAACATTAGGAAACCTCGGTTAACATTGTCAAAATTCATGACATCCGAATCGTTGCTGAACTATTATGTTTCCACTTCCTTATAATTTCATTTCATACTTTTTCGTTCAAAGTCTTTTTCAAGTTACCTCTCTAATTTTTAAGTGACACGTTTTTTTGCGACACAGCCTAGTATTGAGTCTAGCTGCAAAATTAAATAGATCTGGAGAGACGTGCTTAATATGTACTTAGAGAAATAAAATTGTGACCTTTAGGGAAAAAAGAATCATATTGGTAGAGTGCGCGAAGTATCGTACTGGTCAGGTTGCACGGTTGGCCAGGATCTATTTTTTTCGACTTTTTAATATTTTCTTGTTTCTAGACCGAGCCATCTACCTTCCTTTTACAGCTAAGAACATCGTGAAATTGACAAAATGAATGATTTTGGAATGAGTGTGTGAAGCGAGTTTTGAGTGAAATTTAATGTATTTAATCCAATATCGCTAAATTTTGTTCAAGGTGATTACCCCCTTAAATAAGATATGCATACGTATTCCATAAATAGTTTCCTATTTCTTCTACAACCAAGCAGACGCTTGAAATTTCAATTATGTCTGTAAAATCGCATTTTTTCTCAAGCTATATTAACTTTGAATCAAGTTGTTGATCTTATATTTCTAGTGATTTTGCAGCGTTTTTGAATGGTTTGAATGAGTGTTTGGAATGAATGAATTGAGCGCTGAGTGAGCGATTTAGAATGGTTTTGATTGAGATGAATGTCTATTTCACGATTTTATCATTTTCAAAATGCGAACTTTGGTCCACCTCTGCAAGATCCAAACTTTTTTTTCAATAATCTTCTTGTGCGGTGTCCCTGGTAGAAGTAGAGCGTCGGCCTCTTGATCCATAGGTCTTGAGTTCGTTTCCCGAGAGCGGCTATCGATGTTAGGTCTTTCATTGGCCCACACATTTTGCGCGAGTACTGGTGAATCTCTCAGGAAGAAGAATCTACGTCGATAAATCTAAGTTCTAAGAACTTCTTTCCCAATCGATGTAATATAAAAAGGTTTAAACCAATTCTTTACTGAGTTCCCATACGATCCATTTTCACGTGGTTGGTCACACATATTTCAAGAAAGCATGTTAATCATTTTTTCCTCTCTAAAACATCCAGCGAGATATGCCTTCTGATAATTTTAATTAAGTTTCTTCCCAGAAAATTAAATGTCATCTTTTGTTTAAGTTAGTGTTCCGCGTCTAGATTGAATCCCAGATTGTCTGTTTTGGGGTTAGAGGACTGGGTTTTACAAGAAATGTTTGAATTTAATGTTGTCTAAGTTTTTTTTCTTAAACAACAAGAAAAGACGAGACGTCGCAGACGGATTATACAAGTCAATAACGTCGTGATAGTGACAACTACCTCGATCAAAACCATTCAAAACCATTCAGGCCGCGCTCAAATCATTCGTACCAAATACTTACGCAAACCATTCAAAAACGCTCCGAGATCATTCTAAGACGCTTCGAAATCACTGAAAACTTTTTTTTTAAAAAAAATTATTCAAATCGTTCAAGAGCGTCTTATTTAGGCATGAAGTCACAAAAATTGGAAAGAACGGGAGATTTTTTAAAGGGAGGTGGATAGATATAGCTAATTTTGTCCATTTTGGAAGGAATTGTCGATTGCGTTTTGTCTCACAACCCTCTCGCCATACTTATTAAATTTTATTCCTTAATCATTCATCTTGTCAATTTCACGATGTTGTTAAATGTACCAAAGAAAAACAAATTATGCGAGGTCCAGATATACTTGAATTGTATTTCAGTTGAAATATGTTGTTTTTCTGATAAATTTAAGTTAGAAAAGTACAGTTATTTTCATCAATATTTTTCATTATTTAACTTGCTCTTCTCTTTGATGAAATATCACTAATCAAGTTTTTTTTTGACCTGGACTATTTTGTAACCAGAGTATACTTAAGAAGGACATAAAGGGTTGAAGGTAAGCATTGGAACAAATACCCATAAAACATTTTTTCTCGAAATTTGACATTGATAAATTACCTTAAACTTGGTATCAACGAATGTATATTGATAATATAAACCTATAAATAGTGGCGAATACAAAAACGAGTCTGTGCGTGGCATTTCCAACAATTTCAAATGTGCGCCGAGCAAACACTCTGGCTAGCCTGTGCATTTACACAGTCTGAACAGTGTCTTCACTTTGAGCTTTGTAGAAAGATAAGGTCCAATAGTGTCTTTAGAAAGACTGGTTAATATTGGCCCTTCACGCATGTGCCAAATTGTTGGAAATGTCACGCACAAGCTTATTTTATACCTGTTATGGGAATAAGGAAATAAAAAAAGTTGAATTTATGTCTTGTTCTATATTAGTAGAATGGTGACCATATCAGCAAATGAACTTGAATTTAATTCTGACTGTGAATTTCAAGATGTAATTAACCGTATTTCTAGATAAAATGTTACAAATAGTTCGGAGAAAGGCCATGGTGAATACGCTTCCTGTAAGCTTTTTCTTCGAGAGGATTTATTTAATGCGCTCTTTGTGATAAATATTCATTAACCTATGTTTGTTTAGTTTTAGACCCCGAAAGCTTTTGAGATTAGTCTTTCGGTTATTCAGATAGGATTTTTCAAAGTAAGAGGTTCAGTCGTATGGTATTTTAATAACGTTTGGAAAAAAATCGAATTATGGAGGTTACCGCTTTATCCCTTTTATGTCGCTTTTCAATAAGATTTCTCGAATGAAGGTTGTGGACCCATAATAGTTCTGCACCTGTTGTGAACTTTCACAATGTTGATCGAGATTTCCCAGTGAAATACACTGTTAAAGTTCATTACTTCCGAAACGTTGCGGAACTAGTACGGGTCTACTACCTTTAAGATGGTTTCAATTGAAGTTGCATTAACGTTTCATAATCGTCTGCTTGTGTAGCAACTTTGAATTAAAACGTGTCTAAAATTTCGAAAACGGGAAAGAAGCTTTTAAAGCTCTTCTCCAGAGAACTATAAACTACTCCTAATTTTGGAAGAAAGGGTATATAGAAACCTGTTTGCTGAATATAAAACACAATAATAAGCATCCTAAGTCATGAAATGCATTAGAGATGAAAGTGTTGCCAAGCAAGCAAGCTACCTAAATAGATAAAAGAACTCGTTTGATGAGCACAGATCTTTCACAATTATTGACTTGCTCTTTTTTACGCTGTATCAAAAGTGCTTTTCTTAAGTGATGTATAATCATTAAATGATCATATCTTCATTTCATTCAATAATAATTAAACAATTATATAACGTTTTTACCAATAAAATAATCAAAATTTGATTTCGTAAGAAGATGACATACTTTTTATACAGGAAATTAACTTGAAAAAGATATAAATAAATGATTCAGTTTAATGTCTTAGGCAAAAATCATGCTTTAGAAATACGAGGTGTATCGGGCGTTTAAGGTAGTAGAGCCGTAATAGTTTTGCAACGTATCAGGAGTAATGAACTTTAAACAGTGTTAACCGAGGTTTCCTAATGTTTTTCATTATGTAGAAATGTCATAATGTAGAAAGAACATATGGTCCAAAATGTTGCGGAACTATTACGGTTCTACTACCTTATCCAGTGAAACGTATCTAATGCGTGAATATGTTTGCGGAGTGCGTTTTCAGTGAAATTAAAGGGGAGTAATCCAATGTCGCTTATTTTGTTCAGGATGAACCAAATTAGCGGTATTTATTACCCCCCTTTTATAAAATGTGTAAACAAGTTCTTGAAATAGCTTCCTATTTCTTCAACAGCCTATCAGACGAGCATAATTTTTATTATCTAAATGAAATTGCGATTTTTTAGCTATATTTGTTCGAATGTAGTTGTTGATCATATCTTTTTATGTGATTTTGGAGCGTTTTGGAATGGTTTGAGTGAGTGCTAGGAATGAATGGTTGGAGCGCCGAGCGAGTGATTTTGAATGTTTTTGATTGAGATGAATGTAAATTTCACGATGTTTTTAACTATAACTATAAAGGAAGTAGCTTAGACAAAAACTCTGTAGGTTGATCTTAGTATTTACTGTCTTGCCAAGGGCATATATTCAGTACGAATATTTTGTGAACAGCAGAATAAGCGTTATGCACAAACATTTTCATTACAATTCATTAGCGAGTGCAGTTAAATCTACCTACTGTAAAGTTATAATGGAGAGATTTGTAATTTAACGGCTTAACGTATATAACACTTTAAATAACTGGAATTCTGGAAAGATTAAGATATACACGCTGTCTGCCCTAGAACGAAAACACAGAGTTATGCAAAAGTACATACTTCGACCCCTGAGGCCCGTTTTACTAAACTTCTTACGAAAAAATTAAGCGTAAGTCAAATTCTCAAATCGTACCTAGTGTTTTCATTAATTGTTAGAATCTGCCTTGCAATATCTCATTGGAATCGTCTTTAGTGAGATGAAGCATTAGTTACTACTGTAAAAGCCACTTTAATTCTTGACTTACGCAAGAAATGGTCGTAAGATGTTTAGTAAAACGGGCCCCTGAATTGCAAGAAGCCAGGGGGAGGGAGTAGTCCTATTTATAAGACCCGACATACGTTATTTTTACATTTTGACTTTTATCGTGTATGTCGGGTCTTATCAGTTTCCTATTTGTGTCCTTGTGCAAATCCCGATGAAGAAACGGTTCGCTGTTTGGACACAAAATACACATGCTTTAAGAATGAAATGCCAAACAACCTATATATTTATACAAGGAACAATGAAATATGCGTCGAATGCAACAATTTATGAGAAGTGAACTTACCAGATCATTAATTAATCCCTATTGAAACTCAGTAACCCTCTAAATAATGTTTTCCGCTGTCGAACAATGCCGAACATTCCAATTAAGTAAACAAAAACAGCACGTGGAAATGGTGGAACCACTGATTGGAATTATTTCAACCGAAATGTGTATTAAAAATAAAGTCTACACAGTCATTATGTATCACACAAAATTAGGTAAAAGTAACACGATTAAAGGGAAAAAGAATATTTAAATTTGGGCTGAATGCGTTGAAAAGAAAATATTAACCATTTTTTTTTAAATCCATCGTCTGTTCTATTCCATTATATATGCCTCGGGCACAAAAAATGCAACTTTAATACCTGTCTGTTTCTATAAGATTCTCTGTTGTTTTAATTCTATTTTATTTACCGATCTACAATTCCTTTTAGTATCTAGTTAAACTGGCTGTTATTCCGTAAAAAACGGTCCGTAGTTTGGTTAAAAAGGGCCATTAGCTGCTTCTGAAAACTGTAAGAAGGGCCTATTTCTGATTTTGCATTCGGTCAAAACGGCCCAAGTGTAGTTTTTTAAACAATTATCTCTACGCAAATTACCAAAGCGTTTTTTTTATGAAAATTACCAAAATTGATTTGAGTCAAGGTTTTATTCTAATATTTTCTCATTGTTACGTCTATGCTAGTTTTCGTCATTTTCTTTCTTCAGAATTTTCCCCTGATATTGAATGTGATACATGTATATTTATAGAAAATACCTTAATACAGTATGAAAATGAATACTTGGATTGTGAACATTCTATGTTACTCTTTCTACTACTTGACGATTTAAGTTCAAGTAAGTTTGCAATATTATCGGAGTAAATCCCGACTTAAAGAAGTTAACCGAGTTCATAACTGACTAAGTAGCCGCGCTAAATCGGGTATATATATATTGTGTGTGTATGTGTCAAGTGTCACAAAAAATGTGTCTGTGAATCAACATTGTCGGCGATCAGGATATAACAACGCTAGTTAAGTTTCAAAGTATCTTCTTCCACAGCAGTGAAGAAACGATTATTTGAAGTGTGAGAGAATCCCTGTGCTAATTTCTCACGAGAAATTTGCAATCGTTTCTGTACTCGGATGCGACCAGTCTAAAAATAGCAATTCAATCTGAGGTCTGAATCTGTTCTAATCAGTAGATCTACGAACTTTTTTCTCGTAAAGGGGACTTTAAAAAATCACAAAGACAAAGCGAATTTAACATGAACAATATATTTTAATGAAGATATCGTTTACTGCACATACTCCACACCAACTTATTTATTTATTACATTATACCGTATATTGTTGCAGAATGTTTAGATGCAAATTTTTATCATAGGCATAATTTAAAATGGGCTGATTTGACCCGTGGCCGTCGATATATTTTTTCCGTTCAAACTTGTTTTTTCCCTTACAGAATCAAAAATATAGATGTCTTTTACTATGAAATTGTCTCAAATAAAAATTTTAGTTTAATTCAAGAATGTTTATCAACTGTTTCTGCGCGCATTATTTTTTTCGTTTAAAAATTATGTTGCCGTCCATTTTTTATTTTCCCAAATCTGCTTTGGAACAAAACAATTGGAAATGCATTGTGAAAGTGAAAGCGAAAACTTTTTTCCTTGAAAATTGACACACTCGGTGGAAATTAAGGCGAGCGACAAGTAAGAATTGATTCAGAAGTTATATGTTATTGATCTGTCGTGTTGTTCACTGTCACAGTTGTTTAAATCGCGAAATGATTTTTGCTAACGGGAAAAGTTAAGGATACTTTTAGACGTTACACTGCAATAACAAATGTAAAACATGAAATGTCAGAATAGCGAATATCAAATAAAAAAAGGTGCATGTGTAGACGTCTAAATATTTGGACTAGGGGAGGGAGGACAGGTGACCCTGACCGAACTCCTTTGGCATTTCGGCAGTTATAAGTTCGACCATTGATTAGCACATATCGTCTGTGTTATTCTAAAATCTCCTAGCTACAGCTTGATCAAAGCTGTAGTTACATGGTTTTAGAATTACAACGATGATGTACTTTCTGACATTGATCCCCCACAAATAAGCGGGCAACCGGCATGCACCAAATTGAGATTGCAGCTGATTGCTAGGAGAGGGTGTAATGGTAGCACTGGTATGAAGAGTCTATTGTTAGGTACGTCAGCCGTTGCTATGTGGCTAAAAAATTTAAAAGAGCCAAAAAAAAATTTAAAATAACCTTGGTGATAATCGAATGGCGTCTGTCTGTTTGATAATAATAATAATAATACTAATAATATTGATGATGATTATGATTATTATAATAATGATGATAATGATAACGATGATGATAATGATAATAATAAAAATAATAATAATAGTGATTATATAATCTTTATTTAATGACGGTAATACATAAAGAAATTATCCAGAAGACCATTTTGTTGTTTTCAATGTGACTCCTGATTATCTATTCTTTGAACTTATCAAAAAACATTTAAAGTCATTACTCTTGACCGTCGCCATTTTACACCATTTTGTTTGGAACATTTTCCGTGGATGAGGATTTAATGTCGTAACTACAACTTGAATAAATCGTAGTAACGACGCTCACACACAACATATTTGTTTTGTTTGTTTGTTTTAGTTGTGTATGCATGTGTGTGTATTTTTGTCTTCCCTTTTTTTCTTGACGTTACCTTAAAGCCAATTTTAGCAAATGCATGACATGATGAGGTCAAGAGGGCACGCAAACGATCCGTACAATTGGTTGAAAGACAGTCAGATTTGAATGTCAACCGCAAATATCATAAGACTTTCAAGAAAACGTTTAATGAATTTCCAGCTGCTTGTACTTTCTTGTAATGTGACCCGTCACACGAAAAGGGACCAGCTGGGAACTCCATAAAATAAAAACTTTAAAAAAAGAGATTGATTCTAGTATAGGCTAACAAAAATTCTTATACAGGAAGGTAGATTAATTAATCTAGATTCAGAAAATTAATTGATTGCGCAGTCTGAATAGGATCGAAGCTTTACGAATTGCCCAGATGGTCCCTTTTCGAGTGACGGATCACAATCATTATTTAAGAGATGAAGAGGGTATTTCTTGATTTCATTGAGGTATGAAACTAAAAAAAATCTAATCACGCTGTTTGAATACGGGAAATGGATCCATACATGAGTGTGATTTGGTTTCAAGTTTTATACCTCCACGAAATCAAGAAATACTCTCTTCATATCGTATAATTTAATATAATGAACCAAAAGTGTTAAGATTTATCCATAATGAGTCAGCTTTGTAATGGTACTTCTTTTTGCAGAAGCTTACCAAACAGCTGCGTAATCAAAATTGTTTTCATTGGAGAATAAAACTAACTTTTTTACCAATCAGAATGCACGATTGTTGATTAGCACAAATAGAATTGAAATATGTCAGTTTATATCGAAATTATAGTAATATTCGTATGAATTGAAAAAGAAACTTAGCTATTCATTTTCTTTTGTTGTCTTTTTATTACAAAAAAAAGAGAACAATCATGCTCATTATTTACCCTTAGCCTCACCTACATGTAAAAATCGTCAGTGGTCGACATCAAAACCTCGTAACTACAGCTTAAATATGGATCAAAGAGCTGAATGATTTGTAGCCTTCAACATGAGAATGGTGTAAAAATTCCAAACTCTCTAAGTCTGGCCAATAAATTATCTAACCGAATCTGTTCAATACATTTATGTGCTCATATTACACGGGCTTACAATACTGGAACACATTGCAGACAAGTTCTTACTATGTTTGAGGTCGACGAACTTTGGAGCTCCGAAAATCGTTGAAGATTTTTCACAGAAACATGCAGAATTTGCCTGCAACAAAACCGTTCACGCTCCAAAGGGCAGTGAAGCATGTTATTTTTAAAAACTTCCATTTTATACAAAAATTTAGTCCTGATTACGAATTAAGAATACACTGTTTCCTGTTCTCATTTCTCAAAATACATGATTTTTTATAGGAGAGAATCCGTCCTTCTTGAAAAATAGTACAGCCAATTCTAGTTTTGTGAGAATAACCTCTAAAATTGATCTTTATTCCAGGACCCTTAATGTAAATGCTCGCTTCTCAAAGGCGGCCGTCTAAACAAAATTGATAATTCATGATCCGCCACGCAAATAAGGGGGGTCATCTTTGGATTCCGTAAAACAAACAAATTAACAAACAAACAAACAAAGAAGATTGGATCTAGGTTGCATTCTAGGTTTTAAGGTCGGGCTATCAAAAAGCGAAAAGTCTCGATCCTAGTTAGCCTTTTTCGAAGTTCGCGAAGGATAGAATACATACGTACATGTTTCACAAAGATTGCTCTAAATCGCGTTACGGATGTCCTCATTTATCTTACACAAATGAAATTCAAAATTTAATATTCAAAATATTTCAAATACAAATTCAATAACGGGAGTTATAATTGGTGGAGACATACGTTTAATCAAAGCGCGAAAAGCGCTGAAGGCCTGGTTTATAAAAAGGCAAGGTGACATTTGACGGCATGCACTCCAATTTTTGAATCATTTTAGAAAGGCTTTTAAGGCGAGGGAAACCAATGGTTCCATTTACCTATAGGGATCTTAAGTCACATTCCGAACTCACTTCAAAGGAAAAATATCGAACGGTATGCTCACTATATACATAACTATTCCAAAGGAAAAGATTACTACTCCCGATACCGAATTGCAGACAGGCGCAACTCGCGTTTTTATAGTTTTAGTTGAGTTGATTGGTTTGCTACTTGTTAGTCATTTTATCCATTCGATCATTCTGTCTAACAATCGTACTAATGCTGTTTTTTTCTACGGGCACAAGCTTGTCGGCTCTTTCTTTTACATTGAATTGAATGCCATAAAGAAGTTGAATTTTACTGTCAGAACACAAAAAATTGATAGGGTCAAGTTCTCTCTTTCCCGCAATATTGTCCACCCTATACTCATACCCCATTGGGTTTTTTTTTAATTTCTACCCTAGATATATATCAAATTACACTCATGCTGATTTATTGTCTGCAACCGGTTCCAAGTTGGCCCAGTTTAAATCCGTCGTCTGTTTAAGGGTTTAAGGATGTGACAAGGCTTTTGAATTTTTCTAACTTAGATTAAT
Source organism: Fragum whitleyi (assembly GCA_948146395.1). Taxonomy (NCBI): domain Eukaryota; kingdom Metazoa; phylum Mollusca; class Bivalvia; order Cardiida; family Cardiidae; genus Fragum; species Fragum whitleyi. The sequence goes on from OX411554.1 coordinate 52,809,093, forward strand.
CAATCACAAGAAAACAAATGTTTAGACAGGTCCAAATTGTAAAGGGTAACAGATTACATACAATATGTGGGCAAATTAGTAAAATTTGTAGCAGAAAGAAAATTGACCTCTTATGTTTTTTCGTCTTTTCAGTTCCCTCGCCTTCAGTACTATCAGTGCTTTGATTTTAGCACAGCGTAGTGATATCCAAGCACTGCGTTGAACACACAAATCAATTCGCACAAAAAATGATGACGTATACTAGACCTTTTTTGCGAGCGCATGAGCACAAAAAAGCCACGTAGTACACACGTTGTTCGGTTTTTGACTCGATTATCTTTTCGTAAGGCAATTTCCAGGATACAGGGTTGTTTCCTTTGGCCTGCTAAACCAGGCAAAAATGACTCGTCAAATCAGTGTATTCATTATCTATATATATTTTTTTTTAAATAAGTGTTAGTTTTGACTTGCAGCCGAATTCAGGGATCCAGACTACTCACCGACTGTACAGACGGTCGCACTGAGATCTTCCTCCTCTGGTGGTGGTTGGTTTCCCTTGAGACGGGGGTTCTGGTTGGTCGAGAGATACATTAATGTATTTCTCGACGAATCAAAACCCGCGTTATAACTCTAATATCAAACAAAACAAAAAAAAAAAAAAAAATAGACTGGAAGTAAAACTCAGGCAACAAGACAACTCACCCCCATAACTGTACCGACGGTGGCGCTGAGATCTTCTTCCTCTGGCGGTGGTTGGTTTCTTTTAAGATGGTGGTAATATATTCGTCTGTCAAATTCGTGAAGTTCCAGCATCCAAATGGCGGGTACTGATGTGAGTAGATAGATAAATACGCTGGGACAAAACCTGAAAAAATATAACGATTGCAAACATGGACAACCTACTCGCGTCCAAAAGTACTGAACATGATAAGTCTGCAAAGAGATTGAAATCTACTAAGTTTAATAATTTCAACTTTAAGGTTATGCTAGTGTGAAGATCGGGTTTGAATCAGCTTATTTCGGTTATTTCCGTCGATCAAAACGCGTCGTTTTGCTCGTGAATTATATGACGTTAAAGTTATCAACGTTTCCACGAAACATGACGTGAAATCAAAAAAAAAATATTCATAAATGTCAAAATAGAAAAATCTTATCATTTATTTTGCTTCACTGAGTTTTAAATTATGTTGTGAAATAATGATCTACAGAAAAAGATTCCGAGATCTATCAAAATAATTTGCAGTAATTTGCCTTTCTCTCTGCGTATCGACCAAATTACTACCGCACGCCACACCTCTGGAAGCCAAATCCCCCCCCCCCCCCCCAATAAAATGACAAAATGCCCACGCTAAAGCCCAAAACTCTTTCTCTATGCTTATACTAAATGAATTCACTAGAATTTGAGAACAAATACATGTGTAAATTTAAAAGAATTTTTAAGATAATTTTAAGATAGCTACATGTATATGTTTTAGTGTGAATGTTTGTCTTTTTACGTCGAAATTTAATTTTACAGCCGAGCGTTGATATCTAAGGGAATTCTTAAATTATACTTATTTTGGGTGAAACACCTTTTTTGGTCACCTGTTAAATCTCTTGCAATATATCAGGTCGCCGGATATGACAAAGTAGTCAAGTAGCTTGACAATCTTACACAAAGTTCAAAAATCGATTTCGTACAAAAAGAGTAGTTTCTTCAGAGTCAAGTTCACGTGTGAAAAAGGAAAGGAAAATCCTACAGGAAAAGGACATATTTCTTTAATTCTTTTCGGTGTTTTATCGAGAAATAACGATAGATTATCACTTGATAATCTCACCGCAAAAGCAGGGAAAATAACAAAAACTTACACCCTGCTTTTGTGCATTTCACCCTATCTGTCGTCATCTATGCGGGGCGAAATAAGTGACGTCACAATGAACGTTGCATAGCAATCACGCGCAAAAGGACGCGCTTTACGAAAATATGTCCTAGAAATTTCACATTTTGTCTCATTTTTGCAATTAAGAAATAGAATAATCGTTTGTTTTCGAGTAAGATCGATTAATATTTCATTTCGTGAACATCAAAAAACATATTTTCACTCGTGACTCTGCCGCTCATGAAAATATAGCTTTTGTTGTTCACTCAATGAAATGTAAATCGATCTATATAGCAAAACTGCTTCACAAACGAGGGCCTTCTCTTTTAACTGCCTTGAAATTTTGGCTTATTCTACAAAACGTAATGAAATCCGTTTTAAAATTATTTTTATTTGTCCAAAATATTTTATTATGTGAAAGATCAGGAGTTCCGAAATGTTGCAGAACTATAACAGGTCGACTACCTTAACTCCATATTAAATCATACCATTTCCATTCCTTTCCTTGTCGTTTTACGAGTGTTATCAACGATTCCAAGATTAAAAGTAGTAGTGTTCCGGCTAGGTACCAGTATTTCGGATTGTCTTTAACGTCAGATAGCCGCCATATTGAAACTAAACCATGTGAGGCAAATAGTAAACGTACAGACACAGCTCGACTGACGGACAGGTATCCCATAGTCCCTTAAACCTGAAAATAGAATGTAAATTATTGAATTCTTATGCACCATTCCCACCCACTCGGACTAAGTACTGACGCCTCCGAAGAGAAAAACGTCGGATTACGGAAAAAATACGAAGCGTGATACATCAAAAATATCTGAAATCCCTTCTCTTATCCCTTTTGCTTATTATCCACTATAGACTTTTGCGAGAAACGAGATGATAACATAATAAAAACTTGTCTCAGCCTTCGTTCAAGAACATTGTTTGCGACGTCAAGTAAACCCGAGTGCGATACGACACGCTTTCATCACTGCGATCTGAGATCTATTAAGTAGATTCGCCGATGGTTCTCAAATCGGGTGGCCAGCTATCCGTTATTTGTTTCAATAACTATGTCATTCAACGCCACTCCTTATCGTGTACAAGACTAGAGATTCATTCCCAAACAAATAATCCATCTTCCGACGTACACAGAATCGATAGAAAGTAAATCATGAGTAATTTTTTGTCAGAAGAGATACAGATGGACTCTTTAAGTTTGTCCATCCGCAAAGTATAAAAAATAAAATGAGACTGTGCGTGACATTTCCAATAATTTGGAATTTTCGTGAGGTGCTAACATAGCGTAGAAGTCCACATACTGTAAATAAAAAGTTACCTGATGGTCTACAGATACTTAGAGACTTTATCTATTCACTAAATGCATAGTAAAGATTCAGGACAGACTGTGCGGATGCACAGACTGGTCAGAGTCTTTGCTTTGCGCATTTTTGAAATTGAAGGAAATTTCACGCACAGGCTCAAGTACATTATTGTACATTGATTTTCTTATAGTCTGTAGGTTTTTACCCACGAGACAATGTGACTATTTATATTCGTTTATGTTGGATTGTCTGATGTCAATTTTAGCATTCCTTATTACGTCTCGCTCTTAAACATTTTTCTTTTTTCGTTGACATCCATGACCTCGTTTGTAAATTATGAACCTGACCAGACTTGCCCTTTACAGGTTAGGACGCGAGCCTATATATTTACAGCATTCCCTCTTAAAACGACTTGACTATTTTATTGGTAGGATTGAATGAGATTGAAAGAGTGTGAATTTATTTTTGAAACATGAACATGTTCTTTAAGGAAGCCCGATACCATTATAAGGCACTTGTTCCAATCTTTGTTAAATAAATCTATTTCGTAGGGTGTCTTTCACGAAGACTTGACCAAAAATTCAGCAAAGCTTTCCCCGAATTTTTCGGAAAAAATTAGGAATTTTGAAAATACCAATTTTTTCTTGCAAAATGCCAAGAAAAGGACAATAAGAAGCTGAACAATGACGTTCAATGTTGATATACATGATTCATTTAATACAAGGAACTGTAAAATATTTAACTGTAAACTGTAAAACTGTAAAATAAGTAACATTAACAAAAACGAAAAATCAACAACAACAACAAAAAATGCTACTATATTAAATTCAGTTGAAATAATATGATAGAAAACTATATAGTTAAACATAAGAAAAAACTAAAAGTAGGTGTATCAAAGCGTTTTAGCCACTTTGCTTTCCATGAAACGACCAACCCTTTAGTCAGGCGCTCATCTATTTTCGTACTCTTGCAAAAAATATCCAAAAGACGAGATTGATATTATTTACTGTAATACAAAATTCAATACCTCATTGATATTTATGTAGCTGCTATTTAAGATGGGTGGGTTAGACGAAGACCTTTTTCCTTTGGGGTTTTCTTTCATTACAAAGCAAAATTAAATTTCAATTTCTACACTTGTAATAATTACACAGAATGAATTTCTTCCATAATTTTACAAAGGAAAATGTGTATGCAATAAAAAATATGTTTATAATCAGCCCAATCATCATGTACATGTATATCAGTCATAAGATGATGCATTTCAGGCAACAAACTTTAAGCGTCCATGACATACTCAATATCTAAGTGTCATTTGTTGAATCTTCAAGAAACACTATTCTAATGACCAAAGACGGTTGAAAGCTTATAATGCATTATTGCATAAAATGTATGTTTTTGAGTCGTAAGGGCATACGTTAACGAACAAATTCCGGGCGTCAACGAGAGAAAACGTTGATTAATCAAGAAATTCATTCTCTGTCTGGGCCTATACACTTTATCATTTTCCTTGTCCAACATTATAATTGAGCATACCTAAAGAAGTTGCTCTATATCCCGCCTTAAATTGTGTGACATCATAAATTTACCAAGGAACGTCGGTATAAACAAGATGGACGGTGTAATGCACGACGGCATATAAGTAGGTTTGTAACTGGTTTTATTTCGTTTCTCTGAAATTATTTTACTCTTATGTATCTTTTTATGCAATAATAGCGTCAATTCACAACTTTTCAGGCGTTTACATTGGCAGAGACCCTCAAATTGCTTTAACATTCTCGTGCTCCGCACTCGGGCGATAAACCAGTTTTCGGGTCTCTGCAAATGTTAACGCCCTCAAAAACGTGAATTAACCCTATAATGACACAGAAAAGTCAGGTGATAAAATTAGAAAAGGAAAATTTGCTTGCAACATGAATCTTCTTTCTTTCCAGTTAAATATGCCGATTTTTCAAACGTACGCTATGATAGAAATTAACGTTCTCAATTTAAGCTACTGGGTCTTTGTTACCAACAAAATTTTGTTCCAATAAACCGGTCGGAACAACGACTTGGAACAAGGACTTGTTACTTTGGAAAGGAAAAATTGTCATTGAATTTATATGACACAATTTAAGGCAGAGTTTAGAATTTTATAACCAAATGATTTTAACCTTCGTATAAAATAATTTTCATTTCAGTACAATATGATTTCAAAACAAAATTACAATAAAGTTAGAATACCAAAAACGCACGTGCCTTGAATAATGAAAGAAAAATGAGTAAACATTTACAAAAAGGAGGGAATGTGTTTTCGTTGCTTTTGCTTATTCGAGTTAAGGTTTTCAATGGTACCTGATAGCCTAAAGTTGCTATGCAACTAACAAACTAAAAATATGATCTGGAAGAATCGTACAAAATGTTCATTAAAATAAGCGTTTCCAAAAGGAATTCAAATTCAATATGTTTTGTCTGTATCGAAGTGGTTTGCGAGGGGAAAACGAAAATGAAAAAAGAAATTTCGCCGTCCCTTACATGTCCAATGTTGTATATCGATAAAAAGTCAAGTAGTGGCTGACAATGACGTCGCGCACGCTAATGCCTATGATTTTGTAACATCGTTAAAGATATGCTATTTAGACGTTATGACACCGTGTTATTCATAAGCGCTTCTTGTTTATAGCAAGCAGATTTTTTCCATGCGTAGTTGTTTTTAATTGCAATCTAATTTATATATCAAATAAGATAGAAAAATTTTTATTCTGTTTGGAGTAATTTAATTAACATTAGGCTTTAATCGTGCATGTCTTGGATTGATGAAAAAGTACAGTACACAATGTAATAACGTATTTACGTTAAAAATAATACGTTTTTAAAATTATGTCCACACAACCAAATCTTAATATTTCTTATATTTTTAAACGTATCGCTACGAAGTTTTTTCTGGCAATTGTACGAAAAAATAATATTTCAAAAATGGAATGATTTATGATAATAATTTCGATAATGTAATGCGGTAGCGAAACAATTTGAAAACGGGCAATAAATTTCGCGCATGCAGAAAATTGTGTCCACGCACTTCTATTTTGTTGTAATTTACGTCTTGTTACTTTAACCACATAAACGTTAAATAGATAAAAAATAATATTTTCATTTTGAAATTTCACAAAATTTTATCTTTTATTTATAAAGATATTAAGAAAACTTAGCCCCCTTTCACGTGGATGTTTCGCTTAAATTTGACATTTTACAACTTTTTGAATCGTTAAACAACTCTGAATCAATTGTTTGTTATTTCACTGACGACCATTTCTTTTTACCAACCAACATGATGGAACTTCTCGCGTATGTCTAAAGATTCTCCACATTTTTAATGAACTATTTAACGCATTTTATGCATCTTATGGAAATCTACCCACTTATTATTTGTTACGTTTTACAGACGTAATTTAAGAGTTTTAGTGACAAATAAACGTAGTTAAAAGGAAATTAGATTTCCCTCAATTCACATAACAAATAGACCAAAAGTATGCTTTCTTGTTGTTTGTTTCGTATAAAGAATATTGAAATTGACTTATAGGTTGAGAAGAAATAGAAGATGAAACTTAACGGGGGACGCACGTTTTCAAATGTTGAAACATTACCGTGCGCGACGTCATTATTGTGATGTTTTCTTCGTTTTCTAGAATCTTCCTTTTTTTCAAGGAATGTTACCGACCTCACATGGTGACGAGCTAACATTTGATACATAACAGGAAGTTTCCTGGAAATAACTTCCGTTTCCGGTATGCCATGATTTCCGTTCGGCTGACATAAGCACCAAGACATCAATTATTCGTCTGGTGTATGATTTTCTCCTGTCGTTATTTGTCATTTTTCTCTGACAGCCCTTAATTTACCGACAGCAATTGATGACGTTGAATTGGCAACCAGTAGGATAACTTTCTGTCAATTTCAATATTGCCTTAATGTGGTCCAATTCATGGGCTATAAATTTCTGTTTCCAAGCTATCATAAAGACAATTAACCTCAAAAGCATTTAATCGCATATTGTTTTTCTATCATGGGCCTTGCTTGTAAAAAATGATGAATGAGAGAGGTGGGATTCAAGGTATGTCGTATATTTCAGAATTATTGCAATGTATGACACAGTATTTTTCCACGCTATTATTTTCGGATTTATATTCTTTTAAAGAAATGTTTTCTTTATACAAATACATAGAGGATAATCGTTTGTTTCAGTGTAAGATAGATTTATATTTCATTGAGTGAACAACAAAAGCTATATTTTCACGAAAATATAGCTTTTGGTGTTCACGAAATGAAATATTAATCGATCTTACTCGAAAAACAAACGATTATTCTATTTCTTTATTGCAAAAATGAGACAAACTGTGAAATTTCTAGGAAATATTTTCGTAAAGCGCGTCATTTTGCACGTGATTGCTGTGCGACGTTCATTGTGACGTCACTTATTTCGTCCCGCATAGATGACGTCAGAAAGGATGACATGCATAAAAACAGGGTATAAGTTTTTGATAATTTCACGGCTTTTGCGGTGAGATTATCAAGTGATAATCTACCATTATTTCTCGATAAACCACCGAAAAGCATTAAAGAATACGATTTCTTTGAGTAAGAAGAGTAAGTAGAATATTCAAGTTATCAAACAGGTAGCCTTTCATCCGCTATTTGCATCGGTGGAATAAGTAGCTGGTTGTAATAGGAAAATGTTTAGCTTGCGTTTTGTCTCGCTGTGAAATCAACAAGAATAATTGCTAGTTGCACCAGCATTGGCACAACAGTTGAAAGTGGTGTTAAACCTAACATAAACAAAATATTTCATCATCTAACACTGCTTAGCAGCTGACTTCGATTTCATTGTTTTTCAATCTATCAAGGTTTGTCAGATTTTCGTATTTCGTGTTGAAATCGACGCCTTTTATCTCGCAATTTGTCATAATATTGGTTTTGTGAAGAGAATAGCAAATATTTACATAAAACCAGAAAATAACAACCGGTATAACATGTGACCACATGGTTATGTACCAACTTAATTCTGGCCCGGATCCTGGCCTTGAAGTAAACTGGTGGCATGCTGTCTCAGACTAGTAATTTCTTTAACTTAAAAAATAACCGTAAAGGCTCAAGATGATCACTCCTCTTTCATTAACGTGACGAAAACGACGGCTGACGAACTCATTAATGTTTTGATCTTTGGACGTCTGTTGCTCTCTAATTGCAAACTTGCAACCTCGTGTACTTTTAAAAGTTATGAATATGAAGTGAAAAGTTTTAGATATACTTCTTTCATTTTGTATTGAAATACCAATTAACTTTTCGACAATTATGACAGTATCCTCATTGCAAACTTTTCTTTAAAATACAAAAATGAATGTCTTAAATTATGACGTCATTGGTGCCATTTTTCTAAAAATGGGCTTTTCCGATAGGACTAACAAAAACTTCATTTCACAACTTTTCAAATAATACTCAAACCGATATACTGTCATAAACTGGGACTAAGTTATTCTATTAATTAATCTTATCATATATTTTAGATCACCCTGTGCATGTGTGAATGATAGATACATTTACATAAATAAATTCATTCAATTCAATATTTCAATAGCACGTAGTATAATATTATGCACTTCAAGCCTCTCATTTGAACGTAGTAAAAAATTATGATAGAAAATGATATATAATTAACGAGAAAAGCATGGATTATTAGTAAGCAGTTTTTCACGATGATTGAATTTCACCTTGTGGGTCACGGAACATATAGGCTTTTTTTGCCTCATACAGAAATTTTGAAAACTTAACCCAAACAGCTTTTCCCTCATTATTCATAAGCATTATAAATTTATGGACAGTGGTCCAAATGAAACAATACAATTCATAACATCGTGAAACTGACACTCATTGTGATCAAATAATTCTAAATCACTCACTCAGTGCTCCATTCACTCATTCCAAACACTCACTCAAACCACCCATAAAGCTCCAAAGTCGTTAAAAATGATAAGATCAACAACTATATTAAAAATAAAAATCGATAGAAAAAAAACACGATTTCACTAACATAATTTAGTTATGTAGGCGTAAGGTTGGTTCGTGAAGACACAGAATTCTATTTATAGAACCTGCATGTAAATTTTATTAAAGGGAGGTAATAAGTATCGTTAATTTTGTTCATCTTGAACAAAATTGGCGATACTGCATTACCTCCCTTGAATTTAACTTAAAACGCGCACCACACACTCATTCAATTTCATTAAAAAATCATTTACCTTGTCAATTTCACGATGTTTTTAACTGGATGTTCTTTCTCTGGTCGTAATAGAGAGAACAAACTAAGGCAAAGTGATGTTCATCATCTAAAACTCTGGTATTGCTATATTTACAAATTCTCCATTGGAATATTTGAAAAAAATCTGGAAAGTGTAAACCTGTGCTTAATATTACTAACACAATCGAGATAATTTTAATTAATTTCTAGCTATTCTCTTTTTTCTGATATCCAGCCCTGTGTGAACGTTTTTTTTAATTCTAGATACAAAAAAAGGTCAAAACTACTTATAGTATGACCTATGTCGCGGGAGTGAAATAACCCCTTTGAATCTGTTCTATATAACACAGGTGTCATTATAGGCCTACTAGTCGAATAACTGTGCAAATGAGCCCAGAACAAATAGCAACGCTATTTTGTACCCGCAAAAATGGCGTCACAATGTATATATAGTGACGTCAGTTTTAAACACCGTTATAAATTTCGCGGAAAATTGAAACGTTGAATTTCAGGAATTTGACGATTTTTTGCAAAAAAAAATTGGGTCATATTATTAATAGAATAAAAATTTGTGCTTAAAAATACAGAATTTAACAAACTCGTCATCTAAAACAGAAAAAACTCGGCAAAGCCTCGTTTTTATCTATTTATAGATGATTCATTCAATAAATTCGGTATTCAATGACCACTACTTCAATACCCTCTTCATAGTTTTCATGAAAAAGCGATTTTGGATTACTACAAATTCGATATCGCTACTTTAAAACGATAATGTACCTCTGCAAAGATAAAGGACGGAATCCGAATTCTCCGTACACTGCCGACAAAGGCGTTTCTTTTTTTGACATTTTATATTTAACGCAAGTAAGATATACTTGTTCAACAAATAAAGATCAAAACTAAAGAAAGCCTAAAATGCCAGTTGCTCATGAAATTCGGTTATTCAATTACTCCAATTTAAAGTCATTAAATCATCGTAACTTTTATTTTCCTCAAGGCGATGCAATTTTAATTTCTTGCGTAATTATTTCGATCACTTTTTATTATGGTGCGATGTTATGGCCAAACCCGTGCATTTAAACTTAGGGGTACCTAAAACAAAACTGAATATCGCGTCTTCTCAATTCAAGACCTGTCCAAATTCAAAGATTTTGCACTGAAGGATAAGCACTTGCAAAAAAAGACATATGTTCATTTCTTGTGACTATGATTTTACGAGCTCACTTGAGCACAACGTGTCCGTCGTCCGTCGTGCGTCGTGAACAATTTTCAAAATTCTCCGAAACCAATGAGCCGATTTCAATGAAACTTTGCCAAAATATTCTTTTGGTGACCCTCTTCAAAATTTGTTTGCAAATTTCTGATTGGCCCATAAAGATGGTCTTTACAGGGAGTGGCATTTTTTCACCTTGAAAAATTTGAACGACTTCTTCCCCTGACCCACTGTGCCGATTTCTATGAAACTTTATCAGAATGTTCCTTACGTGATACTATTTAAAAATTGTTCGCGAGATTTTTAATGGCCCATGAATATGGGTGTGGAAGGGCGGAGCTTATCTTGATCCCGAAATCTTTGAACCACATCTCCTCCTGTACACCGGGTCGATTTCAATTAAACTTTTACCAGAATGTTCCTTGGGTGACCCTTTTCAAAAATTGTTTGCGAAATTTTGATTGGCGTGCCTGGGCGGGGCTTATTTTGGGTCTCCTCAGAAATGAATGGGTAGGCAGGGTCTATTATCACTTTGAATTCTTGGAATAATATCTCCTCTTCAACAATTAGGCAAGTGTAAATGAAACTTTGCAAGAAGGTTTCTTGGATGAGACCTACTGGATCAATAAAATTTAGGTGAGCGGTTTATGGCCATTCTGACCCTCTTGTTTAAGATTATTGGGGCATATACAAAGAAAAGTCAGCACAAGTATGACTGATCTTTGTCTAAACCCACCGTTTGTTCATTTTTATAGTGGTCAACATTGAAGACCAAATCCAAAACGGCTGATCTACATTCATTCATTTGGTTTCAGTTTGGATGGTGTTTGTGGTTTTGACTTAGGATTATTTTTTCCGTAAGAAAGTGAGTTGAACGGGCCTAAGCATTTTCTAGCAGTACTACTATTGCATTGTTATCTAGCCCTCAGCTTCTATCCCACTAAGGCTTACGATTATCCACCCATAATGGGAAGCAAATTTCGGAAACCCCTGACCATATAATTGAGGATTGAGAGTATAACGCGCCACTATGCGCTAAAGTTAGTTACATCGTAAAATTGACAATCGTCTAAATCAAACCGTTCTTAATTTCTCGTTCAGCGCTTAATTCATGCATTCCAAACACTCACTAAAACCATTCATAAACGCTCAAAATGACTAAAAATGTAAGATCAACGACAACCTTTAAAATGAATAAACCAAAACCAAACCGTGATTTCACTGATATGATTGTTTTTTAAGCATCTTATTGGTTCTTGAAGAAATAGGACGCTATTTAAAGAGCTTTTATGCATATTTTATTAAAGGGAGATAATACCTATCGCAAATTTTGTTCATTCTGAACAAATTTAGCGATATTTGATTACCTCCCGTAAATTTCAGTAAAAAAATCGCGCCTCCCACTCATTCAATATCATTCCATTATAATTCCAAATCGTTCACCTTGTCAATTTCACGATGTTTTTAACTGTATCTAGTGATTTACTCTATTTGAAGTGACCTGAGCAAAGCCCAAAAGACAAATTTTAATGACTTCGTCTAGTAATCATTTGCAAGGTGACGCACTCTTGATTTTGTCCAAAATCTTTCACATTTTGTCCCTTTTTCATTAAGAAATAGATTTTTTTGTCTGCAGGGTCGAATTAATATCATTTCTTGAACAACAGAAGCTATATTTGCACTCGTGCATGCGCCACTCGTGAAAAAATAGCTTTTGCTGTACACTCAATGAAATGTTAATCAATCTTACACACACAAAAATGATTATCCTCTATATCATTATCCGTAAACTAGAGCAAGAAACAACAGGGTTCACATCATTGTAGGCCGATTTTCAAAATTATCAGAATATTTTTCATGGTTCTAGAATTATGTAGAAAAAAAATAACTCCTTGATTATGACAGATTTATTGTCGCAATTCAGGTTTTATACTTCTTTTACTTTGTAATATCTCGGGGAATTAAGTGTCTGTTTATTAGGCTTTTCATTGCTCCAGATAGCTTATAAAATATCGGCTCATGCTTAAATATCTTAAAAATTGCAATTGAACTGCAATATTATTTTATTTTATTTTAGGGTAAACAAAGCCTAGTTTACAGTTGGCTTACGGAGCCCATACTAGCTCGCCGTACACAAAAAAAAATCGTGCCCGTGCGGCGTCATACGGTGTCTGTGCGATCATCGCACAGTTTTACGGATAGCAAGGACCTTTCCGATCTTGTGTGACAATAGTTGTACGCTTTTTTAAAATAGCAAGACCGCACGGAGACCGAATTTCGAAGAATCGTAAATGCTACGCACGATCGCCGCACGGACATCGCCTATATATCTTTAACAGTTAATCATTTAACAGATAAACCTACGGTCCACAGCACGATGATCGTAGGGCGGCCGTACTGTTTACAGTGTTAATAGTTGACAAGTTGCACGGTCTCCGCGCGGGGAACACACGGTTATCTTGCGACCGCCACACGGACACCTCAATGATTCTTGCGATAGTTTTTAGCTCACCTGAGCACGAAGTGCTCAAGGGAGCTATTGTGATCGATCGTTGTCCGTCGTCCGTCTGTCCGTCACGGCGTCAACTTTTTCTTTAAACGACATCTCCTCCTAAACTTATGGGTCAAAATCAACCAAACTTGGCGGAAATATTTCTTGGGTGGTCCCTTATGAAAATTGCTCAAATGGAAAGGATCCGTGCCATATCACGGGAAAAGGGGCCTTAAAGACAAATGTCTTGTTTTCACTCTAGAAGCCACAAATATGGTCCAATCTTCATGAAACTTGGTCAGAATGTTTGTTAGGTCATGAGGATGAAGTCTATTGAAAATGGGAAGGATCTGTGCCATATCACGGAAAAGGGGGCCTTAATGACAATTTTGTCAAAAATTTCTTTTAACGACATCTCCTCCTAAACTTATGGGCCAAAATCAACCAAACTTGGCAGAAATATTCCTTGTGTGGTCCCTTATTAAAATTGCTCAAATGGAAAGGATCCGTGCCATATCACGGGAAAAGGAGCCTTAACGACAATTTTCTTGTTTTCACTCTAGAAGCCATAAATATGGTCCAATCTTCATGAAACTTGATCAGAATGTTTGTTAGGTCATGAGGATGAAGTCTATTGAAAATGGGAAGGATCCATGCCATATCACGGGAAAAGGCGTCTTAATGACAATTTTTTGTTTACTCTCTAGAAGCCACAAATATGGTCCAATCATCATGAAACTTTGTCAGAATGTTTGTTAGGTTATGAGGATGATCTCATTTGAAAATGGGAAGTATCCATGCCATATCACAGGAAAAGGGGCCTTTATGACAATTTTCTCGTAAGAGCTCCAAACGCCACAAATATAGTTCAATCTTCATGAAACTTGATCAAAAGTCTGCCAGGTCACAAGAATGAACTTTTGTGCATATACGCCGTAGAAATTAAGATCGTACGACGTCTGGAATTTAATACAAAATATCGCAGGCTGCGATAACGTACGGCGACCGTGACAAATGTAAACTAGGCTTAAGGTAAGGGATCATGTGACTGATTGTTAACCATGTGGTTATATTTGCTGGCTCCACTTTTCGTATTAAAGTAAGGCATGAGCACCCCTACATACCCTGACATTTTTATATTTCCAAAGCCATATTCAGACATATATAACACATATTAAGTGGTTCGTATGAAAAAAAAATCTAACGAGGTTGGGGAAATTGATAACTGTCGAGGCTCTGCCGAGGCATTTATCGATTTCCACAACCTAGTTAGATATTTTTTCATTCGATACACTAAGTGCGTATTATATTTATCTTTAAACCTCTATTTGCATTGTTTTCGTCGATGTTTCTTATAGAAATGCAAATTTCTAAAAATAACTGCATTATAAATTGTTCTATAAACATCGATGTGTTATCATAAATAAATATCATATGGGGTGTTATCACACGGATATTAAGACAAATGGCCCGTCTTTCACAAGCGATCATAATTTAGTGTTACAGCTCTGCAACGTTTCGAAAGTCATAAACTTTATGGTTACCTATTCTGTATCTGTATCTGTTGAGTACTGGAAATTAACTCAGTTGCTGAGCAAAAATTATCCAGGGGGGGTGTGCGACTTATGTAATTTAGTCAAATTTAGTGATAGAGTCTTTGAATGTATTAATTGTACCACAGTTCACTGTTTTGTCAGGTAGACAATTCCAGTCTCTAATTGTTCGAGGGAAAAATGAGTTTTTGTATATCTCAGTGTTTGTCCTTATAGTGTTTATTTGTTGTTTGTGTTTGTTTCGTTGTGGTCGTTTGTTTAATGTGATGTGATCATTGGCAGGGATAGCCACCAGGTTGTTGACGATCTTAAAAAGAAGAGTCAGGCGTTGTTCTCTCCTAGTTTCATGTAGAGGTTTCCAACCGAGTTCTTTCATCATGCTGGTTACACTGCTCCTCTTACGATAATCGTTCTGGACAAATCTTGTAGCTTTTCTGTTAATGTTTTCTAGTAAGTCTATATCTTTTCGAAGATGTGGATCCCATACAGTAGATGAATAGCTTAGAATTGATTTCACTAATGATATATAGGCTGTTTCTTTAAAGCTCTTATTACAATTTTTCAAATTTCTCCGTATGAACCCCAGGGTCGAATTTGCTTTTTTGTAGATTTTCTGGATATGAGAAGTCCATTTCAGATCGTCACTAATGATAACACCTAGGTATGGGTTTTCTTTCACATGGCTAAGAACATGATTATTCAGTGTGTAGAAGTGGATATGAGGTGTGACACTACGGTGGATTGACATGATATAGCACTTGGTGGCATTAAAATGCATTCCCCACTCGTCTGCCCAGACTTCTAAAGCTTGTAGGTCCTTTTGTAGTTGCATTTGGTCTTTGTCGGTTTTTATAATGCGATACAATAAACAGTCATCTGCGAAAAGTCTAACAGTTGATTTAACCGAGTTTGGTAAGTCATTGATATGGCATAAAAACAACAATGGCCCTAATACCGTGCCCTGTGGAACACCGGAATCAACTGAACATGTACTAGAAGATTCTCCATTGACTATAACCTGTTGTTGTCGGTCCATCAAGAATGATTTTATCCAATTGTTCACTTTGCCATCAATTCCGTATTTTTCTAATTTATAAAGTAATTTTCTGTGAGGAACCGTGTCAAACGCTTTACTGAAATCTAGAATTGCCATATCAGTTTGTAATTTTGCATCATAGTTTTTCATGATATCGTTCATGGTTAGAATAAGTTGACTTTCACATGAATGGCCGCTTCGAAATCCATGCTGTAGACGTGTTAGTATAGAGTAACGTTCAAGATGTTTCAGAACATGACGACATATAATATGTTCAAGCAATTTGCAAGAAACACAAGTCAATGATACTGGCCTATAATTAGATGCTGTGTGACGATCCCCTTTTTTGAAGATGGGACTAACATTTGCGTTTCTCCAATCTGATGGTAACTGCCCAGAGTCAAGACTAAGTTGAAAAATATGTGTGAGTATAGGTGCTATTTCTTTGGAGCACTCTTTCAGGATAATATTTGGGATTTTATCTGGTCCACATGCTTTGTTTGGATTTAGTTTGTTTAATAGTTTTTCAACACCATTTTCGTCAATTTGGATGTCACTGATTGATGGATAAGTTTGGTCTTTCACTTCAGGCATTTTCTCATTTGGTTCCTCTTTGGTGAAGACAGATTTGAATTGTTCATTTAAAATGTTGGCTTTTGATTTACTATCTTGGTGTAATGTGCCGTTCTTCTTAAGTCCTGCAACACCGATATTATCACTTCGCTTTGATTTCACATAGTTCCAAAATGGTTTACTGTTTCCAGTTTCAAGTGCGTCATTTAGTATTGAGTTCACATAATTCCAATGGGCCTGACGTATCGCTTTCTGTGATTTTCTTTTGTATAGTTTATATTCATCCCATGTCTTTTTGTCCTTGGTTTGTTTAGCTTTTTGGAAAAGTTTGTTTCTTTTTGACAAGAGTTTCTTTTCAGCTTTTCCTAGCCATGGTAAGTTGTGTCTCTTTGATGATAACTTTTTTGGAATATTGACGTTCACAGTTTCGTTAATTATCCTTTTAAGGTCTTTCCATTTAAGTTCACTATTGAAATTAGACTGGTAGCCGTTCCTTAAATAGAGGTACATTATTGAAAATATATTCAATAAGTCATGTCTTGATTCTCAAAGGTTAACCATTATTTAGTCCTGGGGGTCCAGCTGGGTTATGTACAAAGTCTTCTGAAACAAAAAAGGACCTGGGGCCTGTTTTACTAAACATCTTACGATCATCTTTTTCGTTTGTCAAACAACAAAAGTTGCTTCTTCAGTAGTAAATAGATATGGAATTCTGTCATGCACCATCTCATTGGAATCGTCTTTTAAAGACGATTCAAATGAGATAATGCAAGGCAGAATCCCTCAATGAATGTAAACACAAGGTACGACTTGTGATTTTGACTTACGATCATTTTGTTTTTTCGTAAGAAGTTTAGTAAAACGGGGCCCTGAATCCCGGGCTTTACTTATTTCAGAAACCTTGTTAAATTTATTTGTGAAAGAAGATGAGTCCAGAAATGTTACAGAACTATTAACGATCAACTACCTTAAGTGAAAAGTTATTGACGAGGAGCTGTAACGATTAAGCTGTAACAATGTAACATGTCGTTTATCTAAATTTCAAAGGATGTATGAGAAAGGTCAACTTAAACCGTACAAACTTATTCACAAATCAATATAAAATGAGCCTGTGCGTGAAATTTCTAACAATTTCATATAAGTACATAGCAAAGACTCTGACCAGCCTGTGCAGCACACAGTCTGACCAGAGTCTTCGCCATGCGTTGAGTAGATAGAAAAGGTCTCAAAGTACTTGTAAACCATCAGGTAACATTATATTTACAGTAGGTGGCTGTCAACGCTGTCAAATGTTTGCACATCTCGCAGATGTCAAATTGTTGGAAATGTCACGCACTGGCTCAAATGATTTTCTTCGGGTCAAATCATGTTTTAAAAGAAAGATGCAACAAGTTCTTCTCAAATATCACAAAGGGAACCCCATGAAATTGATGCTTTTTAAGTCTTGCCCTGCATTCAAAAAATACTTGGACGTGAAGCCTTTGTGAAAGAGGTTTCCGGCTATCAAAAAGCGAGAATCATTTTTAAACGTTAGCCAGACGATTTGAGATAATGAACGTATAACTCGGAGAATTTCCCATAGACTGGAAAATTGGACTATACACAGAAGGATCGCCCCATATTTGTTGAATGTCCATGTTTATTTACATTTCGTCAACATAACGACTTTATGTCGCCAGATAACTTCTATGAAATAACGCAACTGTAATAGAGTTGGGATTTGGACTACTTTGACAGCGTATTGATGTTTTCATTGCGTAATATGATTCGACCTCTACATATATCGAGGTATAATTCGTGATTATTACTCTGGCAGGGTGGAGCCTATGTTACGGGTCGTTGCACTTAAGGTTTAGTCGGCTTTAATTTATCATTACTCACTTCTATAGGTATACAACTCGAGACCTTAAACCGTAGGTTGTTAAACCCTCATAATTTCAGCTTGTCCAAGCTGAAGCTACTAGGATTTGGTTACACAACGATATAATATGCTCACTTTCTCATAAAGTCAAACCATGGTATTTGTAAACGCGGGAAAATATAGTAAACCAAAAGTAGTGGTGGTATGAACTGAAATCTAAAACACGTGAGATAACGGTACTGAATCACATATACAATCACCTGTTTACTGATAGAGAAAAGAAACTCATAGCGAAAACCCCATTTTCTCCCTATCATTAGCTATAGCTTTTTTGTCGTTTGAATTTTAGTTCATAATAAGTAAGTCGATTCCAAAAGCATATTACATATACGCGATGACAAATAACGTTTGTCTGTTGAAAGTCAGAGAAGGTTAAAAATGTAAGTAGTTTTGCGTTTCTTTGATCTTTCAATATAGTAAGACAACGAGACAACAAAAAACTCGTTGGTCCAGATTTCCTCTATTAAACTCGCCTAAAGTCTGTCTATAAACATTCAAATAGCGTGGTTTACCTATAGTACGTTAAATATTTTGCTTTTAGGATACAGATATTTGCACGCTTTAACGATAATTGCCGACTTTCTTTTTAAAGAATACGTCACCGTTAAACAATGCCCTGCCAGAGGAATAATAACACAGAATACAAGTTCACAACTCTTCTAGGCGCACACAAATTTATATCATTTAGAAAAGAAATACACGAAAAACAATATAATAAACACTGTACATATGTAGTGATTATACATTATACATGCACATGACAATCAAAAATCGGTAAAGATTTACTAAAAATTCACTTTGAAAAAGTGAAGGGGGTCTTCTTTCATAGAGAATTTCAAATTTAGTTCATTCTTTTTCCGATACCTAATTAAAAATTTTAGACTTTACTTTGGTTTATAAAGGGCTATACCTTGGTTTATTTGACCCGAATTTGACCTCTGTGGAAAAAAGGCTTAAATAAAAATTACCGACATATTTTATCTATTAACAAAAAATATATTACATTAAATATCATTTTTTATTCATTCCGGTAAAAGCACGTGCAAGGCCGCGTAGCAAATTAAGATTTTTTTCAAGTAAATAGCAAGGGTCAGATTCGGGTCAATAAAATTGCGCTATATATCAAGATTGATATTTTGAGCAAATAGCATACAAATGCTTTCTCCCGAATAAGGTGTGATTCGAAAAACAGGGAAAATAATACCAAGATATGAGCCTGTGCGATACATTTCCAACACTTTCATCTGCGCAACGCTGGGACTCAGAGATCAGTCTGTGCGCCCAATAGATGTCTACGGACCTAAAATTGCGATTTCTCAACCGAAAATTGATTTTAATGCAACCCATTGGTGAGAGACAAATAGTCGAAAAGGATGAGTGCCACCGCCGAGGATCGAACCCGGGACATCTAGATTGACAGTCAGACGCGCTATGCGCTATGACGGTGGCTCGTTGTTGAATTGGAGGACCAAGATCGAAATCCGCTCCTTGGAATCGAAAAAACGAACAAACATGCCAGATATGCTTTCAATTGGGCCAATGAATTTGTAAAAAAAAATCACATTCATTTTGTTATAGTTGAATTGTCCTGATGTTCATGTTTTTGTTCAATGTAAATTTGTGGTGTGCATGAGTGTGTGGCGTATGTTTGTGTGTTTGTTTGTATGTACGAATGTGTGCTGTTTATATCTTTGATTTGTTGACCTTGAATTAATCTTCTTGTCGAGCCAAGGGTTACGAACGTTTTACTTATCTTACGAGAAGAAGCTATCGATTCGATACCCATTGACTCGTGATGATGTGAATTAATATGCTTTTTAAATTGTTGTAACGAGAACTGTTTGTAGTTTATCTTACTGAAATAAAATGTCTATGGATATGTCCTGATGTATCTTGTTCCCATGTTTTACGTTTGCCACCACCATTAGAACAACTGTTGATATGAACAACTGTTAATGATGATAATAATACACGATAATCACCATCAGAATAAAAGGAGGATAAAATAACAATTACAAAAATGATAACTGGTGACACAGTCGAATTTCGATGAATGAAAATTTAGCGATAACTATACAAATATCCGTGTGATAACATCCCGTATGATATTTTTATGATGTCACATAGTTATTTTTAGAACAATGATATAATGCGGTTATTTTTAGAAAATTGCATTTCAGTTAGAAAAGTCGACGAAAACAAGACAAATGGAGGTTATAAGATAAATATAATACGTACTTAGTGTATTGTATGAAAAAATATCTAACTCGGTTGTGAGAATTGATAATTGTCTCGGAAGAGCCTCGACAATTATCAATTTTCACAACCTCGTTAGATTTTTTTTTCATACATAAAACTAAGTATGTATTATATATATAGTTTTTACAGGAAAGCATAAGCCTAATGAATGTTACATGAATTAATTTCTAGAACGCTGAAGTTATTTCAACTTCGTAATAATCATTACACTACATCTCTGCCCAAGGCGCACCTTGCATATTAAAAGGGATTATTTCGCTTTATTTTCTTTACCACGGAAACTTGAAGCAGGTTTTTGTAGAACAGTCACTATATGCATTATATCGAACATCATTGCTTGATTCCATCATCGCACGATTGACTACCTTCGTATTTTGTTTATTTGTTTGTTTGTTTGTTTGTTTGCTTTTGTCACGAGAGCATTGATATAAATAAACATGTACACGTATCACTCAGAGAGAACTACTATAAAAGAGTGCGATTGGACTTTACCAGATAGGTCCGTGAAGTTGGCAGCCTAGCAGCCTAGCAGAGTGAAGTTGGCAGCCTAGCAGCCTAGCAGACTGAATTTTTTTTTATCAAAATAATTGATATCTAACACTAGTATTAAACACTAGTAGTCACTTCAACCCGTAAACACTGAAATTCTAGTGAATGTAGATTTGTTCCGGATATCTCACGTTATTCAACTTTTCCGACCAAAATGTCCCGAAAAAAGCCCGCAACATATCAATCTCGCCCTAACAAAAATGAGAACTTTAATCTTTGAAAAAAAAACGATAGTGGTCATTTTAGGATGCTACGCTGCTAGACTGCTGGAAATGTGAAGTTGGCAGTCTGGCAGCCTAGCAGCTTAGCAGCCTAGCAGAGTGAAGTTGGCAGCCTAGCAGCCTACTAGACTGATTTTTTTATCAAAATTATTGATATCTAACACTAGTATTAAACACTAGAAGTCACTTCAAACCGTAAACACTGAAATTCTAGTGAATGTAGATTTGTTCCGGATATCTCACTTTATTCAACTTTTCCGACCAAAATGTCCCGAAAAAAGCCCGCAACATATCAATCTCGCCCAAACAAATATGAGAACTTTAATCTTTTGAAAAAAAAAACGATAGTGGTCATTTTAGGCTGCTAGGCTGCTAGGCTGCCAACTTCACTCTGCTAGGCTGCTAGGCTGCCAACTTCACGGACCTTTTACCAGATGCTTAACCGTCTATTTTTTTTAAGACGGATAGTTTCGCCAAGAAGCACATTGCAAAGTTACATACAATAGTAAACAAATAAACAAAAAGATATTGACACTGGCACCGTAAAATTGTGAGGATTGAATCGCGGGGGTATATCGCACCCCTCGAATGATCATCGCGGGTCGAAAGGAAAATGTGAACAATGTCCCGTACATCGACTGTTGTGTACCTCAAATTATTTTTTGAGCTATTGTCGAACATCTTTCTTGTTAATTGACTGTTATATTTTATTTTTGAGATCAGCTTCCAATGCGCAGATCCCACGTGATTTGGGTTTCACTTTATTCATGTTTTATAGGAGACAAAAGCCTAAAGAAAAATCAAAGTAAAAATTACTTGCTTCCAATTTCATGTGTAAGGGCCAGTTGCTTCGAGCAATTGATTGATACTTCCACCAATTTCAGGTGAGCGTGGAGATATTTATAAACCAGGGGCCAGTTTCATTAAAACATTTAAGGCGCATTTTTGTCTTACAAATGACTTACCACATATTTAGGCCAATGTTTATTATTGGTACTGTTTCGAAAGTCATCAGTAAGACAAAAATACGTCCTAAATATCTTGATGAAACTAGCCCCTGGTGAGCTACACAGTGAATTTTCGTCCGTTTAACTTGTATTTGGGTTAATGATGAGCTATCTATAAATAACCTGACTGAGCTTATCCGAACCATTGTTTGACTTCCTTGGAATTTTGAAATTGTTGGAAATTACAAAAAATCTCGTATCTTTCCTACGACCTTCAAATGAATTATATTATAGTATAATTCAGTCAAGAGCATTTACATAATACAAGCGTTTACAATAACTTCCTCAAAACCCTTCAAAATGTATCATTATCTAAGTTTAATTTCGGTAATGTGCAGATGTTTGCCAAGTCAAGTTCTGCATTATTTCCCAAGATACTCGATAGATTTTGCGTAGAATTTGAAAAATCTCGCATTTCTCAGACTCGATGAGAACAATTAGGAACAGACAGATGTTAATGATTTTGTGCAATTTTGAAATCGGTCGGCAATGAACAAGTCAGGTTTTTCTTTGGTTGCCAGATTTTCATTCGAAAAACATCATGAAAAATAAGATAGATACAAATCTAAAACCTGTTTAAAGTGCAAGACTAACATCTCAGGTAATAATGATAATTAACACTGCGCTCGATCAAAAATCGATTGACTTATCAAAACACTCATTTATAATGAGGCAATTGTTGAACTCCTTTTCCGCCGATTTTTCAATCATTTTCCTGGACTGGCCACTAATAAAAAGCCGTTCTTAATATACCTAGCATTTTTTTGAAAGGAAACTTGAAATATTGTCGAAGTTTAAAGGAAGTATGTTGACCTTAAAGCGTAATCGAGAATAATACAAAATACAAAAGGCATACTTGTATTTTCTCGTATTTTCCGACGAATCAGTGAAGGAACATTACTTGTGAATCTATAACCATCTTTTGAAAGTTTCAAAGGGATCAGGACCCGAGGCTATAAAACTTTTCTCATTCTAAATTCAAAATTTTGTTTCATTTCAATTTGAGATAAATGCCGTCATTTCTGTTTAAATACTCATTTTAATGTATTTACATAAAAGATAATATTAAAATTAAAAATCATTTTCCAAGACTTGCCACTAAAAAGTCGTTCTGAATATATCTAACAAATTTTGAAAGGAAACTTTATTTATCGTCGAAGTTTAAAGGAAGTATGTTACAGTTAAAAACATCGTGATATTGACACTCATTCCGATCAAAATCATTCTTAATCATTCGCTCAGCGCTCCGTTCATTCATTCCAAACACTCACTCAAATCAATCAAAAACGCTCCGAAATCATTAAAAAACCTTTAAAAATCGTTCCAGACTTTCAGCAATGAATTCAAATCGATCTATTTTTTCTACGATTTTATTAGCTGATGTGGACTCTCAAGCGCCTGATTGATCCACAAAGATGCGCAAACAGAGGAGTGCGTTTATTTTAATAAAGGGAGGTAATTAATATCCCTAATTTTGTTCTCGCTAAACAAAATTAGGAATATTGGATTACCTCCCTTTAATATCACTCAAAACTCGCTCCACACACTCATTCAATTTCATTCTTATATCATTCCAAAATCATTCACCTTGTCAATTTCACAATGTTTTTAACTGTAACCTTAAAGCGTAATCGAGAATAATACAAAATACAAAAGGCATACTTGTATCTTCTCGTGTTTTCCGACGAATCAGTGAAGGAACTTTCCTTGTGAATCTATAACCATCTTTTGAAAGTTTCAAAAGAATAAGATAAATTCTGCAGACTTTATATGGTGCAAATAAGAATATTTGAGTGAGTATCCATAAAGATCCTTTCCAATGTTTTATGACGAATCGCCTCAAATTTTCGAATACAACTATCCTTTCGACCCTACAATTAAAAACATCGTGAAATTGACAATCATTCCGATCAAAACCATTCTAAATCATTCACTCAGTGCTCCATTCATTCATTCCAAACATTCACTCAAATCGATCAAAAACGCTCCAAATCGTTAGTAAGCATTCCATCTTATTCAAATTGATCAATTTTTTTCTATATTATTGGCTGATGAAGATTTTAAGGTTTCTGATTGTCAAATTCACAATGTGATAAACTGTACCAGTAATTACTGGTTAGGTGCTCAATCGTTCTATCAGTGTGCCTATTCCGTTCCGTTGCCACTATGCAAATGTTTTCAACGGGAGAGACTTACTGATAGTAAAATCAGTTCAAAACCTTTAGATTTTAATCGTGATTTTCGTAAACGATTTAATCTTGATCTAGTTTTTCGAACGGTGTGAAAAGGACATATGTTTGGTTTTCTGCTCACCTGAGCACGAAATGCTCAATGTGAGCTATTTTAATCGTTCAATGTCCATCGTCCGGCGTGTGTTATGCGACGCCCGTCGACCACAATTTCTAACATTAGGACCATGATGTTCCTAGATTGCTCACCTGAGTCCTTTCGAACCCTTGGACATCAATAAATAGGCAGATGTCAACAAGAAGATAATTTGTACAGAAGATCAATACCATGGAATGTTTAAAGCAAAGATTTTGGTTAAATTGTTTCCTGCTTTATTTCTTTGTAAAAAGTGTTTGCCTGAACACACACTTTTCTTTAACATAGGGGTATGAAATGAACAAACTTGTTAAAATTTAAATAATGAGACTGTTATGATCAGTCCCTACCTTATGGTTTCAGAGAACAAGTTTTTTATGATTACCTCCTTAGTGTCTGTGTAAAATGATTGCGTTCATTCAGAGCTCTAATACGACCCAAGGGGCATGACATGAAAACTTTGGTAGAAGTCCACAATCAAAATATGGAAGATGTCTGCATTTTGGTTTCAGAAAGAATGATTTTTGAACTTATTTGCTCTTTGAATCTATGTAAACAAATTTGGTAGAGGTCCACTAGATGATGCTACATACAAAATATGAATGTTATCTGCCTTCTAGTTTCAGAGAAGAAGATTTTTGAAGATTTTACTATTTTCACCCCTTTTTTAAGGGTAAAGGGAGAGTTATGGGGTTTGATCTTATTGAATAACTTTAGTAGAGCTTGTTCAAGACAAGTCATCCAAGATTCATCAAGATTGGCCCACCGGTTTAGGACGAGAAGATGTTTAATGAAAATGTAGGACGACGTACGACGCACGACTGACGACGGTCATTGGACGATCACAATAGCTTACCTTGTGCACTTCGTGCTCAGGAGTACTAAAACATCGTTTCCTCCTAATCTGCGAGGTCACTCTTCACGAAACTCTGGTGAGCTATTCAACAAATTAAAGTACACCCGTAACTCTGGTTGCAAAAAGAGGAAAAATATTGTATATCTTTTTTTATTTAAAAAAAATGTCCTTTTCTGAAACAAAAAGGCAGACGGCCTTCATATTTGATATGACGCATCATCTAGTGGACCTCTACCAAGTTTATTCATATCAAGCCTATGGTGTCTTATTTGGGCTCCGCCCTGATGAATCCTATTTTACATAGAAACAAGAAGAAAGTCTTCAAAGTCTTCCAAGCATGTTAGTTTAAACATATTTTATTTGAAAATTTCAACATGATAATTTACATATTAATTAACACAAATAAATGTAAATCAAGCAAAAAGGATGAGGGTGAACGCATAATCTCATAATGTTCTTCTCCCTATTTGTGATTTAAGAGCTGAACTAAGTCACCTTTCTTTCAGTTTTTGTGGAATTCGAATCGTTGAAATCTAAATACTATTTTCATTTATTCTTTAAGACAATGTTTTTGTACGATATAAAGTACTATACAAAAAGTGGAGGGGGTGAATTGTGTTCTTTGGATGTCTTTACGGGCAACCTATATGTACGCTATACGTGTAATACAAAATAGTTGTAACACTTTAAAATACTTTTAACTAGTATTTTTTTTAATATTAAAATCGCTTACTGTCTTCAATATACATTGTTAAACTTCTTACATCAAAATTTCGTTGTCCTTGTACGGCAGATTCTCTTTTCCATAGTATAAAGTATTGATATCGACGTCACCGACGTTTGTTAATGAGATAAGGAGTCTGATTCTAATATCATATTTTGATCTTTCAATATGAAAATGCTCCCTCGTCTCAATTCTAACACAATTACAAAGGGGAGATACTACTATGTTTTTACTGAACGGATTGAGAGGGCTACAATGGTTTCTGATTCTAGTATGTATAACCTGAAGCTTCTTTCTCGTACAAAGTACAATCTGTTTGTTCATATTTATAGATAATTCCTTAAACAGGATATCGAGTTCTTTTTTCTCTTTTTGATTGGTAATTCATTCCACTTATAAATGACTGAAGGAAAAAGAACCTTTTGTAGAACTCTGTCCTACAGTTTGGCACTTTATGATTTTGGGATCCGTGTTGGCTGCATGATGATGTGCTTCCTTCACTTTGAGGCACTAATGAGTTTCTGGTTGTCGAACAGAGACCTTTTAACATTATGAAATATAGAATTAATTTGTGTATACGTCTTCTTTCTTGAAGTGATTCCCAACCTGACTCTGCAGATAGATTAAGAAATTGGTCTGTAGTTCGATGGGAGTAGAGGGTCGCCTAATTTATAGATAGGACAAACGTTTGAGATTTTTCAAATAGCTTGTAAATAACATTGACATAAATATTAATTGAATATATCACAAACAGGCATAGAAGGCTGTTTTACAAAACATTATACACCTCTTCTGGAAATGTTTCAAAGAAATCAAGTGTATATTCATGAGACCGATCCATTCATGTTATTCATATCATTCCCATGAGGTCAAATTTGGGATCCGCCTGGGCGCTTCCCATTTTGCGTATAATCATAGAAGGAATATTTCAAGTCCTCTTTTCTGAATGAGTAAGTAAACAGCCTAGATATTTTTTGTAGATTCATAAAGTTAACTTAAACCAAGTAAGTTCATATTACACAACTTTGGTCATATATTTGTTCTCAGTTAGTTTTAACCCCTTTCGTATAGAAACAAAGTGGGAAATCTTTCAACATTTATCTTCCTTGAAAAGCTGGCTTTGACATTTCCTCCGAGTTGATATCTGCCAATCCTTTTCATGTAGTATTACAGGGGGAAAAGAAGAATTCGGGTGAGTGATTTATGGCCATCATGGTCCTCTTGTTATTGTGTAGACCGTCAGTATTCTATAGGAGATAATGTTCCTTAATCACCCTTTGTCATATTGAACAAGGAATATTTCTTCTTTTGCAGGATAAATAGACAAAATCAGTCTGCACACAAGTGCAATCTGACCTTATGCTATTCCATCCAGCTTTTCTTTCTAAAACAGAAGAGTTTGAAAATTATGTTTTTGTTGTTGTTTTAAAACTGAATACAATTAGTACATCCAGTACTTTCATCACTTTTATTTAAATGCAATTTTGCCAGGGATTTCATTCAGCATGACAAGGGATAAGATGGATTTGTTATGAGTAGTCCGTAACGATAACTTATAACGAGTCTATTTATGACAATAATGAGTAGAGTAAGCAAAATCGCGAAATTGACACATTATCCGACTAAGACAATCCTTTCCCCATGGCGAGCATTCATAACTGAGTCCAAACAAGTGGGATATGGCTGTATGAAATCAACGATAGAATGTCGTAAAACCTATTTTACGGTGATCCGGCAAATCAAAACACCTACATTATGCACAAAGTCAGGTATTTTGTACCAACAGAACCAACTCACGAAATAAGGGATAATTTGATCTTTGCAAAAATAAATTGACTAATTCTTCCCTATCTAAAGAAGGGAGTACCATCTCCAGGCATTCATTCATTCCACGCTCATTCAAACCATTTCAAAATGTTCCAAAATCATTTAACGATAAGATTAACAACTGCATTCTAAATAAATATAAGGTTTTGACAGCTCAAATATATTTCTTTTAAAAAATCTCTATTATTCTTATTATGAACCGTAACCATAGACTTAACAGTATAGATTGTAATGATTTTAAAGTATGCATTATCATTGAAACTTGCCGAACTTGGGGCGGACAATTCTAATATTCATCATATATTTACATTGATAGTTTCCTTTTCAACTCGTTCTTTTTACAACAATGCCACCAGAAACGCCCACCTTCGGTACTTTCATTGCTTTGATCATAGTATCTAAGTCATGTTCTAAAATGGGTCATGCTAGTTCATTTGAAGGTAATTTCTTCAAGTATTGAACCCCTTGTTTTTTGCTCTAGATTCTACAATTTTAGCGCAGCCATTGCATTTTGACAGGAAAAAATGTATCTAGAAGTTCAATTTCGAAAGAAAACATTGCTTTTGCCTTAGGTCAATACTGATCTTGCTCAAAATATGTCTTGTTAAAAAAAATGAAGGTGTTCTAGTAATACAGAAAAAAAAACAATTGGAATATTTAAAGAATATTCATATCCGAAGCTGTCTGATCAGAAAGCATAGATAGGGTACATAGTATGTCTTATGATATCCGTGAGGTAAAGGAGACTCGGATGAGCGATACAGGTCTATTATGGTCATCTTGTTCATGTTATTACAGTTAACAACTTTGTGAAATTTTCAAGGGGAATTATTTTTTGGAATCATTTAGGAATGAAATTGAGTGAGTCTGTGGAGCGAGTTTTGATTGAATTTATTGGGAGGTAATCCAATATCGCAAATTTTGTTCATGATATCGATTATCTCCCTTTAATAAAATCTGCATACAAGTTCTATAGATAGATTACTATATCTTCAAGAACTTATAAGGCGCTTACAATTTGAAATATGTCGCTAATTTTCTCTAGCCAAATTCATTTTGAATGACGTTGTTGATTCGATATTTTCCAATTGGTTTTTGAATGATTTGAGTTGGTGTTAGGAATGATTGAATGGAACGCTAAATGAGCGATTTAGAACGGTTTCACAATGTAACTAACTGTATTATTATTATTTTCTTGCATTTTAATAGAATGACATCTTATTCAATTTTAGATAAGAAACACATCACGATTATAGAAGTATAAATAACACCATCTTCTTATACGAGCGCATTTTGGGGGCATTATAGCTAAGACTCGGACATCATGAAAGAATTCATAGCAACACTGTTGGTGGCAATCGGTAATTTTTTAACTATTACTTCTATTTCCATTTTCTGAAATAAGAAACTTTACTTCGACTCTCAACTAATTTGACTTGACGCGGTGGTTACAATTTAGCACAAACGTGGCATTTCAAACAATTTGAAGTGGGCCTCACGTAGAGAAATATACATTACAAAATTAAGTGTATTGTATGAAAAAAATCGAACGAGAATGGCGGAATCGATAATTGTCGAGGCTCTGTCGAGCCAATTATCAATTCCCACTTGAACAAGTCAGATATTTTTTTAAGTACAATACACTAAGTTTGTATTAAATTTATCTAAATAATCGTTAGCCTTGTTTTTTCGATGGATCTAAATGAAATGCAAGCCTTTTGCCATGTTTCTAAAAATAACCGCATTATGTCAATGTTCTAAAAATATCCATATAATTTAAAAAAAATATCACATGGGGTGTTATCACACAGATGTTTGTTTAGTTATAAGATAAATTGAGCTCTAGTCACAAGGTGCATGAAAATATTCTCTGTTTTTTCACAACAAGGATGAGTCAGTTACTACATGTACATATCGAGTGCGTAGTGAAGAATCAGATCAGATGGCCAGGCTTTATCATTTCCTCCGTAACCCTAATTCAATCCGCAAATTATGGATTTTCTATCGTCCTCGGCCCCTGAAAATTTCGCGTATTGATACTATGATAATTTTGTTTTCAATGATTTCTTGTCGCCATCCCGAAGTGCGTTTTTTAGAGCGAGATAAAAAAAATATGCCAAATAAGATTATTTAGACGTCATAAGAAACGATTCTCGACATTTTGAATGAAAACATGCGACGCCATCAAGGCTCCCCAATGCAAAACCACCTTCGTTTCCTCATTAAGGTGGCAATGGACAGCGGCCTCCTGACTCTATTACCGGAAGTGGGTTTATGATTATTTTACGGTTCTTTTTGCACGTTGTTTAAAAAGACCGGTTTTCATAAGATTCTGCTGATGTAAATAGCGTACAATAATGATGGTAAAAGTTCATAACTTAGCTTCTTTTCAACATTTGATATCAATTGAATGAATGGATCATGGAATTTAACAATAAAGATACGTTGTAAGTGTCATTCAACTAGGATACTATTCAATGTAAATCTAAAACATATGTGAACAAGAAAAAAATCATTGGGCTGAAAAAAAAATGACGCCATGTGTCCATTGCTTCCTTGAGATATCTTAAGATATTTAATAAGCCACTTAGAAATCTTAATCTAAAAACGCTCCATCTTAAAAATTTTAGTAAGATTCTTAAGCATCTTTATCTAAGAAACGCACCTCCTGATTTCAAATTTCCTGGAAATATAAATATGTTTTATGTAAAAAGTCCATTCTTTAGACGTTAGACAATTCTTAGATGAGGTTCGAAACTGATTTGGGTGAATTTAACACATATATAGATCGAAGAACGACATCTTTGTCAACGATGTAATTATTTGAACACCGGAATTCTGTGAAAATCGACTGGATTACAAAATGGACAAAAACGAAGGATTGTGCTGTCTATGATCCCCTAATCCCTTGTGATTAGAATTTAAAATTAGCTTAGACCCGTGCTAGACAAAGTGTTTGTCGGTATAACTGCAATATAAACGGATTTCGAGCTTTCGGAAATCGTCATAAAGTCTAAGAATACTGTTCTAAACAATCGTTAATGTTGATTAACAAAATCCTTCCATTATCTGATTCTAAAGCTTCAGTGGCGGATCGAGAAGGGTTGGGGAATCCAATCAACATCCCCATGTGAAACTTTGGTGCGGATATTTGATCAAAATTGCATAATAGCTTTAAAACCGACTTACATTTTTTAATTTAGAACCCTCTATGCAGATATCCTGTATCTGTGGTTGGGCTTCAATGTCTTATTCCAGCAGTTTGAGTAGAGGCAAAGCTGCTAGAAAAAAGCAGTTCCTCCTGTGAAACTGAAAAGTGACTATATCAAAATTTATTACACTTGGAAATCCTTAGATTTCACTGCCAGGCATGTAAAAAACTATTCTACGGAGTTATTTCACTTCGGTAACGAAGGTAAAATTATAATCATATATACTTTTATTCTTTTCGTTATTTCGTTTACTTTTATCCCGCTTTCGTTCATTTCATCCTATCTGACGTCATCGAAACGGAGTCCAAGAATGACGTCATCATGATCGATGCATAGCAATCAGATGAATACTGACAAGCTTTAAGAAAACTTTTCACATTTTGTCTCATTTTCGCATTAAATAAATAAAATGATCGTTTGTTTTTCGGGTAAGGTCAACTTATTTTTCACAGGGTTAACAACAAATGCTTTATTTTCCCTCGTGCCTCAGCAACTCTTGAAATTGTTCACTCAATGAAATATAAGTTGATCTAACACCGAAACAAACGATTTCCTCTATTACTTTTTATTTGAATAGAAATACTTCGTAGAGTATGAGTCCACCTCGAATTTTACCAAATCCGTCGGAGAGTAAATAATTTGTAACTGTCGTAAAATATCAATGTTATCTGATCGAGGTTGGGAGAATTTATCATGACGATGCTTTGCCTCGTCATGATAATTTCTCGCAGCTGAGGCCAGATATCATTGATATTTTAGAACTCTTAAGTGTTCTATTCATCATTCAATCATTTTTCAGTGCTTGATTATAATAAACCTTATAAAAGTCAAAGAAATTCAGGTGAAAGTGAATGCAAATTGTTTCTAGAAATAGAATTCAGTCTGATATCAGGTTATGTTATCAGATAGGTGATATCAGGTCAATTCTAGCTTCATTACATGATGAAAATATATAAACTCCAAAAACTTGATTTTTCAGTTGCCTTTATATACATTGAAGCTTGCACCCACAGCAATGAATGTCACCACGGCAAGGAAGCCGTACAGTGTGAACAGACGAGCCACCCTGTGTGTAATGCAACTAATCAGTGTGATTGCAGCAAACCTACACGTAAGTATTACCCGAGACGAGCCACCCTGTGTGTAAATAGAGGATATTGAATGAGTGCTCATGGAATACTGAATTTATTAAACGAGTCATATAAAAACAGAAAAAAACGAGGCTGTGCCGAGTTTAAATCTGTTTATAGATGACGAGTTTAATAATTCTGTATTTTATGACCAAAAATTTTATATTCTATTTATAATATGACCCGAATTCTTGCGAAAAATCGTCAAAATTCTTGAAATTCAACATTTCAATTTTCAGCGAAACTTATAACGCCGCTGGAAACTTACGTCAAAATATGTACATAATGGTCAATTTCGCGATTACAAAATAACGTTACCATTCGCTATGAGCTCATTTGCATAGTTTTTCCACTAGTGTAATAACACCCGTGTAATATCAAAAATATTCAACGTGGTTATTTCACTTCCGCGACGTAGGTCAATTTATAATGAAACTTATCACTGTGATGGCAGCAAACACACGTAGGTATTACCCGACACGAGCCACTTTGTGCGTAATGCAACTTATCAGTGTGATTGCGTCAAACCTACAAACCTACACGTAAAAATATCCCGAGACGAGCCACCCTGTGTGTTATGCAACTAATCAGTATGATTGCAGCAAACCTACACGTAAGTATTACCCGAACTCGCTTTTTGACCTGTGGTTTGTCAATCGGGAACCACCGACGATTCTACATGTTTACATGACGCTACAGGCATCAAATCAACGTTTAGTAGAATAAAATCAACAAATTCTAGGTTTGACTTTGGCATATTACAATGAATAACAATTGCGTTTCACTACGTTTTGATATTAAATTATATATTGTCCAATAGATTTTCATAGACGATCGGAAAGTACAGAATAAATTTGCTCTCTTCAAGCAGACTGACCCAAGTCGCAAATATTCGGGTCATATAAATATAATATGAGCCAGTGCATGATATTTCCAACAATTTGAAATGTTCGTGATGTGCAAATATTTAGCAGCATAGACAGCCACATACTGTATAATTATATAGAGTTACCTAATGGCCTACAGACACTTTCATACCTTATCTATTAATAAACGCATATTGAAGACTCTGACCAGACTGTGCGGATGTACAGGCTGGTCAGAGTCTTTGCTTTGCGCATATTTGAAATTGTTGGAAATCTCACGCGTAGGCTCATATTTAAATCGTGTTCAATAAGATGACACGTTCAATAAAATCAAAATTCCATGACCACTCATTAAACATCCTCTATTTTAATTGTGATCCGTCACGCAAAAAGGGACCATTAAGGTAGTGTGAAAAGTGTCAACCCCAGTCAGACTGCGCGGATTGCGCAGACTGTCTAGGGTCGAAACCTTTCGCAGTTTGCTCATTTTCTGAATATAGAGTGATCAATCCACCTTATTGTGAAACATTTTTTGAATTGCGACCTCTGCTTGACCAATGCTGGACCCAATCTCTTTTTCAAATATGTATCTTACAGAGTTAATATTCTTTTTCGCGTAACGGGTAACATTTATGTTAAATCCATTTCAGATCAACCATGCACTGACCCCATGGATTGCGGCACGTCATGTGACAGTGTACACGGAAGCGCCCACTGTATCCATGGAATGTGTCACTGCACTGGAAACTAATTGATACAATAAACAAGTTCTCTATCTACCTTTCTTACTTATCATTTCATCCCTTTGTCCTACAATGGCTTTCAACATTTTTTCAGATATATCACGGCGGCTGAAGCAGCTAACCATGGATTCCTGATATTCCTCTCACCAGTACAACCATCACATCCATTCTTAGCCTTCAGCTGCTATCTCACATGGGTGAGAGACAAATAGTCGGAGAGAATGGTTGCCGCCTTCGGGAATTGAGCACGGGACCTCTAGATGGACAGTCCGACGCTACCAACCTTATAATGGCAGGCTGTCGCAGACGGTTCAAAAAGTGGCATAGAAAATTGGCCTAGAAAATTATACGTTGTCATGACTTCTGAGGGGATGTATGAAACAAATAGCAAACCTACTTTGACCGACCAAGACGTCGTAACTACAGCTTTTTAAGCTGCAAATAAGACGTTTCTGCCAACCACAAAAAAGAAAACGTTTAAAAGATGGCGAAAATAACGGACTTGAAAAGTGTTAACCCATTTAAGTGAATAGTCTGATTGATCAATCAACATTTTGATACAGTTGGCAACGTCGAAAAATAGACCCACAACCCTACCTTAAGGTAGTGGACCAAGACCCGTTCCTCAACGTTACGGAAGTAATGTACTTTAACAGTGTTAACCGAGGTTTCCTAATGATTTTCATTAGGAAACCTCGGTCGACATTGTAAAGATCATAAGTTCCAAAATGTTGTGGAACAATTACGGGTCCACTACTTTAGCTGTTCAATATCAAATTGTTATATTAACTCTATTCAAAACGCCAATTTCAATCGCTTAAAACCGCTCAAAATGTGGTACAAAAGTGTCTCGAAATTGATCAAAAAGCTCCACACCTGCATTTCAATTATTCTCATAATTCCATGTTTTTATTGGCTGGTTTTGACCTTGAAGATTCTTATTGGTCCCTGGACAGACAAACACAGAATAGTAAAAGATAGTTTTTAAGGGAGGTAAAAATATTCAAAATTCCGTCCGCATTGGACGAATTAGCGTTATTGTGTTACCCTCTTTTAATGTAATCCAAAACTTATTCTTCCTGCTCGTTGAATTTCAATCCGAAATCATTCAAAAGGCATTCATCATGTCAATTTCATCACGTAATTAACTTTAAACAACAGTGTTATGTTTATTGTTTGTAGATATATATAAAACGTATTTAGTGTTTTGTATGAAAAAAATCTAACAAGATTAGAGGTCTAACACAATATAGTTAGGTATGTTTTTATACAATACACTTAGTACGTCATATTTTTATCTTATAATCTCTATCGAAGTGTTCAACAGAAATGCAAGTTTCTAAAATTAACCGCATTGTGTTATTGTTCTAAAAATATCCATGTGATAATGATAAATAAATTATCATATGGAATGTTATCACCAGGATATTTGTGTAGTTATGAGATATAAATTCTATCATTTGCCCCTTTCTCTTATATACTACTCGAAGTTTGCTAAGCATCAAACATTTTCGCTATCCTACAGGAGCTCATTAAAAAAAACATTCGTGTTCGAGTTTAAAATTGTATAGGCAGATTTTGTGCGGTGGGCTACGTTTAACCTTTTTATTCCCGTGCTATTTTGTCGAAATTTACTTAGCAAAAAAAGAAACTTTACATGACTTACTGAGGGCTGTAGTATCGCTATGAAACCATAAAGAATGTTACTATTACATGAAACTTGAAGGCAATATCCGTCGGTTTATGGAAGGGTCAGTACCGGATGTTTGTAAAATGAGGTTTTTATTGGTGGTCAAAGGACAAAGGGGTCGATTTCCAAAATCACAGAAATGAAATCAAGATTGTCGGTGATGTTTTGAGTATAGGTACTTGACGTTTTCGTGATAAGAGTCGTTCCAATATCATGATAGACCAACGTCTGAGCTAAATACGCATACTTTTTTTGCAGTTATCATTTCTTTGATGAAATGAATTGCAAAATATGCAATGGTAACAGGGCCTCTACATGACGTCAAAAGTGGCCTATCTCATCTCGGCGGACACTTCATGTGGTTGTAACTGATTTTTAAGTCGCCATTTGTCTAAATGGCAGACTTATTGCGATTAGCTGGAAGAGTGTATATGGTGATAGTGTACAGGGAGTCTGTATACTGGTTTAGGCAAAGAACTACTTTTTCTTCTGGAATTTACTCTATCTCTTTGCATGGGACCCAATGACACCAAAAAGTAGTGCAGACAGTTTAAAAAGCAGCTTTTTTTGTTTGTTTAATGTAATACTTTGACTTATATTTTCCCTTTGAAGATAAACACAATATTATGAAAACTTCACAATGGATATCTTGATGTCAAAAGTAAATTTGAGTTGCAAAATTAGTACGCCGAGGATTCTACAAACTTTATTGTCAGGAAAATCATCGATCTTTGTATTGCACGTTTAATCAATAGGTGAGTAGACAAATTGTTTTGGCATGTCCGTCTGTTTTTATTTATTCATCAATCAAAATATTTAACGGAAAACTTCCATCCATATCACTGATTTAGCCTTTCAAAAACATCGTTTTAGCGATTCTCAAGCGATTCTCAAGCCGTAGCCGTAGGTCGCCATATTGGAAAGATTGACGCCCAAGATTTATAAATGTAAACAAAAACGGAACCTCTTTGTATTTCACTTCCACACAAATATTCGTTCAATGAATTTGATGAATAAATTAGTGCGTGGGCAATTTATATAAGAAAAACAATTCTGATAGTGCTTGAGCCGAGGGCTTCCATTGTATTGACCTTATTTTATTTTGTAACCGCTTTTATGATACTACGATTTTGATAATCCAGTACACAACTTTTCAATTCTACACGATATCTGTTTACATTGAACCGGTCAAGTAAAGATATTGTTGATAAGAATTCAAGAGTGCAATTTGCGAACGGAATTAAATTCTGAACATCATGTCAAATCAGTCAGCTAGGTTTTGCTTTCGTTTTGAACTGAATTGATAAGCTCTTTTTTTTCACAAAAAATACGATTATTCAGAGGTTGGGTTTTTGTAGGGTTTATACTTTGCATATCTGTCCCATTGCTTGGACCACTAACCGCTGATATCTATAATATAAAATGTCTCGATCATTGAAGTTTGAAACAAAAACTAGAGCTACATGCACTAATGAACATTATCAGGAATTTGAACCAGGTTTTTGTTTTAACTTGATATTCTCTATGATTGATACATCTTGAACTGGAAATTGACATTGGAGTTTGATTCTCAGGAGTTTGAAATTGAAAGTGAAAAATGTTGTTGTTTGGGAAAGGGTTAATATAATATATTTTGTCGTTTGCAACTCTTTTGAAATTGTATCACTCCCAAAATTTCGCCGTTTGGTTAATTGTTGATAATCATAAACCTAAGTGCAATAAAACACTGGATGCTCAAAAGGATGTGGTAATAGTGGTGGGAAATCGATGTGTAGGTGTTGCATCCATCACAATATTACATACTGTTAAAAGTGCTGTAAAACTACATTCGATCAGTCAGATTCTGCTTAGAACCCTTGAATTGATTGAAAAGGCTTAGCATCTGAAATTGAACAGCAACCTGAACAAAAGGAGCTTGTAATTCAGCTGTTTTTAGATCAGTATGTGCTTGGGAGTGAGCTATTGTGATCTCTTATCATCTGTTTGCCTGTAAACAATACTGTCGGGTTATTCTTGTCTCAAGATCAGAGTTATTGATCACAAATAACCAAAGTTCCAAAATATCATTGTATCATCCTCATGGCGACTTTCAGGACCTCCAGTCCTTTGATTTTGTTAATTAATATGGGTTAAAAGGTCACTATCGATAGTTTTGCATTTAAAATTCGACCGCTGGTGCACCTATCCTTAGTTTCTTGTCGTTTCTCACAGCACAGCTAGAGCTTTCATCTGAGGCACCAGTCACCATTCTCTCTTAGGCATATCACTTGCCAATTGTGTGGGAGAGAAATGACACTTATCACAATGCTTTTTGTCAAATATGGGATGAAAGACGGCCGAGCCAGAGGTCGAACCCACGACCCGATGAATGATAACAAGACGCGTAATCGATTGTCCAAACCGGGTGCGGCAGTTCTAAACCGAGATGTTGAAATGTGAATTGCCTGTCCCGAGTAGCCAAACTTAAGAGTGGCGTTATAAACAGACATTCAAGCTCTATGTATACCTGTTGTCTGATTCCTGCCTTTATTCGATTGTTGTTACATACCCGTTTCAATAAAAACTGTACAAACAGTTTTTGTTTTTTCGTACCGATGCTAAGGAATGAGTGTGACTGTGTAACAAAAATCACTCAAAATGAACTTTGGGTAGCTCAACACGAGTATATGACCAAAACCGGAAGTTACAGAATCATTAGCTCGGACTCGCTTCAATCGCGCAAATTCCTGCGTCTGTGTAGTCTCTGTAGCTAGTCCAACTAACACATGTAAATAAAGTTGGCCTATAGCCACAGTAAGTCATTCAAAACAGACCAACAAGTATGTAAAGTTTCTTTTTTTGCTAAGTATAGATAAAACGGGTTAAACAAAACAATTTAAACGTTATAATTTTGATCGAATGATATTGCTTGTCTTAAATCGCAAGGTTAACTCATAACTGTACTTTCATAATTGAAGTGGAAGAAACAGATTCAATTCTATAGTATGCTTTTTAAATAATCTTTTCATATACCTATGAACATATAGGTGTATTTTCAAAACAGAGCTCTGACATAGGCGTTGAGTCCATTACCATAGGTATATCGCGTATATTTAAAAAGCATACGATACGTATTGAACCTGGGGCCTCTTTCAAGAAAAATATCGTAAGATTAATCTTAAAATCATCGTACGATTAAATTTAAGACGGTCGTAAACGGCTTTCACAAAAATATCGTTGAAAATCGCAGACTATACGGACTCATAAAATTATCGTAAAGTTGATCTTTCACATCTGCACGTGCTGATCATGTGATATATACTTCCGGGTAAATGGGTAAATTGTCCGCTTTTTACAATACAGAAAAAGTGTCAATCAGCAAACTGACCGAAGAATAGCCATTTACCTGTATATGAATGCATGTTATACAGGTAAATGGCTATTCTTCGGTCAGTTTGCTGATTGACACTTTTTCTGTGTTGTAAAAAGCGGACAATTTACCCATTTACCCGTCAAGTTTTTTTTAAACTTAATTCTTCGAACTACATAATTCTCATCGATATATTAATATCTATGTCAAGATGTGCAAGTTCTAATAATTGCATAGTGAATTTAGCTTACACTGGGGAATTCCTTGCCAATGAAAGTACACCGGCCGTCGCGCCGAATGAGGAGCGAATGAACATTAGTCCGCTTAGTAAAAATGTACATGCTCTAATTAATTAGTCCCCTACCGGCGAAAGCCGAAGGGGACTATAGGTTTGCACTCCGTCCGTCTGTCCGTCTGTCCGTCTGTCCGTCCGTCTGTCCGTCCGTCTGTCAGTCCGGATTTCAGTTTTCCGGACTTTTTTTCTTAACCGATGGAGATATTGAGCTGATTTTTGGTATATGAGTCCGCATCAATGAGTTACAGAACGAGTTTGAGTTTGGTTCCGGTCCATTGATTTTTGAGGAAGATACGGATGCTGGACTTAGAAATTACCAGGAAATTTCAGTTTTCCGGACTTTTTTTCTTAACCCTTGGAGATATTGAGCTGATTTTTGGTATGTGAGTCCGCATCAATGAGTTACAGAACGAGTTTGAGTTTGGTTCCGGTCCATTGATTTTTGAGGAAGATACGGATGCTGGACTTAGAAATTACCTGGAAATTTCAGTTTTCCGGACTTTTTTTCTTAACCCTTGGAGATATTGAGCTGATTTTTGGTATGTGAGTCCGCATCAATGAGTTACAGAACGAGTTTGAGTTTGGTTCCGGTCCATTGATTTTTGAGGAAGATACAGATGCTGGACTTAGAAATTACCAGGAAATTTCAGTTTTCCGGACTTTTTTTCTTAACCCTTGGAGATGTTGAGCTGATTTTTGGTGTGTGAGTCCGCATCAATGAGTTACAGCACAAGTTTGAGTTTGGTTCCGGTTCATTGATTTTTGTGGAAGATACGGATGCTGGACTTAGAAATTACCAGGAAAATTCAGTTTTCCGGACTTTTTTTCTTAACCCTAGGAGATATTGAGCTGATTTTTGGTATATGAGTCTCCATTTATGAGTTACAGAATGAGTTTGAGTTTGGTTCCGGTCCATTGATTTTTGTGGAAGATACGGATGCTGGACTTAGAAAATTACCAGGAAATTTCAGTTTTCCGGACTTTTTTTCTTAACCCTTGGAGATATTGAGCTGATTTTTGGTGTGTGAGTCCGCATCAATGAGTTACAGCACGAGTTTGAGTTTGGTTCCGGTCCATTGATTTTTGTGGAAGATACGGATGCTGGACTTAGAAATTAGCAGGAAAATTCAGTTTTCCAGACTTTTTTTCTTAACCCTAGGATATATTGAGCTGATTTTTGGTATATGAGTCTCCATTTATGAGTTACAGAATGAGTTTGAGTTTGGTTCCGGTCCATTGATTTTTGTGGAAGATACGGATGCTGGACTTAGAAAATTACCAGGAAATTTCATTTTCCGGACTTTTTTTATTAACCCTTGGAGATATTGAGCTGATGTTTGGTATGTGAGTCCGCATCAATGAGTTACAGATTGAGTTTGAGTTTGGTTCCGGTCCATTGAATTTTGTGGAAGATACAGGTGCTCGACTTAGAAAATTACCAGGATTTTAGGGACTTTTTTTCTTTATCCTCAGAGAAATTGAGCTGATACATAAAATCTGATACAACTAATATTTTGGAGAGGTAGTTATACCTTTACCACCAAAAAAGATACTGCTCTAGGGATATATATATATATATCCGGTAGGGGACTTGGTATTGCCATGCAATACTTCCAAATGCTTGTTATCATTGGTGATTGACTTTATCATCATTGTTATTTTCTTGGTAGGTTGTTTTCTGGTAATTAAGTTGCATGTATAAGTATACAACATTGTTAGAAAGGAAAAATGACAAAAATGACCCATCCATTCTTCCAATTCGTATTTTTATATGTAATTCTTCCTATCTGTAAAGTTTTGTGTGTATATGGGTGGTATTGGAACGAAGGATAGATGGATATTTTATTCCATCACTTAAAGGCAAAACTACAGATAACTCTAACCAACGGTTCTAGTGCAGTTTTCGTTGACGTACCCGTGTAGCTACAACAGTTATATTAGCTTAGACATGTTTCATCAGGCTAAGTATCACTATTCAATTATTG
Source organism: Fragum whitleyi (assembly GCA_948146395.1). Lineage (NCBI taxonomy): Eukaryota > Metazoa > Mollusca > Bivalvia > Cardiida > Cardiidae > Fragum > Fragum whitleyi. Next base: position 52,850,337 of record OX411554.1, read on the forward strand.
TATTTTGTTGATTATTTTCTCAGTTAATATTGGACAAAAAAAAGAAAAAAAATGATTTGATAGAGAGCAGCGGTTTTGTTGTTGTTGTTGTTTTTCGCAGCTTTGCAGAATTGTGTAGTTTTTACCGTAGGCTGATGAATCTATACTGCTTTAAGAGTGAATAGTCTGTTTTTACAAAAGTAAGTAAGTTATATATGTGTAAAAAATCTAATGATTCAGTTTCACCCACTTTCGTATTCTTTCTGAACATGTGTCACAAGGAAGGGAAGGGTAAACAAACGTTTTCAGTCATGCTCATAAAAGGGTCCATTCTTACGGTAAAAACAACAACTTAATGCCATTATGTAAACATCATACGACAATCGTACGATTATCGCAGAGTAAAATCAAACATCTAAATGATGGTGCACCAATTATTTTGAATATATCTCGTTTATTACACTATATTGTACTGTGAAATTTGACATGTGCAAAGCTAAATAATCATTCAAACCTCCGCGAGAGGTAGAAAGAAATCCGAGAAAATTTAAGGGTCATAAGGACAAAATCGTAAAATTTACGACTGGTCTGAAGGTGTCGCAGATTTTATCATAGATTTCACGATACGACGTGTTTCTTGAAAGCCAAAAAAGCTTCTTGAAAGCAAATTTTTATCGTACGATTGCTATACGACCGAATTTCAATCGTAGGACCTTTCTTGAAAGAGGCCCCTGATCCCTTATTTTAAGCTTTGGAAGTACATGTAGCGAGTAAACCTTACGATTGAAGTAAAGCAATAAGTTTCATTTGCAACGTTAAGGTAATTTGTATCGGTTTATAAGGTATTTTATTAACCTGTTTTATCTAAAGGAAGATTTTACGGCTCACTGCGCAAAATCTATCTATATACAATAATATATTGACAAGATATCTAATGTATATATAACCATATTTGACAGGCAATTTTCTCGCGAGACTCGTGCATAGTGAGAAACCCCGGTTTCTTACCTGTTCTTTCTCATTTTCTACGTGTAGATGCTTAGTTTCCGTTTTTCAGTATTTTATTGACATTTAAGTAATATTTAAACGCTAATAATTGGAAATTAAACGATTTAAACGGCCGAAAGGAGGGATTTCATAAAAATATGATATGTGTCCACTCTGTATTACAAGTACTTTCGCAACAATAAACGATTTACGGTATCATATATAATAAATAGATTGTATTTCGATAAAATGTGCCAGTAATTATTAATCAACAAATTTGAATACAAGGACAAATGAGGCTAACCTTACAAAACAACAACTCTAATTTGGTCGACAGAGATCGGCTTACTAACATTATAGGTGTATTTTCAAAACTGAGCTCTGACGTAGGCGCAGAGTCCATTATCATAGGTATATCGGGTATATTCAAAAAGCTTATTATAGGAATTGAACTTTGCCCCTTCATTTGAATTAGGAAAGTACATGAATGAGTATTCCATTTAATTTAAGATAACGGTAATAACTTTCTTGAACTCATAAATTGTAATTTTTCATGTGTAGGTTTAACCTGTTCGATCTATTTCGAAAAAATTGCACGGGGATATAACAGTAAAAAGTAGATTTCACGGCTCACCGCACAAAATTTACCTATAGTAAATTAATCTGTTTAGCCATAGACAATAACATTTTATTAATGAAACGATAAAAAGGTTCTTGCTACATACAGAAGCAAATACGTACATAAATGTTAAGTAAGTGAACCAACTATGGGTAGGTGCACCAGCCATTGCATTATAACTGCAATGGTGTTGAAATCGGGGTTTAACAACATGAAAAAAATGGACGCCTAAACAGGTCCAAATCAGATTAAAATATGGGGAATCCATCATGAGCACGTGTATTACGATTTTCTCCTTTACTTTTCACGTGCTCGTTGCATATTCATTAAGGGGTAGAGTTAAGTATGTACGCATGCGAGGAATAACAAATAAACCTTGAATAATGATCAAAATAAACCTCAGCTGGTTAGTTTATGGAAAGTAAACCATCAAAAAATTTTAAATCAAGCATTCTGATTGGATGATAATGTAGAACAAAGACTAAGTCGTTACTCATGGCTAATCCAAATGACATTTATCTGTCGAACAATTGTGGCGTGCTGTAGGTATGGTGGAGCAAGGGGCTTCCCACTGTGATGTTGGCATGGTACTGGGGGTACACCATACTGTTGTAACCAGAGCTTCGGCACGATGCCAACAGTATGGTACAACTGTAAGGAAACATGGTGGAGGTAGGAGTAGAGCTACCCCCGTCGCAGAAGACCGTTTTTTGGTAATTCAAGCCAGAAGGAACAGGTTTGTTACGGCAACGCAGCTACGTTCAGACCTTCAAAATGCCTCTGGAGCGCGAGTTTCGACTCAAACCATAAGAACACGGCTGCATGAGCATAACCTGAGATCAAAAAGACCGTTTATTCGTATTCCGCTGTCCCGAGTTCATTGTCGGCGTCGGTTAACATGGGCATTGGACCACGTTGGCTGGCGCATAAGACTCTGGCGCCCCGTACTATTCACGGATGAGTCCAGGTATTGCCTGGACTACACTGATAGGTGGGCTAGGGTGTGGAGAAGGCAGGGGGAAAGGTTTCATGCAGCAAACATTACTGAGCACGATCGTAATAGGGTGGGTCCATCATGATTTGGGGTGGCATAAGCTGGAATGGGCGGACTGATCTTGTTATTTTAGAAAGAGGTACTGGTACATTGATGAAATCCTCAATACCCACGTGAGATTTTACGCTGGTGCAATTGGGGATGGATGATAATGCCTGCCCACACACGGCCCGTTTACTCCAAGGGTATCGCCAAGAAGAGGGCATTCCTCGTCTGGACTGGCCGACTCGCTCACTGGACTTAAATCCGATAGAGCATATTTCAAATGAGCTACAGGTCCGAGTTTCAGCTCGCAAGGTCCAGCCAAGGACACTCCAGGAGCTCGTTCAGATCCTTAGAGAAGAATGGTCTGTTATTCCCCAAAGAGTAATTCAGAACTTAATTAGGAGTATGCAGAGGCGTTGTCAGGCTGTTATTGACAGTGCCGGCTCTCATACTCGATATTGGACGAAATGCAATTGAAAGAAAATCATTTTGGTCAAATACGATTTTTTTTTCAATTTTCAAGAAAACAGACTATGGTCTCCTTGTTTGGTCTATATTTAAAGTCTTCTTATCATTATAAAGCTTTGTTTTCTTCTAAAAATTTGATAAACTTATAACAATCGACTATTTTCCAACATTCTTATAATCAAAGTTCATTTTGTCCTGAAATTATAGTATAAAAAAGTTTTGGTGCTAAGCAATCTTTGAGTATTATAATTACAGTAGGTAACATCGTAATATTAACATTTAACTCGATCAAAACCATTCTAAATCGCTCGATCAGCGCTTCATTTTAGCATTCAAACAGTTCACTACAATTACTCAAAAAACGCTCCGTAACTGTTCAACATCGCTTCAAAATGGTCTTAATTGATCTACGTTTCATTAATACCGATTAAATTACTGTGCTATTCTAAAGCGTCTGATTGGTGCGTAAAAACAAATAGAAATGATCGTAGATCTATCTTCCTTGCTCTTTCGTTAACTTATCAATAATCGCTTAACCTGATATTTGCATATTCGTGTAGAGACAACAGGCGGGTAACTTTTTTATAAAAAAAAAATCTGCTTAGAAAGGATGTTGTTGTTATGCTAGTAAGGGAAATACCAGTCACTGGTTAAGGTAGTGGACCCATAATAGTTCCTCAACATTTCGGAACTCATGATCTTACACAATGTTGACCGAGGTTTCCTAATGAAAATCATTAGGAAACCTCGGTTAACATTATTTAAGTTTATAACTCCCGAAACGTTGCGTAACTATTACGGGTCCACTACCTTAAGTGCTTCATTCTCCTTATCAGTGCATCAGTTCCGTCTTGTCACCTTTATGCAAATGTTGCCAAACGGAACGGACAAACTGATAGTGAAACCAGTTCAAAACCTTTTGACTCTAATCGTGATTTACGTCGACGATATAATCTTGATCTAGATTTCGAACGATGGGAAAAAGACACATGCCTTATTTTTGGCCTGGTTCATGTGGTTTAGCAGGCCATAGGAAACAACCTTGTATCCTGTAAATCGCATAGGAAAAAGATAATCGAGTCAAAAACCGAACAACATGTGCACTACGTAGCTTTTTCGTGCACATGCGCGCGAAAAAGTAGGTCTAGTACGTAATTAACTTTTGTGCGACACGAAGTGCTTTGTGTGTTCAACACAGTGCTTGCATATCACTACGCTGTAATAAAATCAAAGTATTGATAGTACTGAAGGTGAGGAATCTGAATAGACGAAACAACACACGAGGTCAATTTTCTGCAATATAACCTTGATTATTCATCTTGTCCTTATCAGATATTTTCTTACTTATCACTGTCAAAATCACTGCTGTGTTAAAGATACATAGCTTTTATATTTCATCTTGACGGATGACCTTGCTAATACGGAAAAGGAGAAGATGCTGCTAACTAACACTTTCTCTCTAATATTATCTACCCTTTCTGTTACAAATTTAACTAATTGCCCCAGATATTGTATGTAATCTGCAACCCTTAGCAATTTGGACCTGTCTAAACATTTGTTGTCTTTAAATGGATTTATCTAAGTAAGAAAAATTTAAGAGCCTTGTCCCATCCTTAAAACCTTAAACAGACGACAACATTTTAGACTCGGCCTTTTTGGAAAAGGCTGCAGACAATTAATCAAATTGAGTGACATTTATTTGATATATATCTAGGGTAGAAAATATGGGGTATGAGCATAGGGAGGACCATATTCACGTTGGGAAAGGGAGAAATTGACCCTATCAATTTCTTGAGTTCCCACATTAAAATACAACTTCTTTATGGAATTCAATGTAAAAGAAAGAGTCGACGAGCCTGTGATCCAAGAAAAACAGCTACGCTACAGCTACTACGATTGTTAGACGGAATGATAGAATGGATAACTTGACTGACTAGTAGCAAACCAATCAAATCAACTAAAATTATAAAAACACGAGTTGTGCCTGTCTGCAAAACGGTATCGGGCGAAGAAGTCTATACCTTGGGAATAAGTTTTTTTGGCGGACACAGCACTATATAGTGAGCATACCGTTTGACATTTTTCCTTTGATGTGAGTTCGGAATATGGCTTACGATCTCTATAGGTAAATGGAACCATTGGTTTCTTTCCCTCGCCTAAACAACCTTGCTAAAAAGGTTTTAAAAATGGAAATGCCTTCAAATGTCACCTTGCCTTTTTATAAGCTAGGCCTTCAGCGCTTTTAGCGCTTTGATATTATATAACTTGTTGAACTGCTGTATGAAAAAAGTACATTAATATGAATTTTTATTAGTAGCACATACAGTTGATAACATCGTGAAATTGACACTTACCTCTATTAAGACGATTGAAAACCATTCACTCAGAGCTCAATTATTCGTTCCAAACAGTCAGTCAAATCATTGAAAACGCTCCGATATCATTCTATAACGATTGACTTCGAAGCGTTTTGAATGATTTGAGTGAGTGTTTAGAAAGAATCGTTTGAAAATTCGTCACTTCATTGAAATCGATAAATCTATTCCACGTTTTTATTGGCTGTTGTACAGTAGTAAAAAATATTATTTCAATGATATAATTGAAATTGCAAGCGTCCAATTACTTCATGGAAAAAAGGAAGATATTGATAGAACCTTAAAGCAATTTTTTTAAAAAGGGGGAGGGTAATTGATCGCTAATTTTGTTCATCATGAACAAAATTTGCGATCTTGGCTTTCCCCCCTTTTATTTCGCTCAAAACTCGCTCCACACACTCATTCATTTTCGTTCAAAATTCATTCCAAAACCGTTCACCTTGTCAATTTCACGATGTTGTTTACTGCATGCTTAAGAGCGTCTGATTGGGGCGTAATGACACTAAATAGGAAAGGGCGGAGGGTGTTTTTTTAAAGAGAGGCAATGAATTATCGTTCATTGCCCATTCTGTAAAATTTAGTCATATGGTAAGAGTATATCGCCTAAATTGCAACTTTCCTTTTCGTTTCGGTAAAGTTGGAATGTATATGGGCTTCATCATAAATGTTTGATTGATGTGTAATCATATACAGGTATATTTACCTTTAATGTAGATCTATAACGGAAAGATATTTCAATGAAGGATTTTTTTGTCAAAAGAGCGTATCGTTAGTGGGCGGAATGAATCAGGGACCTCCAGCTTTTAAATAGGCTGTGGTTTTATGATTTTAGCCGCTCGCTCGTTCGCAAAATTTCTTCATGTTAACCGAGCGATTGTCCTTTTTTTGTGTGTGGGTGTGCTGAATATGTGATGTAGTAAATTTGTAGTTTTTGCATATAATCTTTAAAATTATGGCAACATTTCTATATACTTTTTTTTTTTGAAAAAAAACGAGCCATGAAAATCTATAAGACTTTTATTAAGTTCTTAATTGAAGTCTCACTCATACAATGTTGCCGTGATTTTAAAGGATTCCCATTTTCATGTACTTTATTTTGTTTATACCACATTTATATTCTTTGTTTAAAATCTTCAATATGTATGGAGGAAATAAAGATTATATATATATTTGGACGAAATTATCGATTATGTGTCATCTCCATTGAACTCCGCACACTCAATCAATTCTCTTTCAATTATTCCAAAACCATTCACCTTGTGAATTTCACGATGTTGTTAAAAACCGTTAACCGTCACTGAATGAGATTGACAGACATGTGAACAGAATCTGGAAAAGCCAAGGAAGACTATTTATACCAGGGAAAGACTACCTATATCTTATGGGTAAATACTAAGAAAAAAAGAAGTAACAACAACAACAACAAACTATAAATGGGTTTAGTAGAAACAGACCCAATATACCATTCAAGTCATATCGTCAATTTTGTTTGTCCTCGTGAAAAGCTATTAAGAGATCGCGTTTGTTTATCCTCTTTCGGTCACCCAGTTTCCTCTACAAAAAAATAGAC